>ONZH01013690.1:0-336804 GCA_900303285.1 Rhinella marina
TACAATGCAACGGGATAAACCGTATGGTTTATGGGACAACAAGGAGGTTCAGGGGTTGCAGCAGGGCAGGGGTACACCAGGGGTTGTACAGGGGTATGGACAGGATAGTTGCAGGGGTTAAATGGTAGGGCAAGGGTTAAATATGAGGGAAGCAAGGCAGGGGTATGGATTGAATATAATGCAGGGGTAGTGGCAGGATACAGGGCAGACAACAGGGCACAGCACCAGGGGTTAAATCAAGGGTTAATGGCAGGGAGGGGTAAATGGCAGCCAGGGGGGTATGGGCAGGATGGTTGAATGCAGGGCAGCTGGGGTTCAACAGGGGTAATGCAGGGCACCAGCAGGGGCGGTCTTGGGCACCACGCATCCTATGCATTTGCGTAGGGCCCCCGGCGTCCAAGGGGGCCCCCACGCTCTTCTCTTGCGCCGGTGCCCAAGACCGCCCGCAGAGGGAGATGAGCGCTTCCATTGTGGAAGCGCTCATCTCCATAGTCATCTGTATCGCCGTCCTCAGGACGGCGATACAGATGCCTGTATTGTACTGGGGCAGGGGAGGGAGAGGCGTCTCCCCTGCCCGTTCCTCTGATAGGCTGCAGGCACTGGGCCTGCAGCCCTATCAGAGGCCGGCTCAGGCGGCGCGATGACGTCATCGCGCCGCCTGAGCCGTACAGCGCGGGACACAGGCCGGAAGAGGCCTGCATCGCATCGCTGCCAGCACCATGGAGGTAAGTATAAGTGTTAATTTTTTTTTATTTTTTATTTTATTGTAGCAGTCACGGACCGGAGCTCAATTGGGGGCACTGGGGGCATTTTGGGGGCATTTTTACTGGCACATGGGGGCACTGGGGCATTTACTGGCACATGGGGGCATTTTACTGGCACATGGGGGCATTTTTACTGGCACATGGGGGCACTGTGGGCATTTTACTGGCACATGGGGGCACTGTGGGCAATTTTACTGGCACATGGGGGCACTGTGGGCATTTTACTGGCACATGGGGGCACTGTGGGCATTTTTTCTGGCACATGGGGGCACTGGGGGCATTTTTACTGGCACATGGGGGCATTTTTACTGGTACTGGGGGCATTTTTACTGGCACATGGGGGCAACTGGGGCATTTTTACTGGCACATGGGGGCACTGGGGGCATTTTTACTGGCACATGGGGGCACTGAGGGCATTTTACTGGCACGGGCATTTTTACTGGCACGGGGGGCATTTTTACTGGCACAAGGGGGCACTGGGGCATTTTACTGGCACTGGGGGCACTTCTTACTGGCACTGGGGGCATTTCTTTATGGCATGGGAGCACTAGGGGCATTTTTACTGGCACTGGGGGCACTTCTTACTGGCACATGGGGGCACTGGGGGCATTTCTTACTGGCACATGGGGGCACTGGGGCATTTTTACTGGCACATGGGGGCACTGGGGGCATTTTTACTGGCACATGGGGGCACTGGGGGCATTTCTTACTGGCACATGGGGGCACTGGGGGCATTTCTTACTGGCACATGGGGCACTGGGGGCATTTTACTGGCACATGGGGGGCACTGGGGGCATTTTTTACTGGCACATGGGGGCATTTTTACTGGCACATGGGGGCATTTTTACTGGCACATGGGGGCATTTTTACTGGCACATGGGGGCATTTTTACTGGCACATGGGGGCACTGGGGGCATTTTTACTGGCACATGGGGGCACTGGGGGCATTTCTTACTGGCACATGGGGGCACTTGGGGGCATTTTTACTGGCACATGGGGGCACTGGGGGCATTTTTACTGGTACTGGGGGCATTTTTACTGACACATGGGGGCACTGGGGGCATTTTTACTGGCACATGGGGGCATTTTTACTGGCACATGGGGGCATTTTTTACTGGCACATGGGGGCACTGGGGGCATTTTTACTGGCACATGGGGGCACTGAGGCATTTTTACTGGCACGGGGCATTTTTACTGGCACATGGGGGCATTTTTACTGGCACATGGGGGCACTGGGGGCATTTTTACTGGCACATGGGGGCACTGGGGCATTTTTACTGGCACATGGGGGCACTGGGGCATTTCTTACTGGCACATGGGGGCACTGGGGGCATTTCTTACTGGCACATGATTTTGAGGGGGAATCAATGGGGGGAACTTCTGGCGCATTATTGGGGCATTTCTTACTGGCACATAATTTGGGGGGCATCTATGGGTGGGGAGCACTTCTTACTGGCACATTGGAAGCATTATTACTTCTGGGGCACAGTGGGGACATTAGTACTGTGGGGGGCACCCTGGCACAGCATCAGCGCAGTTATTTCTGGGGGACGTTATGTTCACACTATTACGGGACACTATTTTCTGGGCGCAGTTATTTTAGGACACTGTGTGCCAATAATTATTGAAGGGCACTATCTGTGTGGTACTAGTGGCACAGTACTGGGGTGGTAGGATGATTTGTCCAGAAGATGGGAGGATGATGGAAAAGTAGTAAACTAAGATTTTTTTCTGTCAAACTGCAGAGATAAGAAATGGCTGAAAAATGGCGTCTGGTCTGAAAGGAGAAGATGAGGAAAGAGAAGATCTACATGAGAGGAGACGTCACTGGATGTAAGAGGTATGAGGCGCTGGATTATACTGGATGTAAGAGGTATGAGGCGCCTGTATTATACTGGATGTAAGGAGGTATGAGGCCGCTGTATTATACTGGATGTAAGAGGTATGGGACGCTGTAATTATACTGGATGTAAGAGGTATGAGGTGCTGTATTATACTGGATGTAAGAGGTATGAGGCGCTGGATTATACTGGAATGTAAGAGGTATGAGACGCTGTATTATACTGGAATGTAAGAGGTATGAGGCGCTGTATTATACTGGATGTAAGACGGTATGGGGGCTGTATTATACTGGATGTAAGAGGTATGGGGCGTTGTATTATTCTGGATGTAAGAGGTATGGGGCGCTGTATTATTACTGGATGTAAGAGGTATGGGACGCTGTATTATACTGGATGTAAGAGGTATGAGGCGCTGTATTATACTGGATGTAAGAGGTATGAGGCGCTGGTATTATACTGGATGTAAGAGGTATGAGGCGCTGTATTATACTGGATGTAAGAGGTATGAGGCGCTGTATTATACTGGATGTAAAGAGGTATGAGGCGCTGTATTATACTGGATGTAAGAGGTATGGGGGCTGTATTAATACTGGATGTAAGAGGTATGGGGCGCTGTATTATACTGGATGTAAGAGGTATGGGGCGCTGTATTATACTGGATGTAAGAGGTATGGGGCGCTGTATTATACTGGATGTAAGAGGTATGGGGCGCTGTATTATACTGGATGTAAGAGGTATGGGGCGCTGTATTATACTGGATGTAAGAGGTATGAGGCGCTGTATTATACTGGATGTAAGAGGTATGGGGCTGTATTATACTGGATGTAAGAGGTATGAGGGCGCTGTATTATACTGGATGTAAGAGGGCGCTGTATTATACTGGATGTAAGAGGTATGAGGCGCTGTATTATACTGGATGTAAGAGGTATGAGGCGCTGTATTATACTGGATGTAAGAGGTATGGGGCGCTGTATTATACTGGATGTAAGAGGTATGGGGCGCTGTATTATATACTGGATGTAAGAGGTATGGGGCGCTGTATTATACTGGATGTAAGAGGTATGGGGCGCTGTATTATACTGGATGTAAGAGGTATGGGCGCTGTATTATACTGGATGTAAGAGGTATGGGCGCTGTATTATACTGGATGTAAGAGGTATGGGCGCTGTATTTATACTGGATGTAAGAGGTATGGGCGCTGTATTATACTGGATGTAAGAGGTATGAGGCGCTGTATTATACTGGATGTAAGAGGTATGGGGCGCTGTATTATACTGGATGTAAGAGGTATGAGGCTGTATTATACTGGATGTAAGAGGTATGAGGTGCTGTATTATACTGGATGTAAGAGGTATGAGGCGCTGTATTATACTGGATGTAAGAGGTATGGGGCGCTGTATTATACTGGATGTAAGAGGTATGAGGCGCTGTATTATACTGGATGTAACGAGGTTTTGGGGCGCTGTATTATACTGGATGTAAGAGGTATGGGGCGCTGTATTATACTGGATGTAAGAGGTATGGGGCGCTGTATTATACTGGATGTAAGAGGTAAATGGGGCGCTGTATTATACTGGATGTAAGAGGTATGGGGCGCTGTATTATACTGGATGTAAGAGGTATGGGGTGCTGTATTATACTGGATGTAAGAGGTATGGGGCGCTATTATCTGGATGTAAGGTATGGGGCTGTATTATACTGGATGTAAGAGGTATGAGGCGCTGTATTATACTGGATGTAAGAGGTATGGGGCGCTGTATTATACTGGATGTAAGAGGATATGGGCGCTGTATTATACTGGATGTAAGAGGTATGGGCGCTGTATTATACTGGATGTAAGAGCTGTATACTGGAGTAAGGTATGGGCGCTGTATTATACTGGATGTAAGAGGTATGGGCGCTGTATTATACTGGATGTAAGAGGTATGAGGCGCTGTATTATAACTGGATGTAAGAGGTATGGGGCGCTGTATTATACTGGATGTAAGAGGTATGGGGCGCTGTATTATACTGGATGTAAGAGGTATGGGGCGCTGTATTATACTGGATGTAAGAGGTATGGGGCGCTGTATTATACTGGATGTAAAGAGGTATGGGGCGCTGTATTATACTGGATGTAAGAGGTATGGGGCGCTGTATTATACTGGATGTAAGAGGTATGGGGCGCTGTATTATACTGGATGTAAGAGGTATGGGGCGCTGTATTATACTGGATGTAAGAGGTATGGGGCGCTGTATTATACTGGATGTAAGAGGTATGGGGCGCTGTATTATACTGGATGTAAGAGGTATGGGGCGCTGTATTATACTGGATGTAAGAGGTATGGGGCGCTGTATTATACTGGATGTAAGAGGTATGGGGCTGTATTATACTGGATGTAAGAGGTATGGGCGCTGTGTATTATACTGGATGTAAGAGGTATGGGGCGCTGTATTATACTGGATGTAAGAGGTATGAGGCGCTGTATTATACTGGATGTAAGAGGTATGGGCGCTGTATTATACTGGATGTAAGAGGTATGGGGCGCTGTATTATACTGGATGTAAGAGGTATGGGGCGCTGTATTATAACTGGATGTAAGAGGTATGGGGCGCTGTATTATACTGGATGTAAGAGGTATGGGCGCTGTATTAGCGGGGGCCAAGCTGACTTGCACCAGGGCCCGTGAGAGCTACGCCCCTGCAGCCCAGCCAATAGAGAGCTGGGAGTCTGGGACACGCCATAGGCTGTGGGCAACCTTGACCCCCCCCTCCAGTGAGGTATAGGGGGTGTGTCATTGGGGGGGGCGTGTCATCAGAGGCCGTGTCATCAGGGGTGTGAGGTGTCATTGGGGGGGGGGGGGGGCCCCCAGACATAACTTCGCTTAGGGCCCCAGAAATGCCAAGACCGCCCCTGGGCACCAGGGGTTAATGGCAACTGCAGGGGAGAAAGAAGGGGTTAATCAGGGGGTCAGGGTTACTCAGCCATCCAGGGGTAATGCTCGTCTCCAGGGGGGTGCTCGTCGTCCAGGGGATGATCCTTCTTTGCTGCTCGTTCGTCCAGGGGATGCTTGTAGGTGGGGAGGCACGGCTCAACTGAAGAGCGCAGCGCGGTCGGGTTATTTAAACCCGGTCGCACTCGCTCCCATGCTCCCGCGCCGGCAGCCGTGTGCACGAGCGCCGGCGCGGTGCTATGACGTCACCGCGCCGGCGCGCGCTGTTTCCCGGGCAGAGGATCTCTTTGATCCTCCGCCTGGGAAGCGCTTTGTATCTCCGGCGCTTGTAATTACCAGCGCCGGAGGTACGCGCCATGCAGGGACAGGGAAACCTATTGTTTCCCTGTCCTGTTAATTGCCCCCAGCAGCGCTGAGGGTAATTAACAGAAGGGACAGAAGATCATATCGATCTTCTGTCCCTTTGAAGTACCTGGGACTGGACTAATTAGTCCAGTCCCATGTCTCCAGCTATCCCCAGCAGATGGGCCATTGTCCATCTGCTGGGGGCTATGGGGGGGGGCACCCTGGTTATTACATGTATATAGATACATGTACATAACTGGGGATCATGTACATGGATCTATATACTATTGGAGGATATATATGGGGTGATATAAGGCAAGGGGGCATCATAAACAGGGGGCAATGAATAGAGGGGGCATTATTATATATGTATAAAGGGGGATATACATATATATAGGATATATATAAGTATATAGATATAGGTGCATGCTACTGGGGGCACATGCACACATATCTATATATATATATATATATATATATATATATACATATAGATAGAGCACCTGGTGGATATACACATCCACCAGGGCTACAAGCCTATAACACCGTGGGGCCACAGACCCTCAATTTGGGGCCACCCATATATGTATATACCTAGGGGTATATACATATATTATAGGCTACACCCACACTTCCTGCTACACTTACTCACTGACAAGCGTGTCATTCACATCAAGCAGTCTGATGATTACTGGATAGTCATGCTTTTAGACCTTCGCTATCAAAGCAAAATGGGGGAATGTTTTCCTACCTCCAAAAGGGAGGCCTAATCATGTTATTGCCAACAAACACTGTGTACGCAGCTGCAGCTTTCGACGAGCAGATGCTGCCACCAGCTTGTCAGAAAGGGAGGACCCTCTCCACCCCCAACAAAGTCACCCACTTCCTGCCGCCCTCTCCACTGTCACTAGAAACAGAAGCAACAGCAGCCAGTTCAATATCCTCTCCAGGCTGAGGCAAATCAACAAGCCATGACCTCCCGTTTCTGACCCCATAGACTTCTGGCAGGCTAGTACAGTGGCCTGAGCTGGTACAGTATGCTCTCTGTCATCTTTCTTGTCCAGCCTCAGTGTGATCTTGGAGAGTGTTTTCAGCACTGCAGGGGGTGTAGCTCTCTGACAATGTCCAAAACATCACTTTTGTCAAAATGAACCAAGTCTGGATTCAGAAGGATTTTCACACCCCTCCGGCTGAAGCCGATGAATAGATCTGGCCTTGCTGATGGTGCCCATCTTGCCAGTGTTGCTGTCTGCCTGCCTGCCTCCCATCATGTTGCTTACCTAACATCATGTTCCATATGGCTGCTGCTATCATGCCACTACTGTTGTCTGCCTGCCAATATGTACCCTATGGCTACTGCCACTGCCGCAGCTGTTATTCCTCGCTGCTAATCCTCTACTGCCACTACTTTTAACTCTACGCATCCACTACTACTGATGGACAGCCGATCTATTGAATTGTTCCACGCTTTGCTGCTTCTGGTCCCGCTACTATTGGGACCACATACCTCTAATACCTTACCCTTCCCACATCTACACTGTACCGCTGCAGCTGCAGAAGATGGATCAGGACTAGGGGGAGGAGCTCAGCCCTGAGTGCCTGGTGCTGGGCTAAGGCAGAAAGTGGAGGGGGGAGGGCTGCTTTACAGGCTGATATCTCTTGAATGGTACCAGCTAGAAACATGCAACTTGGCTTGTTTGAAAGATGACAATCCAGGCTTTCATTCAAGACCAAAATCCAGTCCAAGCGACAGAGGATAAATCACTGTTAGAAATTGAGTCAGGAATAATTGTGAGTAAAATCTGCTTATACTTTCATTTTCAGCTTCATTATCCGATCCCGATTTCTATCTATCTCCTATCTATCTATAGATATCTATTGATATCTATCTCCCCCTGTACTAAACAGATTTATGTCATTTTGGTATTGTCTTAAACCCTGAAATGTCAGCTTTCAGACAATACAAAGCCCATATCTCTAGCTATTACCAAACCAGCTGTATGTAAGAGCATACACAGTGCTCTGGGGTAGTGGGGAAGTTATCTGCATTCTGATTGGTCCTGCTAGTTCATGTGAGGAGAGCAAAGGCTTATGGGAAGTGAGGGAAATAAGAATGGCATCAAGGACAGAGCAAACATCACCACAGGAAGTGCAGCAGTGGCCATTTTAGGAAGATGCTAAAATAGAGGCACAGAGAAATAGGGTTGCTAAGGGCTGAATACAGGCATCAGAAAGGTAAAATTAACTGAAGAATACAGCTTCATGAATATCTTCCCTTCAGTATCACATACGTTAGGAATTTCATTTTTGGTAGTGAAACGACAGTTACACTTTAACATTTCTGCGTGTAATGTGGACAGGCATTCTAACCCTGTCAAGGCATAATTTATGGATGCTTGGTCTCCCAAGACAGTTTTGTTTTTATGTTTTTTTCCCTTAACACAAAAGTACACCATCTGCCCCTGATAAGGGCTAATTTTTTAGAAGCTTTAGAATATGAAAAAGGTTAACACGTGATGGTGTAGTATGTTTTTAAACATGCTGTTTTTTAACGCTGTCAAACATGTTTTTACCCCCAATTATGTATGTCAGTGTCACTGTGACATGATTTACTATTGCTGGCATTGCATTCAAGTGTTTAACCCCTTGGCGACAATGGACGTACCGGTACGTCATGGGCGCTAGGTACTTAGCGCAACAGGGCGTACCGGTACGTCATGCATGTTAACCCCCGCTGCTCAGTGCAGCGGGGTTAACATGCTTTGATGGCGGCTGTTAGACACAGCCAGCCATCCATAGTGAAGGCCTAGGGGGGTGCCGTGCACCCCCCATAATGGCGATCGCTGTGAATGGCTGGTCTATTCAGACCAGCCATTCACAGCAGGCTCCGTGTACTCGGCGGGGATAGCGCTATTCTAGCGAATCCCCGCCGAGTGTCAGGGGTTAGGGGGGGGTCAGGGTGTCCCCCCCGCCCCCCTGATTGGCTGTGGGCAGATGGGTGGGCAGATGGGTGGGCAGATGGGCGGCGGGGGGGAGACTTCCAATGTGCGGGCGGCTGCCGCGAGTGCCGCCCGCAATAATTTTTCTGAATGGCCGAGAGTTATTCAAGCAGAGTATCAGCATACAGCTGATACTCTGCTTGAAACTGCTGACATCGGTGCTGGCACCGATGTCAGCAGTTTAACCCCTTCCATGCCGCGGTCCGTAGGGACCGCTGTATGGAAGGGGTTAACAGGGAGGGAGCGCTCCCTCCCTCTCCCATCGGCGCTGCGGTGCGCTGGCAGCGCCGATGGTGTGGGCAGATGAGAGGGAGGAAGCTCCCTCTCCCTTCCATCGGGACGCTGCTCTGCTGTGGCAGCGTCCCGATGGTTACCATGGCAACCAGACGCTTTCGTCTGGCTTGCCATGAAAGCCTGTTCAAGCTCCTGCTAAAGGCAGGAGCTTGAACAGGCTATAAGAAAATACACTGCAGTACACTATACAGTGTACTGCAGTGTATTGTAAAATACCAGACCCACTGGTTCTTGAAGAACCAAGTGGATCTGAGTCCAGAAAGTGGAAAAAAAAAAGTTTTAAAAAAAAGTTTAAAAAAAAAGTTAAAAAAATTGATTAAAAATAAAAAAAACACACAATACATGAACATGTTAGGTATCGCCACATCCGTAACAACCTGCTCTATAAAAATATTACATGAGATGGCCCCCCAGGCGAATGCTGTAAAAATTTTTTTTAAAAAACTATGCCAAAATAGCCATTTTTCCCCTCTTCCCTCACAAAAAGTGTAATAGCAGGCGATCAAAAAGGCGTAATTACCCCAAAATGGTATCAATTCAACCGTCATCTTGTCCCGCAAAAACTGTACCCTACCTGAGACAATCGCCTGAAAACTGAAAAAAATATGGCTCTCTGAAAATGGCAACACAAAAAAAATATTTTATTCTGTTCAAAAATGCATCTAAGGTGTAAAACTTTCCAACAATAAAAAAGTTGGACATATTGGGTATCGCTGCGTCCGTAACAACCTGCTCTATAAAAATATTACATGAGATGGCCCCCCAGGCGAATGCTGTAAAAAAATCTTTTTAAAAACTATGCCAAAATAGCCATTTTTTTCCCTCTTCCCTCACAAAAAGTGTAATAGCAGGCGATCAAAAAGGCATATTTACCCCAAAATGGTATCAATTCAACCGTCATCTTGTCCCGCAAAAACTGTACCCTACCTGAGACAATCGCCCGAAAACTGAAAAAAATATGGCTCTCTGAAAATGGCAACACAAAAAAATATTTTATTCTGTTCAAAAATGCATCTAATGTGTAAAACTTTCCAACAATAAAAAAGTTGGACATATTGGGTATCGCTGCGTCCGTAACAACCTGCTCTATAAAAATATTACATGAGATGGCCCCCCAGGCGAATGCTGTAAAAAATTTTTTAAAAAAACTATGCCAAAATAGCCATTTTTTTCCCTCTTCCCTCACAAAAAGTGTAATAGCAGGCGATCAAAAAGGCATATTTACCCCAAAATGGTATCAATTCAACCGTCATCTTGTCCCGCAAAAACTGTACCCTACCTGAGACAATCGCCCGAAAACTGAAAAAAATATGGCTCTCTGAAAATGGCAACACAAAAAAAATATTTTATTCTGTTCAAAAATGCATCTAAGGTGTAAAACTTTCCAACAATAAAAAAGTTGGACATATTGGGTAACGCTGCGTCCGTAACAACCTGCTCTATAAAAATATTACATGAGATGGCCCCCCAGGCGAATGCTGTAAAAAAATTTTTTTAAAAACTATGCCAAAATAGCCATTTTTTTCCCTCTTCCCTCACAAAAAGTGTAATAGCAGGCGATCAAAAAGGCATATTTACCCCAAAATGGTATCAATTCAACCGTCATCTTGTCCCGCAAAAAACTGTACCCTACCTGAGACAATCGCCCGAAAACTGAAAAAAATATGGCTCTCTGAAAATGGCAACACAAAAAAAATATTTTATTCTGTTCAAAAATGCATCTAAGGTGTAAAACTTTCCAACAATAAAAAAGTTGGACATATTGGGTATCGCTGCGTCCGTAACAACCTGCTCTATAAAAATATTACATGAGATGGCCCCCCAGGCGAATGCTGTAAAAAAATCTTTTTAAAAACTATGCCAAAATAGCCATTTTTTTCCCTCTTCCCTCACAAAAAGTGTAATAGCAGGCGATCAAAAAGGCATATTTACCCAAAATGGTATCAATTCAACCGTCATCTTGTCCCGCAAAAACTGTACCCTACCTGAGACAATCGCCCGAAAACTGAAAAAAATATGGCTCTCTGAAAATGGCAACACAAAAAAATATTTTATTCTGTTCAAAAATGCATCTAATGTGTAAAACTTTCCAACAATAAAAAAGTTGGACATATTGGGTATCGCTGCGTCTGTAACAACCTGCTCTATAAAAATATTACATGAGATGGCCCCCCAGGCGAATGCTGTAAAAAAATTTTTAAAAAAACTATGCCAAAATAGCCATTTTTTTTCCCTCTTCCCTCACAAAAAGTGTAATAGCAGGCGATCAAAAAGGCGTATTTACCCCAAAATGGTACCAATGAAAACCTCACCTCATCCTGCAAAAAATGAGCCCCCACATAAGACAATAGCTCAAAAAAATAAAAATCAATGGCTCCCGCAAACCACTCCATCAAAATCTGTGTTGTAAAATCCATATGGCGCTCCTTCTGTTCTGAGTCCTGCCATGTACCCCCACAGCAGTTTACCACCACATATGGGGTGTTGCCGTATTCAGGAGAAAATGGGTAACAAATTATGGGGGGGCTTTTCTCCTGTTACCCCTTATGCAAATAAAAAAAATTGGGGCTAAAGCAACATTTTATTGGAAGAAAAAAATTTTTCATTTTCACGGCCAAGTGTTTCCAAATTCCGTAAAATGCTTAGGGGGTCAAAGTGGCCAGTACCCCCCTTAATATATTCTTTGTAGGGTGTAGTTTCAAAAATGGGGTCACTTTATGAGGGTTTCCACTGTAGGGGTGCGTCAGGGTCTCTCAATTACAAAATGGTGCCTAAAAACTATTCTAGCAAATTTTGCCTCCAAAATCCGTATGGCGCTCCTTTCCTTCTGACCACTGCCACAAACCCATAGAGACGTTTACCACCACATATGGGGTATTTCTGTAAACTGCAGAATCAGAGCAATGTAAATTGAGGTTTAGTTTGCTGTTAACCCTTGCTATGTTGCAAGAAAAAAAATATTAACATGAATAATCTACGAAAAAAGTGAAATTTTGAAATTTCACCTCCATTTTCCATTAATTCTTGTGGAACACCTCAAGGGTTAACAAAGTTTGTAACAGCAGTTTTTTATAATTTGAGGGGTGTAGTTTCTAAAATGGGGTCATTTATGGTGGGTTTCATTATGTAAGCCCCTCAAAATCACTTTATATCTGCATTGGTGCTAAAAAAAAATGGTTTTGGAAAATTTTGTGAAAATTTGAAAAATGGCTTTTAAACTTTTAAGCCTCCTAACGTCCTAAAAAAGTAAAATGACGTTTACAAAATGATGCCAACATAAAGTAGACATATGGGGAATGTAAAATAATAAGTATTTTTGGAGGTATTACGGTGTATTTTGAAAGTAGAGAAATTGAAATTTGGAAATTTGGAAATTTTTCCGAATTTTTGGTAAATTTGGGATTTTTTCATAAATAAGGGTGAAATATATTGACTCAAATTTATGACTGTCATGAAGTACAATGTGTCACGAGAAAACAATCTCAGAATGGCCTGGATAAGTAAAAGCGTTCCAAAGTTATTACCACATAAAGTGACACATGTCAGAATTCAAAAATTTGGCCCAGACATTAAGGCCAAAATGGGCTCTGTCCTCAAGGGGTTAAAGGGGCCTTCCCTTCATTGTTTATGGCTAGCAGGTGTATGTAATTACAAGCAGTCCTGTTCACTTCTATGGGATGGCTCGTTTCTATACACTTGAATAGGAATCAGACTTCCAACAGAAGTAAATGGGATGGCTTGTAATTACAGCTGCTCACCGCTGCAATGTCAATGGCGAGCAAGTAAACAATGAAGGGAAGGATGTGCTCGCACAGTGCATGGACTTCTCTTCATCCAGATGATCGGCGAGGGTGCGAGGTGTCAGACCCCCACCAATTTGAGGATAGGTTATCAATATTAAAATCCCAGAAAACCCCTTTAAGGATGGGTGAGGAGGGAGAGAAAAATAAAAAAAAAATTAACTAAGAGAATGTTTTCCTAAACAATTTGGTGTCCTATGATAATAGAGGGTGTTATATAGTAATTTCCAGGGTAATTTGAGCCACTTTAGATCTGATAGAATCAATTCAGATCCGAACCAAACTTTTTCAAAAATTCAGCGAACTAGAACCGAATCTTAAAAGGGTCAGTCATCTCTACACCAATGCTGGCCAACCCCTTTAAGCACTACAAATACAAATTTTCACAGGCACTAAAGGCCTGTTATATAACCTTTCTGGGATTTCTATTGCAGAATTCATGGTTTCTTTAATTCTAGCTTATACAGAAGAAGTTGTCCAGGTTCTGGGACAGAAAAACAACTATTTGCACTACCACAAATTTTTCTCATTCTCTTCAATAGACACAGCTATTTTCATCCCACAAAAACAGACAAGAATAAGACCTGCTGTGAGATCTGATGTTTGTCCTACTTTTTCGAAGCTAATGGCTCTCAAGTACATATATACCATCGAAGCAGACCATATGGCTGCCATGGTTCTTTTGTAGAGAATGCAACCCTCCATCCATTTTTGTTATTGAGATGTGCTGTATTCCATTCTCCAGAGGAAGTTCATTAGGTAGGGGAGTTGTCCCTATTGTAAAGGGTTTCAAGGAAAAAAAAACCTGTGTGACCTGGCACCATAATAAGGGGGCCCATTTTAAGCTTTACAATAGGGCTTGTTTCTTCTATGAGTGTCAGATTTTGTGGGCAATTTAGCCACCTACCTTAGGCAGCCATCTGCAATATCTAGTGACCATTAGCTACTGCTGCCTCCCACATGTGTCCAGCTGCATTATCTGTTCTCCCCTCATGGTAATATTCAGGATATAACCAAGGTTAGATTCAATACCTTTGTCTAATTATTAATTACATTTGGTCAACTGGCTATTAATATAATAAATCAATATAATATTTCAAAAATTGGGGTTTGTGATTTCTTTTGGCTAGTATGATATTGTGTAGATCACGAACCATTCAGATATGTAATTTCACTGCAGAATCTGATACATGAAATTCTTTAGCAGCCACGATTCAGTTAAACAGGGATGAATTTCTTATTTTGCATCTCTATTACCGTTGATTTTCATTTAGAAGACTGATATAAAACCCACACCATTGCTCAGTGACTCATTAGAAAGAAACAAAAATAAAAGGCTGTTTTGCCTGCTCATCTTGCAGAACTTATCGGAAAGGTCTCTATGAGCAATTGGTAAGCGGCATAATGTAGACGATTGGAACAGGAAACTAAATGATTTGGAAGAATGTGGCTGACACATCATAGGTTTGGGTTCTCAGTCTGCATGAACTTCACTTTTTCATAATCAGAAAATCAGTTACTACAAACCTTATACACAGTGGAGGCACATTATTATGATCATCACCAGCTAATATCCAGAGTAACCCTAGGTCTGGGGAATTGGGGGGCCAGGGTAGTATTTTGAAGTCTTGGTTATGTTCTTCTAACCAGTCGGATATTTTTAGCCATGTGATATGTCATATAGTCTTGCTGGAAGA
Organism: Rhinella marina; assembly: GCA_900303285.1. NCBI lineage: Eukaryota > Metazoa > Chordata > Amphibia > Anura > Bufonidae > Rhinella > Rhinella marina. The sequence continues at coordinate 14,674 of ONZH01013690.1, forward strand.
TCCCAACCATCCTAGGGAAGGCAATCAAAACACAGATCCGCACAAAAAAATGGATGACATCCGTTTGACCTGTTTTGTTTTTTTTTGTTTGTTTTTTGGGGGTCCATTGTAACAATATGGACATGAATAGGACATGTTCTATTTTTTTGTGGAGCGGACTTGTAGACATACGGATATGGAATGCACACAGAGTAATTTTTTTGTGGCCCCATTGAAATGAATGGTTGCGCATATGGGCACAAAAAAAAAGGTCTGATTTTTATTTTTACATAAATCATGGCATAAACTCTTTAAGTCCTATTTTCACCTTGACCAACTAATGTGGTTCCCATTCTTCTTAGTTGTTTCTATCAGATACTTCTATACACAGTGGTTGGTACTACACATTTTATTTTACAGAGATGTTAACTGCCATTACAAACTGTGACTGGGTGGCATAAGTAGAAATTACTGGGCCTCACAACAAATTTTTGAACGGCCCCCTTCACCCCCAGCAACTTCTTTGCAACTTTCACTCCTGTGGCTAGTCAGACAAGGCCTGGCAGCTGCACCATCTGTTTCCTATAGTGTCACTGTATATAATGTTATTGAATAATACTGTTGAAGGAACCCTGACAATAAAATCTTTTCGTCCTCCTCCTGGGTGGGGAGACCTGCACCTAGTAACAGAGACACAGAAGATGGATGAGAGGAAGTAATGGCATGTCAGAGCTAGCTAAGATCTTTAGCCTGATAAAAGAACTGCTTCCACACTGCTTGTGAATTCACAGGAGCCTCCTGCTTTTGTGTAAGGCTACTTCCACACTAGCGTTAGTACGGATCCGGCGGGTGAAGGGACCCGCCGAATCCGTACTGAATAATACAACCTTGTGGATCCGTAATTCCGGATCCGGTTGTATTATCTTTAGCATCTTTTAAACGGATCCGGAATAACCTCTATTGAAAGTCAATAGAGGACAGATCCGTTTACTAGTGTGTCCACACCAAACGGATCCGTCCCCATTGACTTGCATTGGGGATCATTCCGGATCCGTTTAGGTGCGGATAACTAGTACGGAGAGCAAACCGCAGCATGTTGCGGTCTGAAGACGGAACGGAATGCTTTCAGGAGCATTCAGTTGTCTTCAGTTCAGTTTTGCCCCCATTCACAATGAATGGGGACAAAACTGAAGCGTTTTATTCCGGTATTGAGCCCCTATGACGGAGCTCAATACCGGAATTCCATAACGCTAGTGTGAAAGTAGCCTAAGCGATCCCCTTCCTTATCTGTTCTGTGAGCTCCAGAGCAGAAAACAATCGTAGTGGAAAGTAAAGGAAAGGATGCCACAGAAGTACACTTCTGGCAGAAGGGAAAAGCCCCTGCTTCTGAGTGAAATGCATCTAGCTGTGCAGCTAAAACAGGGAATAATATGGCTGGAAAAAAAAATTTGGGAAGCTCAAACATAACTGTTCTTTCCAAGTTATGATTGTACAAAGAGGCACATCCACTATGCAAACTTTTTTTGAAAACTCAGGTGCGCTTTAAGGATGCCTGCATTATTCTCCAGCTAGGCAATACACCAACTAACGTCCATGTCAGACACATAAAACATATAATATGCAGCCAGTAATTTAAAGGCGTTTTTCAGGATTTATATATTCATGACAGATCATCGATATCAGATCAGTGAGGGGGCCGAAACTCCTTGCATTCCCACCAACCAGCTGTTTTGGCCACAGCCGCTGGTGCCAGAAACTATACCATGGACAGATTCGGAAGCAGAAGTTACCATCCACTGTGTAGTGGCCGTACAGAGGTTCCGGTGCTCAGCTCCCATTCAAATGAATGGGAGCTGAGCTGCAGTACTCCTATACTGCATATAGTTGATCAGTGGAGTATTCAAGTGATGGACTCCACCGATCTTATATTGATCACCTTTTCTGAGTATAAGGATAAGCCATCAATATAGTCATGGAAAACCCTTTTAACTCATTACATTACACAGTGCAAAGTTCTCTTTAATCACCTTACAATTCCTGTTATAATTTTTATTATTGGCAACAGCTCCTAGAGGTTCCAGTTCATGAAAGTTCCTGATGAGAAAACAAGTAACGGAACAACCAATAGTCAGCCGGACACATTGTTAACAGGCTGACAGGTGACTCAAGAAAAATCTCACAGTGAGAAACTGTTTCATAACTCAAGATTAGTCATTTCACTTCGATCATCCATTTGGATAGGTCTATATTTGGAACCAATACTATGTTCTTTTACAGCTCTAAATAACTGATTGTACAATCACTTTTCATACCTGCGAGAGCTTTTATGTATGTCAGAATGAGTCACTTCCACCTGGAACAGTATGCCTTTTTATTGATGTCACGTGGGTTGATTAGCTTTGAAATTTTCAATTTAATAAAACATTTGGATAATCCATATGATGCATGATTTTGCAATGGATACAAGGCCTAGGGTAGCAAAAATATCAAAAGTAGCTCTTCATTAAAAAAAAAAGTTATACAACCTTGTGTTAGCGCTTGACCATAACCCATGACCATACTTATGGGATAAAGTTTAAAAAATATGTTAGCTAAATGTCAATGCTAGCATAGCAACTGTGGAATAGCCCTATTAGTGCCCATATGATGCCAGCTGTATATCTGTACCTATACAGTAGTGCCCACCATAAGAGTGCCCACTAATACTGAAAGTGGTAGTCGTTATATATGTATACAGTGATCCCTTAGGATAAAATATTTTCAACATACAATGGACTTTTCTCACCCATCGTAAGTTAATAATAATAATAATCTTTATTGATATAGCGCCAACATATTCCGCAGCGCTTTACAGTTCAGGGGTTCATACAGGGCCGCTTCTAGCTTTTCTGCTGCCTGAGGCGAAAAATGAAATGGCGCCCCCTTCCCTTGCCCCCATCAGACCTCAGATCAGCGTCTTGTGCCCCCATCAGACCTCAGATCAACGTCTTGTGCCCCCATCAGACCTCAGATCAACACATTGTGCCCCCATCAGACCTCAGATCAGCGTCTTGTGCCCCCATCAGACCTCAGATCAGCGTCTTGTGCCCCCATCAGACCTCAGATCAGCGTCTTGTGCCCCCATCAGACCTCAGATCAGTGTCTTGTGCCCCCATCAGACCTCAGATCAGCGTCTTTGTGCCCCCATCAGACCTCAGATCAACACATTGTGCCCCCATCAGACCTCAGATCAGCGTCTGTGCCCCATCAGCTCAATCAGCGTCTTGTGCCCCCATCAGACCTCAGATCAGCGTCTTGTGCCCCATCAGACTCAGATCAGCGTCTTGTGCCCCCATCAGACCTCAGATCAGTGTCTTGTGCCCCATCAGACCTCAGATCAGCGTCTTGTGCCCCCATCAGACCTCAGATCAGCCTCTTGTGCCCCCATCAGACCTCAGATCAGCGTCTTGTGCCCCCATCAGACCTCAGATCAGCGTCTTGTACCCCCATCAGACCTCAGATCAACACATTGTGCCCCCATCAGACCTCAGATCAGCGTTGTGTTCCCCATCAGACCTCAGATCAGCGTCTTGTGCCCCCATCAGACCTCAGATAAGCGTCTTGTGCCCCATCAGACCTCAGATCAGCGTCTTGTGCCCCCATCAGACCTCAGAACAGCATCTTGTGCCCCCATCAGACCTCAGATCAGCGTCTTGTGCCCCATCAGACCTCAGATCAACATCTTGTGCCCCCATCAGACCTCAGATCAGCGTCTTGTGCCTTCCTTGTGCCCCCCTCAGACCTCAGATCAGCGTCTTGTGCCTTGTGCCCACCTCAGATCAGCCCACCCAGCCACTTAAAAAAAACACTTAACCATCCTGCGCTGCCCTCAGCTCCCGCACTCCACTGTCTTCCCTTCCGGCGCGCACTATGACCTGACGCTGCATCAGGTCATAGTGCGCGCCGGACGGGAAGACAGTGGAGCGCGGAACCTGAGGGCAGCGGCAGCGCAGGACAGGTAAGTATGTTTTTTTTAAGTGGCTGGGTGGGCTGATCTGAGGTCTGAAGAGGGCACAAGAAGCTGATGGGGAGCGCAGCGCATCCACCAGCAGTGTTTAACTGCTGTGTGGATGCCGCCCCTCAGAATTACATAAAACTGCCGCCTGAGGCGAGATCCTCATCTCGCCTCATGGCAGAAGCGGCCCTGGGTTCATATACAAACATTCCTAAATAACATAGCAACAGACAAGTCAATTATTACAACATGAGGAAATGAGGGCCCTGCTTGCAAGAGCTTACAATCTATGAGGAGATAGGGGTGACACAAAAGGTAGAAGTGCTTGTTTTGTACGATTGTCCAGCCATCTTGGGAGAATAGGGCAAACTAGTTGAAACTACACTCAACATACAATGTCTCATACTCAGATCCATCCAATCAGGGCCACTTCTCTGGTAAAGTAGATGCAATAGTTGCCAAATAGAAACAACAGCAGTCAGTTAAAAATATGGGTACAATTCTTCAGGGGCCCTGGGCAACAGGTTCACTGAATATCAACAAGCAAAAAATGAGGCAACAATCCAGAGTATGGTGAAAAAAAGTGGTGATGGACCCAATTTATTCCCTAAGCACCTATAAATACAGTTCAGCAAGCGCTGTCTGTAGTATGGATGGACACTAAAGATCACTAATAGACTTTGTAAACCACACACAAAAATATAGAAAACAATACTTTATTGATTAAAACACATAACAAATTATATATAAGGTAGAAGGCATGGAGCACACGAGAACTATACGAGGACGTCACCGACCGGGGTACACAGTATAGTAACAATATTAAATAATGAGGTCAAATGCAGGGTTACAACAGACCTGCCATCAAAGACGAGAGGTACACAGAGTATATAGAAAAGATGGTAAGGGATACCCTAAGAAAAATATATAACAAGCACAATCATCTAAGGACAAAAAAGTAAACGACCCAGACCTCAAGAAAAAAGCGATGCAATAAACTGGTAACCCAGCACGGTGACGGCCTCGTCCCAAAACTACGGCCGTCTGAATGGGCCCTTAGTTATCTGATTCTTGTCATGCAACTGCAAAACAGTAACAATGCAATTACAGGACAAGAATCTCAATTACTCTCAAAAAGCTGCTCCTCTTTGATGGCTAGTGCCAGTTGCCACATTCTGCCCTCATCTTCCAGTTATCTCTGATTATGATATGGATGGAGGATGTGAGATGTGGACCACAGCCCCAAGCACTGCTAACAGTATCTGCTGCATGGTCTTTCAGCACTACCAAACATACAGGAGAATATAGCACTACATACCTATTACACCTAGTGACATCTCTGATTGTACAGGTTTTGTTTCCTCATCTTCTCCACCCAGACCAGACTGCCATGATGATTTCTTTCAGCCACTTCTTCTCTCTGTAGAGTGTGCCAGACATCTTAGATGTTTCACTTTGTCAAACTCCCCCCTCCTTCTAAACAAAGAGTATCATCTTGCGGCAGAAAAATAGTGCCATATAGCTGGTCTCGCTGAAGATACTATCATACAAAATAATTGTGCCAAACATAGCACCCTCAATGTTTAGTATTCTCCCTTTTAGTGCCCAAGACGAAATAATGCCCCCCTAGAGTGCTCCCAGTATTAATATGTTCCCCAGAGTGGTTCCAGTAGTAATAATGCCCCCTATAGTGCTACTAGTAATAATAATGCTCCATATAATGCCCCTAGTAATAATAATAATTACAATAATATGTAATAATGCCCTCCGATAGTGCCCCCAGTAAAACCTCTTATAGGTCCCATTCCATGACACTGTCTGCACTGCCTGAGCTATTTATACAGTAACTCATAGACAGTGATGTGCACAGTGATGTATACCTCTGGGAACAGTCAGTGGCTGCAGTGGTCACATGCCATATACCGGCACGTCACTGCTGTCTGTAAATAAGCAGAAGGACGGAAATGGTGACGCAGACAACAGTGTAGAGGGAACAGGTAAGTATACCATATTTTATTTTACAGCGTTCAGGGGCATGTCTGAGATGTGTGATTATGCCAAACAACCCCTTTAAATATTTTACTTCCTTAACCCTTTCACTACCAGAGGTTTTTTTCGTTTTTGCGTTTTCATTTTTCTTCCCTATCTTCCTTGAGCCATAACTTTTTTATATTTCCGTTCACATAACTGTATGAGGGTACTTTTTAATGCCACCATTAATTATGGCATAAAATGTAGTGGGAAGAGGTAAAAAAAATTCCAAATGGGGTGGAATTGGAAAAGAAATGCAATTCCATTTTACAGGTTTTGTTCCCACAGCGTTTTGTTTGCGTCAAAACTGACCCATGCCCCCTAAATAGTGTAAAAATAAATGTAAACTTTGATTAAAAAAATACTTTCTACTGAGCTGTTTAGGGGCTCATTTTTTGCAGGATAATCCGTAGTTTTTATTGATACCATTTTGGAGTGTGTGTGACTTTTTGATCACATTTTATTACTTATTTTTTTATTAATATTATTTTTTGGGGTAAGAGAAGCAATGAAAAAATGGCAAATCGGCCATTTTGACCCTTTTTTCCGTTACACCATTCACTGTATTCAAAAATGTTTTGTTATTTTAATAGGATGGGTATTTTTGATCACGGTGATACCCATGATGTTTATATTTATTGTTATTTAGGTATTTATTTTTTAATTGTAAAGGGGGGTGATTTAAACTTTTATATTTTTTTATTTTTTATATATTTTTTAACATTTTTTTTAAATTTTTTTGTGATGATTTTGAAGCTCATATATGAGCCTATAAATTTTGCTTTTTAATTTTGGTACTATCAGGGATTTTTAAAATGGGTTTTGGATTGAAAATTGTTAATTTCTTATCCTAACCTGCCATCTGGTGGCCAAAATAAGAATTGCAGTAGGAACACTATTAGCCTCGTCAGCGCAACTACCGACGCCCTCATTGGCCACAGGGGGTGTCGGTAGGAAGCCCAGAAGCGCAACCTTCCAGGTTTTTGCGCATTTAGATGCCATGATCTCACTTGATCATGGAATCTAAAGCCTTTAATTAAGTATTGCCGGTCACGGTAATTAGCCGCAGGTCTCTGCTGTTTGAAGCGAGCGGGTGCCATGTTCCCACATCGCTCCAGCGTACTGTGTGAAAGGGTTAAAGGGTTTATTGAAGGTTTATTAAAATCATGCAGAGAGGAGGGGCAAGTGTAAATAAAAAAAAATCTCTTAGGGCTTTTTCACACAAGGGAGTTTTCCATATGGATGCAATGCAAGTAGTGAAAACATAGCATCCGGACTAAATCCTGACCTATTCATTTCACGCATCATCTTTGCATTTAAGAAAAATCGCAGCATGTTCTATATTGTGCATTTTTCACACAGCCCTGGCTCCATAGAAGTGAATGGGGATGAAAAATGGAAGGCATCCGGATGCAAAGTATTCTTCACTGATGATTGCTAGGAGATGTAGATTCTTCAGTTTTTCTTCAGGCTTGTGAAAAACACATGAAATCCAGATACAATTCGGATGGAAAAAATGCGCACACTGAACGCAATCGCAGAAAAAAACTGATTGAACTTGCTTGCAAATCCATCCGTTTTTTCCTTAACAGACCCTGACGCAATACATATCACTTGTGTGAAAGAGGCCTTAGTTCCTTTTAAAATGCTCCACTCCGCAGCTTCAATGCCCGACAATTCAGTCTCCACTGGACCACTAGGCCGGTACTGACAACATCATGTTCCTCAGTCCTGTGAGTGCAACAGCCAGTCATTGGCCTTAGCGGTCACATGTGCATGAACGGCATGTCACTGCTGAGGCCAGTGATAGCAATGGATTCAAGTGATAATGAAAGGCACATGATCACTGCAGGACCAGTGAGGATCAGAGTGGAGAAATGTTGGACAACCCCTTTAAACCAAGATCCGCTCTGCAGATTGCCTGATTTTCATTGACATTCTTTTCAGGGACTGCTATCTCATTTACAGGTCAATGTGAAATACATTTCATACAATAAACATTCCTCCAGGTTTTTCCTGGGAATAATTGGCTGCACGAGGAATAAATCAATACAGTCAAATAAATATTGCTTTAAATCCTATGTTCTGTGACACATTATGGCCTGAAACGCAATCACCACCATAAAGCTAACAGGCTATTTTGATTTTTGAATCTAGACACACAGGATAATTTATCATTCCCAAGCTGCCATAGATTTCACTCCGGCACATGGAGGGCCGGAGGAGGCAGATAATTTATGACAAGGCCTGGTGTTTTTTCAAATGGATTCCGATGTGGAACAACATACAGGTGCATCTCAATAGAATATCACTGAAAAGTTAATTTATATAAGTAGTAGAAGTAGAAGAAATTTGGCATGTTTCCACCAAACAAACGTCATTGGTGATAATTAGAGATGAGCGAATCGAAGCTGACGAAGTGGAATTCGTTACGAATTTCATGGAAAATTCGATTCGCAACGAAAGCAAATTTCATGGCGATTCGTAGTAACGAATCTTTTTTTTTTTTCCTAAAATGGCCGCAAGCACATGGCATGACATGGGGGAAGGATTTCGGGGACAAAGAAGTAAACACCCACAATGCAATCACATGCAGACATGTAGCCAACTAGCAGCCAGCAGGTCCTGTGATGTCACAGCCCTATAAATAGCTCTGCAGCGCTGGAATCCGCCATTTGCTATTGATTTTAGACCAGAGACAGACGTCAGGAGAGATAGGGCAAGTGATAGAAAAACTAAAGAAAAGAAATGAGGAGATTAGCGATAGATAATCTGAATTGCAGGGATAGGAGAGGGACGATTTCAAGACAGAATCCATAGGGGATTATCAGGCAGTGAAATCGCTATTCTGGTACACTGAGCAGCAGTGAGTGGGCATAGGGGTTAGGCTACTTGCACACTAGCATTGTTTTATTCCGGTATAGAGCTCCATCATAGGGGCTCAATACCGGAATAAAACGCTTCAGTTTTGTCCCCATTCATTGTCAATGGGGACAAAACTGAACTGAAGAGCACGGAATGCTCCTGAAAGCATTCCGTTCTGTCTTCAGACCGGAGAGCAAACCACAACATGCTGCGGTTTGCTCTCCGTACTGGGTATCCGCACCAAGACGGATCCGAAATGACCCCCAATGCAAGTCAATGGGGACCGATACGTTTGGTGTGACACACTAGTAAACGGATCCGTCCTCCATTGACTTTCAATGGAGTTAATTCCGGATCCGTTTAAAAGATGTTAAAGATAATACAACCGGATCCGTTCATTACGAATCCACAAGGTTGTATTATCACTACGGATCCGGCAGGCCCCTTCACCCACCGGATCTGTAGTAAAGGCTAGTGTGAAAGTAGCCTTAGCCTGTTACACAGCACTGCACTCTGTTCTAAAGGCTGTTTTGGGGTGCTTTATTCAAAGAAGCACCACTAGTGTCGCTTTTTGCTGTGCAGTAAGAGGGTCAGAGCCTTGTTTGGGGTACATTAAAAAAAAATTAAAATAAAAAAATAAAATAAAATAATAATAATAATAAAAACATTAAAAATATATATCTTTTGGGTTGTGTTTGGGGAAAAACATATAATCCGCGATTGGCAGCTTGAAAATGTGAAAGAAATAGTTGCGGCGTTATTCGCCATACAAATAGACAAGCGCCATATAGCGCTAAATTCTTCATTGTAGTTGAATTGCCAAAAAAACTGTGAATCCGTGTTTGTGGGTTTGTTCATTTTAAATACCTATTTGCGGCGTTATTCGCCATCCAAACAGAAAAGCGTGATATAGTGCTAACGTAGTCAGTGAGGTTGACTTGCCAATAAAACAGTAAATCCGTGTTTGTGGGTTTGTTCATTTTAAATAACTATTTGCTGCGTTATTCGCCATCCAAACAGAAAAGCGTGATATTGTGCTAACGTAGTCAGTGAAGTTGACTTGCCAAAAAAACAGTGAATCCGTGTTTGTGGGGTTGTTCATTTTAAATAACTATTTGCAGTGTCAGTCGCCATAGAAAAAGAAAATGGTCATATAGTGTGTAGTGCTGTGCAGTAACCCATTGTACTGCAGTTCAGCAACCTAGTTCAGCAACCGATTGTTAACCCTCTGTGGGTGACGGTATTTCTTAAAGAAATAGTTAAGCAGTTGTGCAAGGCAGTGAGCAAAGTATATTTTTGGGGGGATTCTTAATTTCCTTTTATTTTAAATTTTTTATCAAACACTATGTCAGACATAGGGGTGACAGGCCCTTCACAGGGGAGGGGCAGTGGCACAAATGTTTCTGGAATAGGCACAGGTCTCAGCATAGGAAGGGGACATGGCATTATGGGTCACTCGGCAAGGCCACAGCTACCATTGTCATCTAGTGGTCGTGTGTTGACCACCAACCCAGATGTTCTTGAATGGTTGACTCGGTCATCCACTTCCTCCCAGATGACATCTGAAACCCCCAGTCGGTGGGTTCGTCAGACACAACCCTTAGTTGGCATGGGCCTGGAGCAGCTCCAGTGCCCTCACCTGTCCTTAACCTGCCTCTGTCCTTTTCGGTTCCCTCAGCCAGAGAAGTGCTATGGGCTCTGTGCCACTATACAGCAAGGACGAACTACTTGAGGACAGTCAGCAGCTACTTGGAAGCCAAGAGGTGGGGCAGAAATCCGCTCCTTCCAGTAGGCGGTCAAGTACTGATGAGGAGAGTGTAGTGGGAGGTGATGTTGAGAGAGGTCAGGCTTTGTACACCGAGACAGTTGAGGAGGACATTAGCGACGTGCAAACTGTAGTTGATGATGATGTAGCCGATCGCACTTGGGAGCCGGGTGAAGCAAGGGCTTCATCATCATTATCATCATCTGCAGACGAGACTGACAGCTTGTGCGTCAGGCAGCAGTGCAGGCAGCAAGTCGGTAGTGTGGCTGTTAGTCAGCGGAGTGGCAGCAGTGCGAGGTCGGGAGCCAAACGGCACGGGGTAGACCGCACTCTTCTCAGGTGCTTTCCGGCCTTGAAAAGAGCGGCACAGGGGCTCAGCCAGGCAGCGGAGGTACCACTCAGTCAGTGCGGAGTGTTGGTGGTAAAATCGCCTACTTGGCAGTGTGGAATTTTTTTGTTAAGACGCCTGAGGAGGTGAACATGGCTATATGTAGAATCTGTGGTCAGAAAGTGAAGCGTGGCCAGGGTGCTAATGCTGGCACCATGGCCCTGCGCCAACATATGCAGCGTCACCACAAAGTGGCCTGGGAGAACCGTGGCTCAGATGTGGCGGTACAGTCGGCAGCAGCAACAGCAGCATCACCCAGTGGCACGCATCCCATTTCAGGCAGTCAAGGTTCCAGCACCTCTGCCGAAGGGAGCTGTCTGTCATTATCTACCGCTCTAGATGCTCCTGCTGCTCCTCCTCCTATTCCTCGCCACTCATTACGACAGCAGTCGTTCACCGAGGCTTGCAAAGAGACAGCAGTACGCGTCCAGCCATCCTACAGCGTAGAAGCTGACCGTGCTCCTGTCCAAGTTGCTCGTGCTGCAGTCCCTCCCTTTTCAACTGGTGGATTCTGCACCGTTCAGAGAACTGATGGCTTGTGCCGAGCCGAGGTGGAGAGTCCCAAGCCGTCATTTCTTTGCCAAAAAGTCAGTCCCAGCCCTGCACAAATATGTAGAAGAGAAGGTGGCCCAGTCCTTGAGCCTGTCGGTGTCTGTCAAAGTGCACGGCAGCGCCGACGTGTAGAGTTGTAACTACGGTCAAGGCCAGTACATGTCCTTTATGGCCCACTGGGTCAATGTGCTTCCTGCCCAGCCACACGAGCAACTGGAGCAGGTGACGCCACTTTCTCCTCCTCGTTGTCAAACTGCTGATCCTGCGCTAATGTCTGGCTCCTTCTCCACCACCTCAGCCTCCACTGCAGGGCCAAGTCATAGTGCCCCTCCAGTGTACCACATGTGCAGGGCACGACGGTGTCAAGCAGTTCTACGCCTGGTTTGCCTCGGCAAACGAAGTCACACAGGGGAGGAACTGCTCCGCGTCATGAAAGAAGAAATCGATTGCTGGCTTTCTCCAGGACAACCGGAACCATGGTGACAGATAATGGAAAGAACATGGTGTCCACGCTGCGCCAAGAAGAGCTGAGCCATGCGCCCTGCATGGCGCACGGATTTAATCTGGTTGTCAAACGGTTCCTCAAGTCTTATACCCAACTGCAAAACATTCTAAAAATATCCAGGAAACTTTGCATGCATTTCAGCCATTCCTACACCGCCAAGCACACCCTCCTTGAGCTGCAGCGGCAGAATGGCGTCCCCCAACGTAGGCTGATATGTGACGTTTCCACCCGTTGGAATTCTACCCTCCATATGTTGGACTGACTGTACGAACAGAGAAAGGCCATAAACGATTTCTTAATGATCCAAGCGGACAGGAGTACTCCCCTGTCTAATTTTGATGTCAGCCAGTGGCAGCTCATGCGTGACACCTGCCACTTGCTGAGGCCCTTTAAGGAGGCCACGTTATTTGTCAGTCGCCAGGACTATGGTATGAACAACGTCATTCCACTGCTTCATGTCCTGGAACAGATGCTGCAAAATCTTTCTGGTCAGGGTACTGGAGACATGGAAACTGCATCTCACGGCCACATGAGTCCAGTGGGGGCTGAACTGGAGGAGGAGGAGGAGATTGGAGCACAAGCATTTAGTGGTTTTTCTACCCAGGTGACAGAAGAGGAGGAGCAGGAGTAGCCAGAGGAGGTAGAGGGAGATGAGGAAGATGAGGCAGATGACCCAGAGACACCATGGCAGTATACAGTGGAGTTGGAGGCAGGGAGTCCCTCCGAGTCACTTGCGTAAATGGCCCGATGCATGCTCACTTGCTTACGTAGTGACAGCCGAATATTCACCATACGGCAGAGGGATGACTTCTGGCTCTTCACCCTCTTGGACCCTCGCTACCGGTCTAAAATGGGGGCCTTTTTTTCACCTGCTGAGAGGGAGGACAAACTGAAGTACTATAGAGACATCCTATGTAGTCAGTTGGCTGCTGCCTATCTGCGTCATCGTCCATCCTCTCGCATGTCTGACCGGGGGGTCCCTCAGCGCTCACGTACCACTGCCACGGATGCTGTGGGGGGGGTCGGGGGTTAGGACCAGTACCAGCAACATCAGCAGCAACTTGAGTCTGGAGTCGCTGATGAGCAGCTTTCTTCACCTGCCAAGTGCGGAAAGTACTCACCAGCAGCAGCAGCAGGTAGACCAGGAGCAGACCCTGAACCAGCAGGTGGTGGCCTACTTGGACAGCACCCTGCCACCCCACATTGAAGATCCGCTGGACTACTGGGCAGCCAAACTGGATTTGTGGCTGCAACTTGCCGAGTTTGCACTGGAGAAGCTGTCCTGCCCGGCTAGTAGTGTGGCATCAGAGCGGGTGTTCAGTGCGGCGGGGGCCATAATCACCCCAAGGAGAACTCGCCTGTACTTCCAAAATGTGGAAAGACTCACCTTTGTCAAGATGAATTAGGCGTGGATCAGCCAGGATTTCCACCCACCAGCGCCTGATGCATCAGGTTAGATCAGCCATGATGCGTCACCCAAACCTTGACAAATGAGACTGTATTCTTCAGGCTACCTGCCTCAGCCACTCTTATGATGCTGCCTGATGCCACACATCTACCAGCTGCTCCTTCTACCACCCAGCATCTTTACCAGTGACTGGTATTGCCACCCACCTCTCCACTCTATCACTGACCCAATATGTAGCCTTCTAATGCTGCTGCCACCTCAACAATCAGGTCTCCTCATGCTGCTACTGCTGTCACCTCCAGGCTATGTCACCATACCACTCTGTGCCCTGATGCTGCTGCTGCCACCACCTCCACACACTGTCTCCCAGCTGCCGCTACCTCCAAACTATGTAATTGTGCCACTCTGTGGCCTGATGATGCTGCTGCCGCCTCCACACGCTGTGTCCTAGCTGCCGCTACCTCCTAATTATGTAATTGTGCCACTCTGTGGCCTACTCATGCTGCTGCCGCCGCCTCCACATGCTGTGTCCTAGCTGCCGCTACCTCCAAATTATGTAATTGTGCCACTCTACGGTATACGGTACGGTAAAGTTGTCTCTGATTAGCTAATTCCAGAACAGTTTATACTCCAAGTCTGACTGTAATTTAGAACGTTACTTCTTCAGTTGAGAAGCTTCAGCCATGATGACCCCTCATACTTATAACTGATTTATGTGCGGCCTAATTAACGGCATGGGAGGTATCAGAGGAAAATTTAAAACTGAAGAACTCCCTAAGCGCTGTAGAAACATGGTTTGCTATAGTGGAGTCTGTGAGAAGGGAATCATTCAATCTCCGTGTATAGTGGCATCTAGAGGGTGTCTCCAGATTAAATTCTATCAGGACCAAATCGTGGTCAGACCAGGCGCAAGGAACATGTCTGGCATATAGAACATGTGTGAGAAGTCGTGTTGAGGTTAGTACCCAGTCTATCCTAGTATAATGTTGGTGCACTGGAGTCCATAGTCCTGTTTATAGATGAAAGTTAATTTTGCATTTCATTTGGAAATCAAGGTCCCAGAGTCTGAAGGAAGAGTGGAGAGGCACTCAATCCAAGCTGCTTGAGGTCCAGTGTGAGGTTTCCACAATCAGTGAGCCATGTCATCTGCTGGTGTAGGTCCACTGTGTTTATCAAGTCCAAAGTCAGCACAGCCATCTAACAGGAAATTTTAGAGCACTTCATGCTTCCCTCTGCTTACAAGCTTTATGGAGATGCTGATTTCATTTTCCAGCAGGATTTGGCACCTACCCACACTGTCAAAATACCCAGTTTAATAACTACAGTATCACTGTGCTTGATTGGTCAGCAAACTCATCTGACCTAAACCCCATAGAGAATCTATGGGGTATTGTCAAGAGGAAAACGAGAGACACCAGACTAAAACAATGCAGACGAGCTGAAGGCCACTATCAAAGCAACCTGGGCTTCCATAACACCTCAGCAGTGCCACAGGCTGATCGCCTCCAAGCAACACAGCATTGATGCGGTAATTCATGCATTGAGTGCATATACTGTACACTTCAGTAAGCCAGCCTTTCTGTTTTAAAAATCATAATATTAGTTGGTCTATATAATAATCTAATTTTCTGAGATACTGACTTTTGGGTTTTCATTAACAGTAAGCCAAAATCATTTCATTTCATTTCAGTAAGCTATATCATCAACATCACAAGAAATATACTGTTCTGTCACTCAGGACATCTTTGGTACTCTTTAACATTTCAAAATCTCTTCCATGGCCCTACCATGTGGTGTAATGCCAACTATGTTTTGCAAAGGTAAAAACACATTTCCATGTGAAAATCATTCCTATTAAGAACAGCTGTTCTGACAGCACACAATGTATAAGAAGTATATGGTCAGCTTCACATGAGGAAATCATTATGTGGTGCAAGGAAGTGATATTGGCAAAGCTACAGTAGCAGGTGTCTGAAAAGAAAAACAGAAATCCAAATGTATTGTATTAGAAACACACGTATGTCATGTAGAGGTACAACCCCCATCTCAAGGCTGCTGACACATCTAAATACTGCCTCGGAACATTCTGTACCGGGAGACACACTGGCACGTAAAGCTCTGCTCTGTGATTGGTAGACGTAGCAGGGTGACACACACACTGGCTCACTGCATGTGGTACTGCTTCGTGACACAGGTTCTGTCCAGCATATGCTCATAATTAACCTCTGCAAGGAAACAGCACTGCACAATGTAGCAGCATACGAATGATCATTGGTAGAGGATCATATCAGTCTCTAGCATAGCGTGTGAAAATATGTATTACATTGCCTCACTTTCACCTTGGCAAGTACTGGAATCAGCTGTGTATAATACATCCTTGTACTAAGACTTGGGCTGGTATTTGATCTACAGTATGCAGAGGGTGCTAGTGGTTCTCCTGTGTTTGTTCCTGTTTCTGATCTGGCCCTACACCTGCCCTGTCCGAGTGTTCCTATACTTCCAATTTTAGCTCTATTCATGTTTAAGTTAACCCTGTCTGCCCTGTTGATGTTCTTGTCAAGTTCCCAGCCTGCCTGTACTGTCTGTGTCTTCACTACCACCCAGTCTGCCTATTTGTCCTTTGTCTTTATTCATCTATACTACCGTTGTGCAATTCAGATCTAGTAAACTGCATGTAAGCCTTTGTGACTGTTTTGACTGCTCCTGAGGTTTACTTGTAGTTTGGGTGCGTTCTCTGTATGTTGAGCTCCCAGTGCCTGCACTGGAGTCCCTGACCCAAGTGGGTCAGCTGCCAACTAAATCAGTCTATTCCAGGAGGTAGCAGTCTGGTTTCCTCCCTGTAGTAAAGGGCAGGTCCCTATATAGGGATTAAGGACGAATCTGTAACTGGCCCCATCTACAGTTTGCCATTTATTAATACTGGTGAATAAATAATATTGTATATGAATATATAGGAACAGGAACAGCATGGTATCATGGATACCGTGTCGGAATATATAGGCATCATGAATTCTCTATAGGCATATTTCTCAGTACATTCATTAATATTTGAGCCTTCTGTCTTACTGTAGTTTAGCCACTTTGTGGCAGAATATTTGATTACCTTTCAGCAGAATTATTTCAGCACAGTATGGAAACATGAGTATTGTAGAGTTGAATTTTGTATAGTATGGTATTGTTATTTGAGAACTATTCAGAAGTAATATTTGAGTGCAGGATGTTGGAATTATCTTATTATTAGGACTAGAGATAAGCGAATAATCCAAAATTCGCTTCGCTTCAACGAATTTCTGGCAAGATTCGTTCTTAATATGAATTTATTCGGTCAAATTTGCATTCAAAGATAATCATTGTTTTGCGAACATTCCTACACAAATTACGAACATACAGTCAGTTTTGTTAAAAGTACGCAATACGTAAGCATTAGCATACAAAGTGTGTACGAATCCTTAGCGTACTATTGACTCGCGATTGTGTCATACGCACGAGGCTAGGCCGCGGCGTACAGTCTTTAGAGGCAGTCCATATGAGGTAGAAAAGTAAGGTGCTAGCTATCTGGCTAAGTGCATCATTTACTAAAAAACACCGTACAATAAGTGCATAATAGGAAACATTGCAGTACCTGAAAAAGAATACACACAATGGGCTAAAGTGCTTGAACGTTGCTGAACCTATAAAAACATTATTGCTAAAATACAGCAAAGGCAATTATGCAAACATTTTAGTGCAATTTCACATTTGCAAACGTAAAAGGCTCAGATATACGTTTGAGTCTTTCCTCATGGCTGCTTGGAATAATAAAACACTGGAACACAGTCCAAAATTCAATTGTAATCGTCGTGAAGTAATTTTGTAATCCAAACAGGTAATGTGTAATCCACATGGATAATATAAAATAGCAGCAAATAGAGAACCCTCTTTGCAAAGGGAGTTCCCAAATAACCTGAGAAGGGGGGGGAAATAGGCGCGCTTAGGCGCAACTGGGAATTTTCTGCAGAATGGGGGGGTGGGGGGTGGAGTCCTGACAAGCCATGTCCATCTGGGTGAGAGTCAAACAGGGGGCAATACAAACTAAACAAAACAAGTGCCAACTAGCTCTCACCCGTCAGGTGCAGTCCATGGTGTGGCTCCAATAGGTCCTCCTGAGGTGTCCTTTAAATCACTTAGCCAGTAGAAGGGTTCTTCATCTGAGGAACCCTTTTACTGGCTGAGTCATTTAAAGGACATCTCAGCCAGTAGAAGGGTTCCTCAGATGAGGGACCTGAAGTCCTCCTCGCTTGAGCTACTGCTGAATGACATCAGAGGATGCTTCTGCCTCCTGTAGGCCAAGCTCGCTGCCGTGGTGGAACTCCACTTCCCTCTTCTCCCAGAAGTTGGACTTGACCGGATCTGGGTGGTGGTCACGCTGGTGAGCGCTGCAGCCACTTGCACCTTTACTTTTCCGGATTCTCCTGCCGGAACAGCAGGGGTAAGGACTTCTGGCTGCAGAGGTTGAGGCTAGATTGCACCCAGGGTAGGTGGTACTGGTGGATCACTGTGGACTGGAACGTAAACGATGAAGTCGTCAGCTGACCCAGCTGAAAGGACTGTGATGGTGGTGGCACTGTCAGTCCAGGGATCAGAGGCTCCGGCTGTGGCTTCTCCCTGAAATGGAGGGTGCCATCTGATGACTCCAGAAGGCAGTGCACCGGTACTTCGCCGGGTGGTTCCTCTGGCCAAACTTCAGGTGGTGATGCAGGGACCAGGGGCTTAGGTAATACGGTAACCCCGGTAGCAAAGGGGCCTTTCAGGGATGCCATGGGGGGTGTATTCCACCTGATCCCCCATGTACAGGCTGTGATGGGGTTGGGGCAGGTGACCTGCAGCCCACGAAGTACTCCTTGCCATCCTCGTCATCCACCAGGAAGCCAGAGCCTCGCTCCACAGAAAACCACAGGATGGTTCCATTTTGCCGCTCCAGTGTAGGGTCTCCCGGCCTTGGATGGTCCAGTACTTGGATGACCCAGTCCTCCACTGCATTCTTGTAGTCCCATAGGGTCTGGGCGTGGGCCGTCACCGATGCTAGCACAATCGGGTTCTGCCCAATGGAAGGTGTTGTTCTCCTTCTGGGCGGCAAAGTGGACGCTCCAGCCACAGCAGCCTCAGCAGTGAATATGGAGGCAGGAGCCGGTGAGACTTTCTTGAACAGTTGTGACGCTCTGATCTCTGGAGCGGGCGGTGGTTCGGGGTACTCATCCCCAAAGACCATCTCTCCCCACTTGGGTCGCAGTTCTTTCGCCATGCTGTTTGCTGTGGTCTGACTCTGGATCTTGTTCACCGCTGACTTGAACTGGAGAGGAGGGCGGAGTAATGAGGGAGGAGTCTTCACTCCCTACACATGCAAATAGTTAGTTCCCGCTGGGCCGGGCTGGTTTTTCCCGCTTCTGAGGGGGGCATATCTTCACTTTCCCGCTCTTGAGGGGCGTATTGTCATTTTCTCACTTCGGGGGGCCAGGGGAGGGGGCAAGAAGAATGCGTATGTTGCATACGTAGCGTTAGCGTTCAAAATTTTAAAAACATTTACGAATAATACGAAGCGAATCTGACAAAATCCAGAGTAGAAAAAATGGAGGATTCGATACGAATCTACGAAGCTGCGAATAAATTCCCTCATCTCTAATTAGGACCATTCAGGCTGCAGGATTACATCTGTAATATTTGATGCTTAGGCTGGGTTCACACCAGCGATATCAATTTCCATTATTCTGCTCTATTAGAGGAGGAGAACTATGGAAGTAATGCAAGTGCTGGTTTTAGTGCATGACTACAATGGGATTCATCTGGTTTCTGAGATGGAGTCAAAAATTTTACCAGACAAAAAAGTCTTGGTAGTAGAACTTTTTTGTCGGATATTTTTGAATCTGGGGCAGAAGCCACGAACACATCCTCCAATGCAGATATGAACCTAACTTTAGCTGTTCCTGAAATTAATAGTTATACAGTATGAGTCAGGATTAGAAGCTGTGGTATGGCTTTTTTTTCTTTTTGTCCTTGTTTTTTAATGTATTATTGTTATTTACACTTTATGTCCCCAGTAAGATCATACAAAACCTTTGGGGCATTTAACATTACATTTTTTAAATTGCTACTTCTCCTTTAACTGGGGCTGGGCAGAAGGGGCAATAGGACTGTAGTGTAACTAGCCTTATTCACAATCAGTTAGCCTCCCCAATATGAAGTGTATGTTTTTTCAATATTGGATTGTGTTGTGTGTTATGGCAGGGTTAGGACTTAACATGTGTGCACCATATACAGTATAATGTCAAATAAAAAAAATAACAATCTTTATTTCACAGTGCATTGCAATCAGGGGGTTCATATACAAACAAAAGCATTCATTACATAGCAACAAACTGGGGCGGACTGGGAACTTAAAGTGGTCATGGAAAAATACTAAAAGTGGCCTCATCTTATAGATGGGTCCAATATGATGGAAGGCAGGGCCAGCAATACCATATTGTGGCACATTAGTGATACCTCCCAACTTTGTAAAGAGATAAAGAGGGACATATTGTGCGGCGCGCTTAGCGTGCCGTGGCAAATTTTTTCAGCGCTATGCCACGCCCCTAACTCCGCCCGCTATAAGCTAATCTCACCCAGTCCCCTTACTGCACGGGGATAATAAACACAGTGATGTCACCGTACAGGGATGATAAACACAGTGATGTCACAGTACAGGGATAATAAACACAGTGGTGTCACAGTACAGGGATAATAAACACAGTGATGTCACCGTACAGGGATAATAAACACAGTGATGTCACCGTACAGGGATAATAAACACAGTGATGTCACCGTACAGGGATAATAAACACAGCGATGTCACCGTATAGGGATAATAAACACAGTGATGTCACAGTACAGGGATAATAAACACATTGACGTCACAGTACAGGGATAATAAACACAGTGATGTCACATTACAGGGATAATAAACACAGTGATGTCACCGTACAGGGATAATAAACACAGCGATGTCACAGTACAGGGATAATAAACATAGCGATGTCACAGTACAGGGATAATAAACACAGTAATGTCACAGTGCAGGGATAATTAACACAGTGATGTCACAGTACAGGGATAATTAACACAGTGATGTCACAGTACAGGGATAATTAACACAGTGATGTCACCGTACAGGGATAATAAACACAGTGATGTCACAGTACAGGGATAATAAACACAGTGATGTCACCGTACAGGGATAATAAACACAGTGATGTCACCGTACAGGGATAATACACACAGTGATGTCACCGTACAGGGATAATACACACAGTGATGTCACAGTACAGGGATAATAAACACAGTGATGTCACAGTACAGGGATAATAAACACAGTGATGTCACCGTACAGGGATAATACACACAGTGATGTCACAGTACAGGGATAATAAACACAGTGATGTCACAGTACAGGGATAATAAACACAGTGATGTCACAGTACAGGGATAATAAACACAGTGATGTCACAGTATAGGGATAATAAACACGGTGATGTCACAGTACGGAGATAATAAACACAGTGATGTCACAGATCTTCTTCTCTTGTCTAGAGGGGGCGGAGCCAATGCTGACTGACGGCCGGCCCCGAGAGGTACGGAGAGAGCTGCAGGGGGGGGCGGTAGGATGGAAGAAGAAGGAAGAAAGATGGAAGGAAGACGGAATCGGCTACCTGCTTCTTCTTGCAACAGGCAACTGTCTCTGTGTCCTATGGACGCAGGGACAGCTGCCAGAGACCGGGACATAGTTCCCCCGTATCGGGACAGCGGGACAGCCACTGCAATCCGGGACTGTCCCGCTGGATCCGGGACGGTTGGGAGGTATGTACAACCTCAACAGAGCCAAATACCATAGTCCATCACAAAATACTGCCAGCAGCATAAAATACATCCCCAAAAACTTCCACTGACCGTGTGAGGAGGACCCAGGTGGCCCCCTGGGCATCAGCCCACCAGGAAATTTCCCTGTAAGGTCTATGGCCAATCCACCCCTGGAAACAAACAAGTCAAAAATTAAAGCAAAAGGAATGAGGGCCTTGCTCACAAGAACTTACAATCTATGAGCCATGATTTTATGCCAATCATAATTCATTACAATTCATTCATCAGATTCATTACACTTTTTAGAAACTATAATGCATTAAATAGGGTCTGTCACATCCTCACAGAACTAAAGCTGGATCTAAGAACTCTCTGCCCACAGCTTTAAGTTTCAATACTCAGTACTAGTGAATTATCTGGTTGTTGGTGGTCTCTACCTGACAATCCACTAGTATTAGGTGCCAAACCAAAGCAGGGAGTTAGAAGGAAAAAAAGAGCTGGAACAAGTGAAGAGCAGCCTGTAAAGGTATACTTGAAATTTTAATTCTGTAAAGATTCAACAGGCGCTTTTATGGCAGTTAATTCTTTAGGAAAAATTAAGTATCCAATAATTTGGTCTACAAAATTACTGCAAAATTAAAGTAAAAAAAAAAAAACAATGGTTTTGGAATGAAAAATCTAGTTTGCAATCCAAATAACACTATGACACTGTAGAGGGGCTGCACTGATGTAGACATGACTGTGAGGAGCCTGGGGATAACCTGTAGATGTCACTGTTGCTTCTGCCTCCTGTGGTTAAGCATATTTAAATTCTACAGAAAGAATTGAGTCTTCTGAAATGTGACATCACCCTTGGACCCTAAAAACAGAAGCCTTTACATGTAGTATTGTTTTTTCATTTGACAGTGATGAGATATTCTTCAATAAAAGTTTTCTTCACTGTATTTACTTCAAAGGGATGGAAGGAAGAAAATGGCCACCTCCTTCTAGCACTGAGTAAGGGGGACACATACATAACATGTCACTTGCACATGGGTTCTGCAAATAGTCCAATCTCTGTGTGACTTGCACACAGCTTAGACAGGGTGCTGAATCTCCTTAAAGAGACCAGCTGTATATGGAGACTTATTTAGGGTGACCAGACGTCCTCTTTTTCCCGGACATGTCCTACTTTTGCAACCTAAAAAAATGTCCGGGGGGAATTTCAAAATCGTCTGGGATTTTGTTCGACTGCCTCAAACAGTTTGAGGCAAACATTATATACATGTATTTGTTTGACTCAGTTTGAGGCAGTCGAACAAAATCATTTTAACTGTTAAAATGGCCTTTAAGGGGTTAAAAATAATAAAAAAAAACCTCACCTTTTCCACTTGTTCGCGAGGTCGGTGACGTCACCAAAGGTCCTTTTGCAAGTCCTGCAAGGGGAAAGAAGAAAGAAGACACCGGCTGCGCGAACAAGTGGAAAAGGTGAGGTTTTTTTTTTTATTATTTTTAACCCCAAAAGGCCATTTTAACTAATATTTTCTGTTCTAACTATGTTAATAATAAAAAGGGAAAATAATAAAGGGAAGTTTGGGTCCCCATTCCCTGGGGTATAGTGTAATGCCCCCCCCCCCCCCCCAAAAAAAAAAAAAGGTGTCCTCCTTTTCAGAAACCCAAATCTGGTCATCCTAGACTTATTGGCAATGCTCCATGTGGAACAAAAAAAAGCAAACAGGTATCTCCCAGGGAAAGGGAACCACCTTACTAGTGCTACCTTCTGGAAGTGGTCTCTATGAGTCAAAGTCTGACTTTTTAACAAGCCTAGAAACAAGACAAGGGAAAATAGCCAGGCCAGATATCCATCCACATGTTTCGGGTGCTTGCCCCTCATTAGTACGGAGTAGGACTCTGGCTGGCTCAGTGTGATGCGTAGGCAGGGTCCTTAAATATACCACCTTTTTAGCAGTGCTCCATGCTATGGAGACTTGGCAATGCTCCATGAGGAAAAAATATGCAAAATGGTATCTCCCAAGAAAGAGAACCATTTAGCTACCGACACCTTTGAATATGTGCAAATTTTGCTTGCGTATTGCTTTATGAATATGGGGCATAAGTACTGCATTCATTTTTAGAAATGTGCCTTTGTCTTCTTATGGATATTTCCTTCATTGTGTAGGATTCGTTGATGTTGTATATATTCTTGATTGGTCGTCTGCAATACAATTTCCTCCATTAAGTTGTTCTCATTTTAACCAAATCATGCAGCTTGTTTTCCAGTGTATTTTCACATACGCAGCTCATAAATCCAGCCTGCATTAAACCAGATTAGAACATTATTCTTTAATAAAGTACATTCAAATACCTTATTTAAAGTACCGAGCACTAGGCCCTTCTCTCCAGAGAAGAAAACCAGGGGAGAAACAAGTGAGACCATACAATACAAAGCAAGTGAACCACCTCCTCAGTTTTGTGGTTGCCATAGTAACAGTACAATTTAAGAGCACACATACATTTATAAATATTTATAGTCATCTGATTTTAAAAGGTAAATCGGCGATTACACCTATTATGTCATTTCATGGGAGCTGGATGCAGGCCAGGACCTAGCTAATCAATTGGAAACCACTTGACAAATTGCCTTTTCCCTTTGTGTCTGTAGATGTTCAAAAAGATTATTAAAAATAAGTCAAAGCGGATTTGCAAGTCCAAAATACGGTATATTAATGAGCATAAGGGCTTGAGTCTTTGTAACGTTACTGTGCTTAATATGTGGGTACAAAGTGCTTTGTTCCTGGTCTGAAAAAGAAACTACTCAAATTCTTTAACATTTTATTCCTTTTTTTTTTTTTTATAATTTTGAAAAAAAAGTTCTGTGAATAGTGAATTATTATTACGTTTTCAAAGTCAAACAGAAGGAAACATATTTTACTTTTCATACCTTACATTTTCTTTAGGTCACTTATGTGAACATTTGAAGCCAAAAGTCAAACAAATCAAACAAGTATAATAAACCCAGGGCCGGTTTTAGACAAAATGTGGCCCTGTGCAAAATCAAAAGTGGGGATTAAAATCTTGTAATAATGTGCTAACAATACAGTTACATTCTGTCGATTCTGGCCCTCCCTCACAGATTTACACCCCGTAAAGCTCCTAACACAGATCTGCACCCACATGGCCCCCGAATATGCCACATGCCCCCTCCCCTCACAGCAATGAGTTCCCCTCACTCACGGCATCTGAGAGTGCGAAAAAACGGATTCCTCTTCAGGCGTGCTTTCCCCCAGCGGAGATTGGGGAAAGCACCCTGTTCTATAAATAAGCCACAGCCTGTACTAGGCTTCCAGGCTAATTGTTGGTATATCCCAGTTCAGGCCACTAGATGGCAGCACTGAACTGTGATATAGTTATTTCTATACAGACTAAGGGCCCTTTCACACGACCGGATGCCCTCCGAGATATACGGCCCGTGAGCGGGCCATATGTCCCAGAGCGGCATCGATCGTACGCACGGGAGCGCACAGCATCATTGATTACAATGATGCTATGCACGTCAGGCCCCCTCCGGACTATTGTCCTGCACTCATATGATTTTAGGAGTGCGGGACAATAGCCCCGCGGGTGGCCCGGCGTGCACAGCATCATTGTAATCAATGATGCTGTGCGCTCCCGTGCGCATGATCGATGCCGCTCCGGGACATATGGCCCCCTCACAGACCGTATGTCTCGAAGGGCATACAGTCGTGTGAAAGGGCCCTAATGGAGCAATTTACATCTGACGATTGTAAGTTGTAGTCCTTATGGGGGACTTAACAAAAAGTAAAAAAAAAAAAGAAAAAGTTTTGAAAATATAAAAAACTTTAAAAATTAAAAATTACCCCCATTCCCCAAAATAAAAAGAAACAAAAAAATAGCATTATGGGCATCACCGCATGCGAAATGCCCATGCTATTAAAATATTTTTCAAAAAGTTAGCCCATATGGTGAATAGCGTAACAGAAAAATTTTAAAAAAAAGGCAGTTTATCTCCAAAGAAAATTGAATAAAAAGTGATCAAGTCATACACACCCCAGAATGGTATTTTCAAAAGTGACACATCGCCCTGCAAAAAATGAGCCCCTACACATCTCCGTAGACATAAATATAAAAGTTATGAGTGGATTAATACGGATGTTATTTGATCATATTTTACGTTTTGCTCCATTTTTTTCACAATAAAATC
The DNA here is from genome assembly GCA_900303285.1 of Rhinella marina. Taxonomy (NCBI): domain Eukaryota; kingdom Metazoa; phylum Chordata; class Amphibia; order Anura; family Bufonidae; genus Rhinella; species Rhinella marina. The sequence continues at coordinate 40,228 of ONZH01013690.1, forward strand.
AAACATGTCACTGTTGTGTATTTGTTTTATTTGGCATCTATTTTTAAAAAGTCTTTGTGGGGATTCAAACTCCCAGCCCCCTACATTATTGGCAACAACCTTAACCACTAGGCTATAGAGCTCACTGTTAAGATATAGTAAAAAACTTCTTAGGAGTTTCTCTTTTATTAAAAACCTCATAGAAGTTTCTATTGTATTATACAAGCGAAACTTCTATGAGGTTTTTCAGCACCGACTCAGCTTTATAGCCCAGTGGTTAAGGTTCTTGCCTTTAATGTAGATGGTTGTGAGTTCAAATCCCCACATAAACATTTAAAAAATAGAGTCTAACTTAGATTTATATACACAGGTTGTCCCCAAGCATAGTGGGCACAGGCATCCGCTTCCATCCTCCTCACCCGACGGAAGTGGATGCCTGTGCGCAGGGGAGCCGAGCACTACAGTGCTTGTTACGAGCATGTTCGCTCATCTCTAGTGACCATGCTTGGGAATAGCCCTTTCATGTTCATAATAATATACAGATATATATAATATATGGAGTCAGAGCAGGGACTCCTAAACTAAGAAATTCCCCACTCTGGAATCTGACTGTTCAAAGATCTGCCATCTGCCCTGAATGCAATATGAGGATCGGGGCCCAGTTTGCCTCCCCCTTCCCCCCATGCCTTGAATACATTGCTATTAATACATTACCCCCCAAAATCCAGATAAATTACCCCCAATCTACTGCAGAACAGGAGTGATGTAAAAAGGAAGAGAGGACATTTACTGTCACCTGTGTGGGTGCCATGTCACTGTGACCAAGTCATCATACTTGGTCATGGGAGCAGCAAGGAATTTTACAGTAAGTATATTACAGGGTTTTCCTAATTGTTTGTGGTCCATATGTGACACAATATCAGTCTGTGCAGATTTCCACAAACCACCGACACAGGTCTCCCCTCAACATCCAACTGCCCCTCTCAGTGGTAAGAGTCTCAGCCTTTCCTGTAGCTGTGCTGTCTCTAACGCTGGTCTCAGTCTTCTTGCTAGAAGCCACTCTCCTTGATGACTCTCTTTCCAGATTCTCTTCTCACAAATCTCCATAACAGTTTCTCACAGCCCTCCTTTCTACAGGGTGGCCCATTAAAAAGTAGCGCTCCTCCAGCGATAGTATGACAAGATGAATGAGCAAGTGGATTGTTTTTTTTTGTTGTTTTTTTTTTTTTAAATTACCCACAAGTCAAAAAATATGATGAAAGCGGTCCCCGGTCACATCTGTTCATCTTTGGTCACATCGGATTATGTTGGCTGCTACTGCATTTGATGCTGTGAATAGTGTTTATGATATTTTCCTTGAGTTCATCCATGGTATATGGATTGTTAGTATACACTTTCTGTTTTAAATTTCTCCACAGATAAAAATTGCATGTGGACATGTCTGGGGAATGTGGTGGCCATAACCCCTTGCTCACAGTTCGCTCCTCCACAAACAGTTCGTGAACCCGTGCCAGTGAGTTCAATGAGGTGTGGCAGGTTGCCCCATCTTATTGGAAAAAGCAAGACATCTTTTCTTCTGTTGTTAGTTGGTTGTAAAACTGTTCAAAGATGTCCAGGTAAATTGTTGTATTCACAGTTGATTTGAAGAAAATTAGGCCCACTATTCATGTTTCTGATGCCCCAAACACCAATTTACCCCCATTCGAGTCAAATGGGGATTTTCAGCAGACCAGTACCTCATATTCTGGGAATTTACGAGACCTAATAAATTAAACCAACCTAAGTCACATATCAATCATAGTAAACAACGGAATACCGGGTATACAATTAACTCACCCCCGGAGCTTTTTTCGGTTCTGCATTTTCGTTTTGCGCTCCCTGCCTTCAAACAGCCATAACTCTTTTATTTTTCTGTTCACATAGCTGTATGAGGGCTTGTTTTTTGCGGGACAAGTTGTACTTTCCAACGCCACCATTTATTATTGCATACGGTGTAGTGGGAAGCGGGAAAAAAATTCCAAACCGGGTGAAATTGCAAAGAAAACGCTATTCCGCTACAGTTCTACGGGTTTCTTATTTACAGCGTTCGATGTGCATTAAAACTGATCCGTTACTTTCATTCTACTGGTCAGTACGAATCCGGCAATACCTAATATGTATAGTTTTTCCTGCGTTTTCATAGTGATAAAATAATTAGAAAGTTGCCCTTTTTTTTTTTTTTTTTTCCTTGTCAAATCTTGACCCCTATAACTTTTTGGTATTTATGTGTACAGAGCTGTATGGGGGCTCATTTTTTGCGGGACGATCTGAAGTTTTTATTGATACCATTCTGGGGTGTGTATGACTTTTTGATCACTTTTTATTTAATTTTTTTTAGAAAAAAAAAGCGACAAAAAACGGCAAATCGCCATTTGGACGCTTTTTTCCGCCACACAATTCGCTGTATTGGAATTTTTTTTTTTATATTTTAAAAGTACGGGCGTTTTCGGTCACGATGATACCCATGATGTCTATATTTATTGTTATTTAGGTATTTATTTTTTACTTATACGGAAAGGGGGGTGATTTGAACTTTTACATCTTTTTTATTTTTATATATTTTTTAACTTTTTTTTTTAATTTTTTTTTTACTATTAGAAAGCTCAAATATGGGCTTATATATTGTGGCTTTTTTTTTTTTTCTTTATGAGCAATTCTGGGTTTTATAGACTCAGAAAGACATGAATTGCTCATTTCTTATCCTGGCCTGCCATCTAGTGGCCAGAATAAGAATTGCACTTTGAAAACTGTAATCCTCACCAGCGAGGATTACAGTTTTCATATGGTGTACAGACACCCCGATTGGCCACACGGGGTGTCTGTACACCACCCGGAAGCGAACGCTTCCGGGTTTAGCCGCAACTAGATGCCGTGATCACGTGTGATCACGGCATCTAGTCAACCCGGAAGACGCCGCCGATATAGTAGGTAGCGGCAAGTCTCTGCTGTTAGAAACAGCAGAGACTTGCCGGCCATGACGCCCGCCGCACCCGCGAGCGGGCGCCATGTGCCCGCATCGCCCCAGCGCCGTACATGTACGGCGCTGGGGGTGAAGGGGTTAGGACAGGCTGCAGTATATAGTCCAGACATGTTTACCCCTCTTACAAGGGGCTCCCCCTAGAGGCGGACACAGACAGTTCCTTTTTTTAATAAAGGGAAAGAATAGAGGAAAAGAGAAAATGCTTCTTTGGTCTCTGCTTGGTCCCTCTTGACAGAGGAAATGACCAGTCACTGGCCACAATGGTGACCCAACAGTGATTGGTTGAAAAGTCATTTCCTGTGTATAGAGTTATCAAAAAGTAGAGACCAGTGGACAAGCTTAAGAACAGGTGCGAGAGAAGAATCAGTCAGGTGGTTATCACATTTTGTATGCCATTCTGCCTTTTTTAAACATTTTGTTGGCTGTACAACTACTGGCTGCAAGGCCGGCGTTAAGGAAGGGGGGGGGGTGCAAACAGGGCAATTGCCTAGGGCCCCCTTTCCAGAAGGGGCCCCTGCTCCTTACAGTTACGTAGGTTTATGGTGGGAGGCTTTTTTTTCTCCTCCACATGCTCCCTGACTGCCTCTCTTTCCCCTGTAAACACCTGCAGCTGCTGTCCCTGGCACAGTATCCCCTCCCCAGACCTCCGTTACAGCAGAGCATTAGAATCCTTCCACAGACCGGCATCGAGATGTTATGTATGGGTGGAGCTAACATAGCCCCGCCCCCTATCCTTTGCCTGCACTTGCTCCTGGTTGGAGGCCTAAACATCAGACTGGGATGCCTGGACCCTATGCTGCATCTGACCCCCAGGCTCTGACCTCAGCTGCTGGATGCAGGGGGCTCCCAGGACCCTCTTATCAAAGACCCTGGTAAGTCCATCCAGTAAGTGTTTGTGGAGGAGGGGGGCTGCAGGGCTACTGGGGGGGCACACTCTCATTGTAGCAGCCCTGCACTGCCCTCAAGTACTGATTGCCACTGACCTGTGAGTTCCCTCTGTCAGCTCCCTGGTTCCCCTGTGCTCCCTCTGTGAGCTCCCTTTGCCTCTGTGTCTGGTGTGTGTGCTCCCCTGTGTGCCCTCTGTACCCACTGTGTGTTCTCCTTGTGCTCGTTGCGTGTCCCGTGTCTGCTGTGTGTACTCCCTGCGCCCGCTGTGTGTGTGCCCTCTGTGCACACCCCCTGTGCCCTCTGTGTACGCTGCCTGTGTCCCGTGTGTGCCCTCTGTGCGCGCTCCTTGTGCCCTCTGTGAGCGCTCCCTGACCATTATTCATGCAGGTTCTATGCCCAGAATTCCCTTTAAAAATGGTCATTAATGAAAACCCACGCCACAACTGTATCAAAAAGTGTGTTATAAAATGCATCAGAAAAAAAACATCCAAAAAACCTGGATTTTTTAAGCACAGAAAATACTCTGTGTCAATATACCCAAAGAGGCTGCAGGATCAGCATCTTAGGCCCCTTTCAGATGAGTGAGTGTCGAGCACCCGTCCTGAACTCCCAGCACTGCCGGGGTCGCATAGCATTGTATTGATTTATGATTCTATGTAACCCTTGGAGGTCTGCAATGTATCCAGTGCTATTCTATACATTCCAGAACTGTAAGGGTTACATAGCATCATAAATCAATATGATGCAATGCGACTCGGCCAATGCTGGAAGTTCAGGCTGGGTGTCTCGCTACGAGTCCAGAGCGTGACACTCGCTCGTCTGAAAGGGGCCTTATAGTGGAAAAGCTAAAGAGAGATGTGGCAGTCTACAATCAGCTGCTGTGGTTGCAACCTCTGTCCTTACCAACAAACTGCTGTCAGACTGCTGCTCCAATATTTCAGGATTTGGGGCCCCACTTTCAATTTTGCCCAGGGCCACACTTTGTCTAAAACCGGCCCTGCCTGGCTGAAAAGGCTAATGTGATAGACAATAAGAAATATATTGTGCTCATGCATGAGTCTGCTGCATTCAGGAATAGAGTGGTGCCTTTGTGTTCCCTTACCTCCTAGTAACATACATACATACATAGTAACATAGTTTATAAGGCCAAAAAAAGACATCTGTCCATCCAGTTCGGCCTGTTATCCTGCAAGTTGATCCAGAGGAAGGCAAAAAAAAACCCCTGTGAGGTAGAAGCCAATTTTCCTCACTTTAGGGGGAAAAATTCCTTTCCGACTCCGATCAGGCAATCAGAATTACTCCCTGGATCAACGACCCTTCTCTAGTAACTATAACCTGTAATATTATTACACTCCAGAAATACATCCAGACCCCTCTTGAACTCTTTTAGTGAACTTACCATCACCACCTCCTCAGGCAGAGAGTTCCATAGTCTTACTGCTCTTACCGTAAAGCATCCTCTTCTGTGTTTGTGAACAAACCTTCTTTCCTCCAGGAGCAGAGGATGACCCTCGTCACGGTCACAGTCCTTGGGATAAAAAGATCATCGGAGAGATCTCTGTACTGACCCCTGATATATTAATACATTGTTATTAGCTCTCCCCTCAGTCGTCTTTTTTCCAGTTATTACTTTAGTTGCCCTCCTCTGAACCCTCTCCAGCTCTGCTATGTCTGCCTTGTTCACAGGAGCCCAGAACTGTACACAGTACTCCATGTGTGGTCTGACTAGTGATTTGTAAAGTGGCAGGACTATGTTCTCATCACGGGCATCTATGCCTCTTTTGATGCAACCCATTATCTTATTGACCTTGGCAGCAGCTGTCTGACACTGGTTTCTGCAGCTTAGTTTGCTGTTTACTAAAATTCCTAGGTCCTTTTCCATGTCAGTGTTACCCAGTGTTTTACCATTTAGTATGTACTGGTAACTTGCATTATTCCTTCCTATGTGCATAACCTTACATTTGTCAGTGTTAAACCTCATCTGCCACTTCTCTGCCCACTTATTCACAGTAGCCGCTGTCTAAAGGGTTAGAAAGTGTCAGTGGTCAATCATAATGAGTCTACTATATTCTTTCTATGCCATTATTAGAAAAAACTGCACAATATTTTCTGTCCTATTTGTTAGTGGCTAGACAACTATTTATTCTATTTGTTTACTTACTGTAGAGATGGTGATACTACTGCTACCCTATCTTGGCTTCAGAGATCCACATCCCCTGCCACACAGCATGGAGTTAAAGTCCAGGTATAATGGGCTTACCATAACAAGTGAAAAAATATTGTGCAGTTGTCTAAAAATCCAATAGAAAGAAAACTGTGAAGTCATGATGGCTGACCACTGTCGTTTTATAAGCCTCTATAAAATGGAGGCTGTATAAGAAGGAGGAGATGCTTCAGGGCAAGGGCAATGCTCTACAAATCAATGGAAATAGACTGTAGGCAGTCTTCTCCCAGCAAGAATAGAACAGAAAGTAGGAAAACCAGTAGGTTTACATGAAACATAAAATTACAATATGCAACTATAGGCAAAACATTTCTGATAGAGTCACACTGATATGTTGTGTTATAAGATGAACTTTTGGACTCTTTTTCAAGCTGCCCCCACATATGATTGCATATACACAAATCTGGGGAATAAAAAAAAGGGATATTAAAGGGATTGTCTGGATGGGTCATATATATTAGAGCATTGGGGGATCTGACATCTGGCACCTTCATTGACCAGACAATCGCAGGTGCTAGAATGCTGTACAGTTTCCAGCCTCAGTCTTCACTTGAATGGAAGGTGAGCTGCAGCACCCCAGCACAGTCACTACAGAGTGGAGGGAGCCCTCTACTTCTAGCTCCATACGTTGTATTTGTATTTAGTTTAATCACTATAAACTGTACAATAAGACATAATATATATTCAGTAATGTGTCTCTCTTTTGCCCTGGCTGAATATTAGCAACAGTATAATAGATAATATACATAATATCTCTGTCTTGATATTTCAGTCAATAGAAGTCCCCCACCATAAACTGAGCGTCAGGGTTCTCCGGAAACTGGCTGCTGGAAACAGAAAATAATAACTAATCGAAAAAGGCTACTGATTGATCCTTTTCCATGCAGTGATAACATTTGCCTACTATTCATAAATAATTCTTGGTAAGACCATCGCTATCCACAGTGAAACTTCACTGCACACATTTATACCCTGAAACCATGGATCGGTACAATACAAATACACATGCAGCAGACATTTGAGAAAAGCAAGTGCTGGGAGAGCTAAATGGACCATTCAATGTAACTTATAGATGCACTGACCCCTCCAGAGCTGGAGTCATTCTTCGTAGCAGTCCTCTAATCATCTTACATTATAGGATATAGAAAAAGACATTTCGGGATAATGACCAAAATTCAGTTGTGGAATAACCCCTAAAATTACATATAAAATTATGCTTTTTGGTGTTAGGTGACTGTACATAAAGTTTCTCAGTAGCTACATATCATTTGTCAAATGAACTTCAAAAAAGTGTAATAAATGAGCTGACTGCAGGGACTAAATATTTTCTTCTCAGCCATTCTCGGTTCGATTTTAGATAAAGTAGTGTGGGGTCCGATTATGACCCGTGTAAGTCATGTCTCAATGGGGGCAGATCCCTGTCCCTGTTCACACACATGTTTATGCCAGAAGAAACAAGCATCCAAAAATTATATCTTAACCAGGCCATTTTTTGCAAATCTGACATGTGTCACTTTATGTGGTAATAACTTTGGAACACTTTTACTTATCCAAGCCATTCTGAGATTGTTTTCTCGTCACGTATTGTGCTTCACGACAGTAGTAAATTTGTGGCAAAATATTTCATTTTTATTTATAAAAAATACCAAATTTACAAAAAATTTGGAAAAATTTCCAAATTTCAATTTCTCTACTTTCAAAATATATAGTAATACCTCCAAAAATAGTTATTATTTTACATTCCCCATATGTCTTCTTTATGTTGGCATCATTTTATAAATGTCATTTTACTTTTTTGGGACGTTAGAAGGCTTAGAACTTTAGAAGCCATTTTTCAAATTTTCAACAAAATTTCCCAAACCATTTTTTTAAGCACCAATTCAGATATAAAGTGATTATGAGGGGCTTACATAATGAAACCCCCCATAAATGACCCCATTTTAGAAACTACACCCCTCAAATTATAAAAAAACTGCTGTTACAAACTTTGTTAACCCTCGAGGTGTTCCACAAGAATTAATGGAAAATGGAGGTGAAATTTCAAAATTTCACTTTTTTTTTGGTAGATTATTCATGTTAATAATTTTTTTCTTGCAAAACAGCAAGGGTTAACAGCAAACTAAACCTCAATATACATTACTCTGATTCAGCAGTTTACAGAAATACCCCATATGTGGTGGTAAACGTCTCTATGTGTTTGTGGCAGTGGTCAGAAGGGAAGGAGCGCCATACGGATTTTGGAGGCAGATTTTGCTAGAATGGTTTTTAGGCACCATTTTGTAATTGAGAGACCCTGACGTACCCCTACAGTGGAAACCCTCAAAAAGTCACCCCATTTTGGAAACTACACCCTTCAAAGAATATATTAAGGGGGGTACTGGCCACTTTGACCCCCTAAGCGTTTTATGGAATTTGGAAACACTTGGCTGTGAAAATGAAAAGTTTCATCTCTTCCAATAAAATGTTGCTTCAGCCCCAAATTTTTTATTTTCACAAGGGGTAACAGGAGAAAAGCACCCCATAATTTGTTCCCCATTTTCTCCTGAATACGGCAACACCCCATATGTGGTGGTAAACTGCTGTGGGGGCACATGGCAGGACCCAGAACAGAAGGAGTACCATATGGATTTTGCAGCACAGATTTTGATGGATTGGTTTGCGGGAGCCATTGATTTTTATTTTTTTTAAGTTATTGTCTTATGTGGGGGCTCATTTTTTGCGGGACGAGGTGACGTTTTCATTGGTACCATTTTGGGGTACATAAGACTTTTTGATCGCCTGCTATTACACTTTTTGTGAGGCAAGGTGAAAAAAAATGGCTGTTATGGCATAGTTTTTAAAAAATTTTTTTACAGCATTCACCTGGGGGGCCATCTCATGTAATATTTTTATAGAACAGGTTGTTATGGACACGGCGATACCCAATATGTCAAACATTTTTATTTTTGGAAAGTTTTACACATTAGATGCATTTTTGAACAGAATAAAATCTTTTTTTTTGTGTTGCTATTTTCTGAGAGCCATATTTTTTTTTTTTTGGGCGATTGTCTCAGGTAGGGTCTACATTTCTGCGGGACAAGATGACGGTTTGATTGGTACCATTTTGGGGTAAATACGCCTCGAATGAGCCTGGAAAAATTCTCCCTTGTCAATGGGAGAAGCAACAGTACAGTGTGGATATGGAAAGGGCAGGGTAATAGTGGCAAGTGGCCACAATAGTAGCGGCAGCAATAGTAGCATAGCATGGAACAGACAAGGCAGTAGATGTGTATGCGGTTGCTTAGGGGTAGTAGTACCAGTAGTAGTCATGGCAGCTGTGTAGTGGTAGTTAATGACAGCTAGATATCTTCCAGCAAGGCTGAGAGCATGCCATCATGCCCCCAAAGGCAACAAAATCCACTAAGTGGTACCGCAGCGACTGCACCGGCAGCAACTTGGTCAGGTGGGAATTAACCTGGTATACCAGCAGATTGCTGGGCATATAGTTTTTTTTCTTGGCACCACATTATCTATGGCTGATGATGGAGCAGAGTAGGAGGAGACTATTCAGTAACTTTAGTAGTAGTAAGTAGTAAGTAAGTGATAACAATGACAAGTACTGCACATGGCTGTGGCCTGGCTCATGCAAAGGAAACTAGGAGGAGGACTCTCTAGCTGCGTTACAGGGTGGGCACTTCTGTTTCCCCACAGTAACTGGTGATTCCGCTTTAAGTGATTCAATAGAGCCGTTGTGCCTACGTTTGAATGCCCATGGCTCATTTTAATCCTGAAATGCTTGTCTAGTGGCACTATGGAGAAAATCGACCAAACGGGCTTGACTTAGGTCTGACACAGTTTGATCCTACTCCCACAGTATCAGCAGCTTCACCAGTTTCCAAGCTAATCATAATAGAAGCAGATCTGGCCCTGGTAGTTTTTGGAAAGTTCTGGCCATAAGGTGCCTCTGCTCTAATTTATTTATTTTACTCACTTATATAGTGCTGACATATTCTGCAGCACTTTACAGACATTAGCATCACAATGTCCTCAATGGGGCTCACAATTTAGATTCTATATCAGTATGACTACATTCAGATGTTGTCCTTGGTCAGATTTGAACTTAGGACCCCAGCTTTGCAAGGCACCAGTGGTAACCACTGATCCACCATTCAAAAACTAGGGAGAACTTTGGCCTATGGTGCTGCTACTACCCACATGCTGACTCTGGGAGGAAGAGGGATGAGGAGGACGGAATCGGCTGCCTGCGCCCATGCGAATGCAGGGGAGCCGAGCGGTACAGTGCTCGATTCGAGCACGTTCGCTCATCTCTAATTTTAATACTTTGGACATTTTCACACGTGGTGTTAAGTTTATTTTTTTCATTGTTTATTTTTATATGTGAGATTGTGAAGAGGGTGTTTTTTATTTTATTTTATTTTTTTTTTTTACTGTAACTTTTAGTCGTCTTAGGGGACTTGAACGTGCAAACTTCCGATCACTGCCTGCCTGTGAAGCTATGCCTAGAGCACAGCTTTTCAGGCAGCTCACTATGACAGTGCTGGGAACCTTCACAAAGCACTAGGCTCTCATGGCAACTGATCAGAAGGGCAGAGAGAGCCCCTTCCCTCTGTCCAATACCACAGATGACAGCGGCATCTGAGGGATGAAATGATTAGAATGTGTCATTACTGATTCTGGTTACTGCCAGCGGATGCCTGCTGTATTAGGCCTCTTTCCCACGAGTGTGACGGATTAGGTCAGGATGCGTTCAGGGTGCGTTCAGGAAAACTCGCACCATTTTGCAAGCAAGTCCAGTCAGTTTAGTCTGCGATTGCGTTCAGTTGTTCAGTTTTTTCCGCGCGGGTGCAATGCGTTTTGATGCGTCTTTCACGCGCGTGATAAAAAACTAAAGGTTTGCAAACAACATCTCTTAGCAACCATCAGTGAAAAATGCATTGTATCCGCATTTGCTTCAGGATGCAATGCGTTTTTCACTGAAGCCCCATTCACTTCTATGGAGTCAGGGCTGCGTGAAAAACGCACAATATAGAACATGCTGCGTTTTTCACGCAACGCAGAACTGACCCATTGAAATGAATGGGTCAGGATTCAGTGTGGGTGCTATGCGTTCACGTCACGCATTGCACCCGCGCGGAAAACTCGCTCGTGTGAAAGGGGCCTTATGCATCCACCACTTGCAAAGCAAGCTCAGCGTGTGAGCTCCAAATCAAGTGTCCCTTGAGCAGATCCACTTCATTCTATAACACTGGCCAGTAGGTATGGCTCTAATAACCTGTGGTTGATGAGAATAGATGGAGTGTGACAAAAAGTTTGTGGAGGTGGGCTTCCTGAACAAAAAATAAGGACCCATAAAAACTGTGGTCCTGCATATATACCGTATGGACTGTGATACTATGAATTTTTATACATTGTAGCTTATTTAATTTTAATTGCATTATGCACCTTATTAATTGTTTTTAGTGTATGAAATGAATTTCAGCTTAATTGTAGCACTCTCACCTTTGTTTATTTATGTTGTTAGTGGTGGTAATAGATCACACTTTATATGTGTGTTGTACACTGACATAGGGGTCACTTACTTTAGTTTACAGATGGTTGGCTCTCATATTTTGGAGATGCGAGGTGATGTCGGGATGACGGTTAAGTTATTAGCTGTATAGTCCAGTGCATATAATGTATGGATTCTGACACCATGGATCTCTATATGTTTGTTGAGTCTAATTTAGCATGTATAGTTGTACTGTGCACTTTATATATTTATTATGATATATTGATATTTATATGTAGAACTGTCACTTTAAATTAATATGCTATTTTTATTATTATAGTTTATTTTTTTATTTATTTTTTTGCACTTTCACTTTATGTTTTTTGCACAATGCTATAAGTGTTATTTATTTTTGACCATAGATGGTTACTTCCTATATTTGAGATAGAGTATATGTTAATTGAATCTAACCCATGACATTTAGTTATATTCTAATAGATAGTTATTGTATGTTGTTTAGGATAATATGCATTGTCGCTTGTCTTGTAAAATGTATGGTCACCTTGTTATTGCAATAACCGTCATTTAGGGTGCATTTGGTCTTGCATAGAGTATGATCGGTTAGTATTTACTGGCACCATGGCAATGGCAGTTGGTATGCTTATCAGGTTTGTTGTGTGCGTCACTGAGCTGTGCTGCGGAGTGATGTAATGTGGGAGCGTCAATTGACGCGTCAGTGGGTGGGCCGGGCTGTGGGCAGTTTGAGTGTCTTCAGCCCGTCCCTATCGTGACTGGCGCATATCATTTTGACATGGCACACATCACCCAGTTGGACGCACCATCTGTACAACACCTGAGGGTGAGTTGTTAGGAGTTATACATGTTAACATGTTTATTGCCTCCTGTAGGCTATATAAATATAACAGTTTATAATCTTTGATATATTGTTTGTGTCTCAATAAAGTTTGTTGTTAATATGTATACCCTACATGGCTTCAGGAAACAGGTACGTTTGGAAACTTTAATCCTTTATTTATAATGTGGCGGTCTCTGACCATTTCTGATCTCCTGATGAAGCTCGTGTGAGGGAAACGCGTGTCGAGGGATCTGCTGGTCGCCTGGACACATGCCCTTTGATCATGTCTTTAGGTGGGTTCTACTTGTAGGATGTATTTATATTTCTATATAGTGTTTACTTTGGAGCTTGGTCAGACGCTTGTGGAATGTACAGTGGTCCCTCAAGATACAATATTAATTGGTTCCAGGATGACCATTGTATGTTAAAACCATTGTAACTTGAGTAATCTTTTCCAAAGCACCAAAATGTCATCCAAGATAAGAGAAAATGAAGATTTAAGAAAAATAAGCAGATAACTAAGACACACTGTATAAGGCTACTTTCACACTGGCGCTTTCATTTTCCGGTATTGAGCTCCGCCATAGGGGCTCAATACTGGAAAAAAAACGCTTCAGTTTTGTTCCCATTCATTGTCAATGGGAACAAAACTGAACTGACGAGAACGGAATGCTACTAAATGCATTCCGTTCAGTTCTCTTCAGTCTCCAGACCGGAGAGCAAACCGCAACATGCTGCGGTTTGCTCTCCGGTCTGGGCATCCGCACCAAGACGATCCGGAATGACCCTCAATGCAAGTCAATGGGGACGGATCAGTTCGGTGTGACACAATGGTAAACGGATCCGTAGTCCATTGACTTTCAATGGAGTTCATGACGGATCCGTCACCTTGCACTTTCCTCTCCCTCCAGCAGGGGGCGCTGTGGGGAAACTTACCCTTGTGCGCGCCGTCCTCCTCCTCGTCGCTGGTCAGGTCCAGAGCTGGGACAGGTTGGGAGCTGCTAGGACATGTAAGTAACCCCCCCTCCTCCTCCTCATAGTGTCTGACACGTGTGGGGCCGGAGCGCGGTTCCGGCCCCACACGTGCACCTGCGGCAGCACGGATCCGGCGGGACCCTTCACCCGCCGGATCCGTGCTGCTGCTAGTGTGAAAGGGGCCTAAAACAAGTCCTTACATATACCAGTCAGGAATAGCTGATAACTAGCAACTAATCCAGCCATTTTACCAGAGAAGTGACCTTGATTGGATGGATCTGAGTCTGAGGCATTGTATGTTGAGTCTAATTTCAACTTACGATGGCCCATAAAAGACCATTGTATGTTGAAAATATTGTATCCTGAGGGATCACTGTACTCTAGGGACGCCCCCCTTGGGCAGATTATAGTGATGACCATATGGGAGCTCCTGATTAGTATTATTACTATTTTGTTTTGATTTTGTGTATCCCACCTGTGGTTATACGACATGTGGAACATCTTATTGGAGGGTATGTGACTTCTGGGCCTGGTACTCGAGACTTCAATTATGGTCACTTTAAACATTGTCTGATTTTTTTTCTGCCTCTATTATGTTTTTCTAATCATGTTTGCTTGATTTCATTTTTAATAAAATTTTATATTTCAGTATATATTGCTTCTGAATATCATTTGTCCCCTTGGGAACAATTCTGAAGGTGTTATTGATATATTGAGATGCCTTTATTACTGTTTGAGGCTTGTTTGTTTTTGTTACTAATACAGTAAGTAGTACAGGTTCTCCACATGAAAAGAACCCCATTCTAATCCGTTCAGAAGTACTCAAAGTAGGCAGACATTAAAATGTGAGCCCTACCGATTAGTGTTGAGTGAACTTCTGTTTTCAAGTTCTGTGTACAAGGTTCGGGTTATCTATGAATTCCGTTATGGATTCCGCATAAGTTATGGTCCGTGGTAGCAGAATCCATAACGGAGTTCTGGTCCATGGTAGCGGAATACATAACGGAAAACACAAGTGTGCTCAACAGTACTGCCGATCACTCAGCTGCTCCATTCAATACCTATGGGGCCAATGGAAACTGCTGACTGCTGTACTTCATTGTCTAACATTCATCAGTTATCTTAATAAACTCTCTGCTTAAAGTGGTTGTCTGGGTTCAGAGCTGATCCTGGACATACCCATAATTTCACCCAGGCAGCCTGCCTGTTAAGAGCATCGGAGCATGTCATGCTTTGATGCTCTCCTTTGCCCTTCGCCAAATCGCCCAGGGCAAAGGCATTTTTAGGAGTTCCGGTGACAAACCGGGCTCCTCCTAGGGCTACCAGGCGGAGGCTTCCACCCAGCAGTGAGCCCGGTGACATCGCCAGCACTGATGAGTGGGCTTTAGTACAGCCCTAGCCTGTAAAATGGCTAGGGCAGTGCTAAAGCCAGCCCTCTCGGCCCACCTCCATTATAGTGAATGGGGACAGAGCATAGTTCCGGCCGCACACGTGCACTAGCAGCAGCACAGATCCGGCAGGCTGTTCACCTGCCAGACACCACTGCCGCTAGTGTGAAAGCAGCCTTAGTCTGCAATTGTGCTCAGTGTTTCAGCTTTTTCCGCACGGGTGCAATCAGTTGCACCCGGACTGCATATAGGTTACATCTGAATGCAATGCATTTTTCACTGAACCCATTTACTTCTAGAGGCCAGGGCTGCGTGAAAAACACAGAACATAGAACATGCTGTGATTCTCACGCAATGCAGAACTGAAGTGTGAGAAAAAAACGCTCAGACTCATTGAAATGAATGGATCAGAATTCAGTGCAGGTGCTATGCGTTTATTTCAAGAATTGCACTGGCACGGAAAACTCGCTGATGTGAAAGGAACCTAACAGTCAGGATCTGGAACAAAAGAAAAAGTTAAATACCATTTTATTAGGGTAAAAACATTTATGAGAAAACAGTTTTTTTTAAAACTTTTTTTTTACTGTGGCAGAAAACAAAACAAAAAGAACCTACCGTACACATAATTGGTAACGTTGAGCAAACTTGTGTTTCAAGTTCGACATACAAGGTTCGGGCTATCAAAGAATTCCGTTATAGATTCCGCTACCACGTAACGTTCGCTCAACACTAATAATTGGCATTGCTGCAACCACAGCAATCTTAGTCATAAAATTAACATTATGTATTAAAAATTACAGCTCACCCTGAAAAAAGCCTCATGTGTTGATGAAAGAATAAACGTAGGGGCTTTCCAAGATTTTAACAGATGACCTATCCTTAAGTCACATGGCCTGCGTGCTGTTCAGTCCCACTGAAGTGAATAGGGCTTAGCAAGCAAAGATGCTGTACAATGTATGGTGCCTTCTCAAACAGCTGATAGTTGGGGGTCCTGGGTGTCAGACCCCCAACGATCAGATACTGATGACTTATCCAGAGGATATTTCATCAGTTAAAAAAAATCTCAGAAAAAAAATAAAACAGCTTAAGCCCTGCAATTTTTGGCAGCAATACTGATTGTTTTTAACTATTGAGTGCCAGCTGCAGTCCACAAGATTGCACACTGAAGTGCAAATATAAATATGTTTCTGATCATTTGGAATCCATTGGGTCGGATAAAATTATTCTCACCTCTGAATTGAAGACTGTTTGTAATTGAATAGTTAAACTGTGTCCTTGTCATTTGTCTTAAAGGGGTTGTCCCACGATAAATATTCTACAGTTTTCAAACCAGCACCTGGATCTGAATACTTTTGTAATTGCATTTAATTAAAAATTTTGTATAGCTACTGAGTTATTCAATAACATGTTTCTGTATAGTGCCACTCAATTTCTTATTTCTTTGACCTACTCATTAAGAAGGCCGCACATGCTCAGTTTCATCATTCAGCTGCCTCCTGAGCTGTGATAGGGAGAACTGAGACATGCCCCCCTGAGCTGCAGCAGAGAAGACACTTCCCTTAAGCTGTCAGCTTGATATAAATCTAGCAGAGCAATGAATGTGAAGATCTCTGGACCCATGTGAGGTACAGGACTGGTTCTAGGTTTTTTAGGAAGAGATTGTCATGTACTATATGATGTATGATTTTCATTTTTTACATTGTTCGTGGGATAACCCCTTTAACTGTTTATTTGAGAACTTGTATATTTCTATTAGATGAAATGAAACAATGTAACTGGTGGGGAAATGTTTGGGGAAAGCTTTGTTCATTTTATCTGATAGACTGGACACAGAAAACATGTGTACAAGGTATTGTTCTATGTATTTGATGAAGTATAAATGAACAATGATCTGTTGGGAAAGGTATGTGTGCAGGAGAATTAGCATTGTCTGCATAGCTTGTCTTGGGATTCTGATTTATTGCGGATCTGAGAATTGGCCACCATTCATGTGAACGGAGCTTAGCCCCGCCCAGGCCAGTGATACTAGTCGTGACGTCACTGGGCCTGCGGTAAACACAGAGAAGGCCGCGGCGCTCCTGCAGCGCCGCTGCCTTCTCAAACAGCTGATCGGCGGGGGTCCCGGGTGTCGGACCCCCGCCTATCAGATGCTGATGATCTATCCAGAGGATAGATCATCAGTTTGAAAAAACTGCAGAACCCCTTTAATTGACTGCATAAAGAATTCTGTGGAGGCAGAAAAAAACTTTTATAGAGTGAACCCTCTGAGACAATAATCCTAAATTGCATTGAAAAGTGGTCTTTTCTAAGTTTTTGCATGTAATTAAAAATATAGCATAGCCACGGAGTTATTCAATAAAATGTATCTGTATAGCACCACTGGCTGTTTTTTTTTCTTATTACTTTGCCCTCCTCACTGAGAAGGCCGCACATGCTCAGTTTCATCCTTCAACTGCCTCCTGAGCTGTGATAGGGAGATCATGGACATCCCCCTCCCCCTTAGCTGCAGCAGTAAAGACAGTTCCCTTGAGCTGCCAGCTTGATATGAATCTAGCAGAGCAACGACTGGGGAGATCCATGTGACTGGATCCATGTGAGGTATAGGGCCATTTCTAGCTTTGTTAGAGATTGCCATGTTCTATATGATGTCTGATTTTACGTTAGTCATGGGATAACCCCTTTAATAACTTATAGCCCCTTCATGGGGCTAGTACCTGGGATCTTTTGATCCCTTGTCCCTTTCACCCTTATAGAGATCTATTAGAGTAAATGGCATTTTGATAAGCTCCCTGCCGAGTTGTGCCTTGTGCACAGCTTACCATGGCAGCCCTGAGAACTTCCAGCAGATCCCAGGCCATCATCGTAACCAATCAGAGCCCCACAATTTCACTGCAGGGGCTCTGATTGAAAGGCAGAGAGAGCTGCATTCCTCTGCCTAACCTCACAGATGCTGTGACCACTTTTGAACGCGGCATCTGAGGAGTTAAATAACAGGGTTCAGCACAATCGCCATTCACCGTCATTGTGACCAGGTGCCTGCTGTATTATACAGCTGACACCCGCCTCATACAGAGCGGGCTCACCCGCAGCAGCCTGCTCCATACAATTCCCAGTGCATAATGGCGTACATATACAACATTATACGTTAAGGGGTTGTTGGTTGTCTGAGGAGTGTTCTGCCACGCTGAATGCACTTGGGCGCACAAATCATCAAGATTCACTGCTGACAGCTCCTGTTGCAATCAATGGCTATACCACTGGTTCCATGACCAAATCTATGTAATGCTGGGCTGTCAGTTTACCTGAAATGAAGAACAGATGGGTCAACCCACACCATAATCCTGGGAGGTAGGACTGTTGTGACGTTTCCCTGTAAAGGCCTCTTCATGGCATTTCCCACGTGGCCATCATTGCATCAAGACAAAAGCAGGATGCATCACTGAAGAGAACAGACCTCCATTCCATCTTCCATTGCCATCTTGCTGTGCACCATGATAGCCTTTGAGAGCAGTGGCGTAAGGTCAGTGGAACACCTGTAGTGAAACATCTGTCTTATTGTCGATCAAACGCCTTCTGTTGGTTTGTGTAGGCACTGCCGCCCTAGGCTTGGTATGTGTTGTCCACTTTCACTACAGAATGGATAACTACGTGCCAATGATCAATCTATGCCTAGGTCCGCCTCCTGCTGTAATTTCAGTTCGTCGTTCTTCTCCTAACTACAAAACATGCAACATAGAAAAGTGCCTCGACTGATTCTGGAGGCCCACCCAGGGACGTAGCTACAGTATAGGGAACTCAGCGGTCTCAAGTGAGACCGGGCCCTCCCTTGCCAGTGGTGCACCACGATCTTCAAAATGGCGATAGTTAGGTGTTGCGGCAGGGCAGAGGAGTGATGTCTCCCTGCTCCACTTTTTCATCTGATAGGCTTCAAGCCTAGTGCCTGTAGCTTATCAAAGCCTTCCATGGGCTTTAAGTTTATTGTTTTTTTATTTGGCAACATGCTGCTGGGCCACCTATGGGTGTGGTGAGGGGCACTATGGGGGCATTTTGTAATGGCACATATAAGAGCGTGTTTATGTACTGGCACACATTATGGGAGCATTATGGGGACATTGGCTCTACTGGGGGCATTAAGCGGGAGCTTTTTTGTATGGGCACACAGAAGAGGGCATTTTTTGTACCGGCACACATTTTAGGGGGCATTTTGTGCACTGGCATGCATTACAAGGAGGCATTTTTTGTGCTTGTGCACACCATAAAGGGGTATTTTTTGTACTGGCACATAGGGATGAGCGAACCGAACGGTAACAAACCAGATTTGTTACGAACTTTGCAAAAAGTGTGGTTCGTCACTGAACCGAACTTTTGAAAAGTTCGTAACGAATCTGGTAAAAAAAAAACAGTAATGCAAAACTGTACTTTTTTCACAGAATAGACCAGGATACAAGGGATTATTACTCCTATAATCCCTTGTATCCTGGTTTTCTGTGAAAAAAAAGATGTGTGACGTCACCCCACAGCCCCTGAAGTGTCTGAGCGCGCCGACATCTTGTCAGTGCGTCGCCAGACATCAGAGAGAGAGGAGCTCCACATTAGTTAGAGAGAGAATAGATAGATAGCCAAACAAGTAGATAGATACAGGGAGAGATAGAGAAGGAATAGAAAGGGTTAGGCTACTTTCACACTAGCGTTTTAAAATTCCGGTATTGAGTTCCGTCATAGGGGCTCAATACCGGAATAAAACGCTTCAGTTTTGTCCCCATTCATTGTCAATGGGGACAAAACTGAACTGAAGACAACGGAATGCTCCTGAAAGCATTCCGTTCCGTCTTCAGACCGGAGAACAAACCGCAGCATGCTGCGGTTTGCTCTCCGGTCCAGGCGTCCGCACCAAGACGGATCCGGAATAACCCCCAATGCAAGTCAATGGGGGCGGATCCGTCTGGTGTGACCACAATGGTAACCGGATCCGCCCTCCATTGACTTTCAATGGAGTTCATGACGGATCCGTTACCACATACACACAATACACACATACAGACATAGACATACACAGACATATATACATACAAATACACATACATACTTACATGCTCCCCGGCAGGTCTCCAGAGCGCCGGAGGGACATGACGGCGCGCACAGGTGACGATTCCACCAGGCACCCAGCAGAGAGCGCTGTGGGGAATCATCACCTGTGCGAGCCGTCCTGTTCTTCCTGCGCTCTGAAGACCTGCCGGGAGCATGTAAGTATGTATGTGTATTTGTCTGTGTATATGTGTGTCTGTATGTACTGTGTGACATGTGTGGGGCCGGAGCGCGGTTCCGGCTCCACACATGTCGCTGCGGCAGTCCTGATCCGGCAGCACCCTTCACCTGCCGAATCAGGCCTGCCGCTAGTGTGAAAGTAGCCTTAGTGAGAGAAGCAGGAGAGAGGAAGAGAAAGCTAGATATAGAAGATAAGGTGATAGATAGGGAAAGAGGCTGAGAAAGCAAGAGCTAGGTAGAGATAGGTAGAGATAGGGAGAGAAAGTCATATAAATAAAAAAATTGTGAGATCTAGGGAGAGATAGGGTGATAAAAAAAGAAATAGTGAGAGAAAAGAGTCAGGACAGGTAGCATTCCTGTCCCATGACCGTACACGCTACACGTTGCTGCTCAGCTGGGTGCCGTCAACCCCGTTTAGCCGCAACAAAAAAAGTTGAAAAAAAAAGTTATAAAAAAAGTTTAAAAAAAAAATAAAGTTTAAAAAAGTATAAAAAAAATACATCATTTAATTTCCCCCCACCCAAATAAAAATATGTCCAAGCGTCCTACTTCCAGCACTTTCCAGGCAAGGAGTGCAGCAGCAGGCGGTGAGGGTAGGAGAAGTGGGCAGCACCAGGCCTGGTGGCAGCCGGGGTAACAGGCATGGCAGCAGGGTGCAGCTACCCCTGACGGCCACTGGTCAAGTAAGAACCACACAGCCAGCGGTTCTAGATTGGCTTACCCAATCCTCCAGTTCCACCGCCCAAAGCTCCCAAACGAGGAGTCAAGCATCCGCTGGATCATCCGACACCACCCTTACATGGGACGGTCAGCGAGAGTCCTCTGCCCCGTCCCCTGTTATTAGAATGCCACTCACCTTTGGGGGCACCTTCTGCCAGGGAACTCTTGGCAAACCTTGATCTGCCCTTGGAGTCTCTACCACTTTTTAGTGATGAGGAGGAAGTCCACCAAAGTCAGCGGGTGGAACGTAGTGAGACACCAGAGGAGGTGTTGGCTGTAAGCAGTCAACAGAGCCAGGGAGGGGCATCCAGTGCCACACCTGATATTCTGTCCCAGCCACCGGAGGAAAGTAGCAGTGGTGCAGAGTTTGATGACGATGTCGCTGATTGGACGTGGCGCCCTCAAGCAGCATCATCCTCATCATCAGGGGAGGAAATAGAGGTGCCAGTAACATCCCACTTTTGCAAGGAACCGAGGCACAAGAGGGAGGGGTAGAAGCCAAGCTACCAGGCAGAGATCACCCTCTCAAAGCCTTGGTCCTGAGAGGGCACCCTCAGGCAGCAGTGGCAGTCAACAGCCAGCAAGACCCCCTGTGGCTGTCAGCAAACCACGGTCCTCTGTCGTCTGGCAGTTCGTCTGGGGAAAGATAAGCACATCGCTTTGTGCCTGCTGTGCAATGAGAGGGTCAGTCGTGGCAGGGATGATAATCTCAGGACAACATTGATGCGAAAGCACATGGAAAGGCAACACCAACAGGCCTGGAAGAACCCTGACCCCAATACCACCTCCTGTCAGGATGCACCATACATTGCAGATCCCATCATGCAGCATCCTCTCAGTGCAACTCAGGGCTTGTCAGCCTCAGGTGCCAGCACCAGCACAGTGTCACTGCCATCTACACCGCTAACGAGGCAGCAATCCGTGACCGAGTCCATGGGCAGACGTCAGGTGTATTCCAGCAGCCATCCCATGGCCCAGAAACTGACCGGACACCTGGTTAAGCTGCTGGTGCTTCAGTCCCTGCCATCAACCTCGTGGACTCCCAGCCTTTCAGGGATTTCATGGTGTGTGCGCACCCCAGATGGCGAGTCCCCAGCCGCCACTACATCTCTGGCAAAGCTGTCCCATCACTGTAGAGTTATGTGCAGAAAAAGGTGGGCGACTCATTGGGACTCTCGGTGACCAAGACCATGCACCTGAGTGCTGATGTCTGGTCCTCAAATTATGGCCAAGGGCAGTACATGTCTGTTACTGCCCATTGGGTCAACATCCTCCCAGAAGACCATCAGGAAGTTGGCCCATTCTTGCCACTGTCACCTCCACGGTGCTTTAGGGGGCCAGCAGCGGGAAGCACAAGTTCTGCCTCCACCACCTTGCAACCATCCGCCGCTTTGACAGCAGTCCAACCTGCCCCGGTGTCTTACCACCGATGTCAGGCCCAGCGCTCTCAGGCTGTCCTCCATTTGGTGACCCTGGGTGAACGGAGCCACAGTGGGCAGGAGCTCCTCCGGACCATCAGGGAGGAGATAGATCAATGGCTGACCCCACGTCAACTAACGGTGGGAAGTGTGGTAGCAGACAATGGGAGGAACATTGTCTCTGCAGTGCAGCAGGGAGGGCTGAGTCATACACCTTGTATGGCACATGTGATAAACCTCATAGTGCACAGGTTTCTTCGATCATTTCCTGCACTACAAGACCTTATGAGGATGTCATGCAGAGTGTGCAAACACTTCAGCCACTCCTACACTGCAAGGAACACCCTGCTCAGGATCCAGAGACAGCGCAGTCTGCCCCAACATCGGCTAATCTGCGACGTGCCAACACGCTGGAATTCTGCCTTCCATATGCTGGACCGCCTATACGAGCAAAGGTCAGCCGTTACAGACTACCTCATGGGACAATCAGGCAGCTTCACGCGACTTTGTTTGTGAGCAGGCATGACTATGGGATCAATGACATCATCCCACTCGTCCATGTTCTGGAAAGTGCGCCGAAAACCATCATCAGCAAGGATTCCCAGGCCACCACTCCAAGGCTGAACATTGCCTTGAGCCCAGAGATGGATGAAGTGCAGATGGAGGGTGAGGAGGAGGAAGATGTCCATGCCCAGCCATTCCACACACCGCCACCTGGCTTCTCTGCCTCTCAATCACAGGAGGAGATGGAGGATGAGGTGGTAGAGGAAGAGGAGGAATTCCCCAGCAGACTCTGGAACTATACCAAGGACAGTGGAGAGAAGAGGAGCTCATTGTCCTTGGTGCAGATGGCAAGGTGCCTGCGGGAGTGTCTCAGGAGTGACAGCCGGATTGTGGACATCCGCCAGAGGGACCAATACTGGCTGGCCACCCTGGTGGACCCTCACTTCCGCCGCAAAATGGCTGAATTTTTTCCGCCATCAGAGAGGGAGGCAAAACTGGGGTACTACCGGGACCTACTCACCAGTCAGTTGGTTTCAACTTACCAGCGAGACCAGCCAGGTTCCCAGACAACATCCGCTCGGAGGAAACCAGCGCGCTCCACTACCACCACCACTAGTGGAGGCGTGAGAAGTCGCTACAGCCTCCAATCGCTGATGAGCGATTTCATGCAGCCAGCTGCTGAAGAGGGGATACAACACCGGACTCATGGCGTGGACCAGCATGAGCTCACCCACCAGGTCACTGCCTACCTGGATTGTACCCTGCCCCAAAATGTCACCGACCCCGTGCAGTACTGGGCAGAGAAACTTGACATTTGGCCTCAACTGGCAGAGTTTTCTTTGGCTCTGCTGTCCTGCCCAGCCAGTAGTGTTGCATCAGAGAGGGTGTTCAGTGTGGCGGGTAACATCATAACACCGCAAAGAACGAGGCTCTCTTGCCACAGTGTTGAGATGCTGACTTTTCTAAAGATGAATCGTGCCTGGATTACATCGGATTATACCACCCCCCTGCTTGATGTGAATGACTAAGTCATCAGTCACCCGTCTTGCATGGCAATCTGTGTCCCCAAGAAACTGACCTTAATATCCCAGATATGTGCCCAACGTAAAAATCCGTAATTTAACTTATTAAGTAATGTTCCCCCCTTAGACCCCAAATTAAAAAAAAAAAAAAAATCACCTTAAAAATTCCATACTTAATTCGGATACATTTAAATAAACAGAACCCCATCTCCAAATTTAATGCCTCACACCGGTGCACCGTCCAACCCATACCCCAAGAACAGTACCATCCCTAAAATAATCCCCACGACTATGCTTCACAAAGTGGGGATTTCACCTTTTGTGAACTATAGCCGTGGGGTTCTATCCCTGGCACCCGTGCCAAGGAACACTACTCACCATTTTGTGAGCGGGTACTAACTGTTCTTGAGGTATTTTGTTGATATCATGAGAGTAGTAAAATCTCGCACCGCAAATCCCGATGGGGTTCTTCTCTGTGCGAATGATTTCACGCCTCTCATGCAGTCACGCGTGGAATAAGGCTGTCTATGGGGTATATATCACGGAGGCTGCTGTCCTTCAACTGTGATATAAAAAACCTCCACAGTTAGTTACAGCAACAAACAGTTGCTGAAAGGCAGGTTAACTTGCCTTATTTACGGGTGCCTTTACAATGGGATGCTTTTTTTGGGTTCTCTGCTGCCTAAAATCCATAGCGCATCGTTGGCTGATTTTATGCCACCTTCAGTACTATGGGGCTGGACGCAAATACCCAGTTCAGCGCAGAACTGCGTATGTCCGGACGGCACCATAGTACTGAACGCCGTTTGGTGAACGGTATAAAAATGCCCTGTGGATTTTTACTCAGCAGACCCGCACCACATGTGAAGGTACCCATAGGGTGAGGTTTTTTGGGAGTGACCAAAGAGAGGGCGGGAAGGTCACTCCCATACCCCATCAGGGGTTTTCCCCCTACCTACTTTAAAAGATAAGTCCAGGCAATTAATAACTTTCTGTGCCCTTACTTGAACCAGAAACTTATAAATTGCCTGGACTTATCCTTTAAAGGGAACCTGTCATCTCCGAAACACCCACTGAACTAGAGTAAGTGTTGTATAGTGTAAGTGATGCTGAATCCGAATATGTAAGTTTTATCTTCATACTTACTTCCATTCCGACGCTGTGCTCCCACAAACCTGCAGTAAAATGCACTCAGTGGACTCCGGTGCTCTCTCACATAATGGAGAGGACTCAAAGAAGAGTCCACTGAGTGCATTTTACTGCAGGTTTGTGGGAGCACAGCGTCAGAATGGAAGTATGAAGATAAAGCTTACATATTCGGATTCAGCATCACTTACACTATACAACGCTTACTCTAGTTCAGGGGGGGTTCCGAGATGACAGGTTCCCTTTAAGCCAGCTGGTACAGCACTAAGAAAACACAAAAGCATACATCCATTGGGTTGGGTGCTGCACTTGGTTAGGACATCAAACTGGTGTAACAAAGATATATATATATATATATATATATATATATATATATATATATATATGTCGCCAACAGCCATAGGCCCAGATTCAACAGGTTTGACACCAGAGTAGTTGCGTCAATTTGTAAAGCGAGTGCCAGTGAGGTGTCTATTTTATGAAAATTGGACACGTATTTTTGGATAATGGAACTGGCGTAAAGCCTTCTTGAATCTGTGCCTTTTTAAATGTCCTTTATTCACCTCATGGATTCTGTGGGTGAGGTTAGCTGTCTATTTAACCGTATCCGTATCCTACTAGACTAGCTGTAATGTTACAGGGTTTTTTTTAACGTTGACTGTCCTGTGCTGAACTCTACATCAACATTTTGTCATGTATGAAAACTGATTTTTACAAGCGTGCATATTCTTAGCTTCCAACTTCAGTTCTCTGTACTAGGCCCTTCTGGGTCAAAAAGAATACTGCTCCTACTAATGACCCCACCGTCAATTGTCTATTTGGAAACATACTGGGTACAATCAAGAGCTGCTGAAGCTGCCTCCCTCAACTTGTCTCTTCTCAACCATACTGGCCAGGGTGCTATCAAGTGCTGCTGCCTCCTCTTCCTCCGTCAATTGTCTCTTCTCAACCATACTGGCCTGGGTGCTATCAAGTGCTGCTGCCTCCTCCTCCGTCAATTGTCTGTTCTCAACCATACTGGCCAGGGTGCTATCAAGTGCTGCTGCCTCCTCTTCCTCCGTCAATTGTCTCTTCTCAACCATACTGGCCTGGGTGCTATCAAGTGCTGCTGCCTCCTCCTCCGTCAATTGTCTGTTCTCAACCATACTGGCCAGGGTGCTATCAAGTGCTGCTGCCTCCTCTTCCTCCGTCAATTGTCTCTTCTCAACCATACTGGCCTGGGTGCTATCAAGTGCTGCTGCCTCCTCCTCCGTCAATTGTCTGTTCTCAACCATACTGGCCAGGGTGCTATCAAGTGCTGCTGCCGCCTCCTCCTCCTCCGTCAGTTGTCTGTTCTCAACCATACTGGGTCCAATACAGTACTATTACTGCTGCTGGTTCCACTGTCAAATGTCTGTTTTCCACCCTACTGGGTCCAAGGCAACACTGCCGGTGTTGCCAACTTGCATTTTGTGTCCTATGTCCCGTGTAATCACTTACACCTTGGCTAATGTGTGCCTGTTCTGGGGTGCACAAGGTCTAATTAAATGGTATGCCTGTCTGTCTTCTGACCTGTGATGTCACTGAGACCGCATCGACTTCAACGCAGCCTATTCTTGGGCTGGTGCCACGATCTACCGTGTGTTTTTGGTGCTCTGGCATGACATGGACTGCTCCAGCGGACATCTTCAATGCTGTCAAATGTTGTCGACCTGGCTGTCGACGACTATTTTTGCACTTTGATTTTTTCCACTTTTTTCATTGTAATAGCAACTGCAACTAAACGAAACTATACCCTATCAGACTCCCACTATTGTAGCTGCAATTATTCAGCCGTTATAGCAAAGTTCGTTTTAGGTTCGGTTCGTACGAATCCGAATTTCACGAAAGTTCACCGAACTTTTCAAAATTTCGCTCATCCCTACTGGCACACATTGTAAGGGTATTTTTTGCACTGGCACACAAGGTTTTTTTTTTTGCACCGGCGCAAATTATAAGGGGTATTTTTTCTACTGGCACACACTTTTTTTTACTTATAAAGGAGAATTATTACTACTTAGGAACTATGGGGAACATGATTACTAGTCATGGCTCTAGTCTAGACTGGGCATTACTACTGGGGGCAATGTTAACACTAAATGCACTCTGGCAGATAATTATTACTATTGGTGGCACTTTAGGGAGCACTATTACTGTCGAGGCACCTGGCAGATTAACAGCTTAGAACAATTATTTTTGGGGGAAGTTATGTTTACAGGACTGTTTCTGCAGCATAGTATTAGGGAGCACAGCAAGCACAGTATTGGGGATGGCAAGATGGGGTGTTGAGAAGGTGGGGAGGATGATGGAAAAGTAGGAATTAAGATGTCGGATGTGGACCCATTCACTTCAATGGAGCGACAAAAAAGATGTCGACAGCGCACAGTGTGCTGTCCAATCCGTGTGTCCGTTCTGTGGTGCCCGCAAAAATATAGAACATGTTCTATTTTTGTCCACATTACGGACAAAGATAGGACTGCTCTATTATGGGCTGGACATTCTGTTCCAGAAAATGCAGAATGCAAATGGCTGGGATCCGTGTTTTGCACACACATACAGAAGCATGTCCAGGTGGCTAGTTCACCCCATCATAAGTGCTCAATGAGCATAGAGACAGCTCTGGTGCTGTGGTGCTCCAGGGCATTATAGCCACGCAGGACAGGACAGTGCTGTGAATCACAGGAGACAGAGGTCACACCGCAGCATCCTACGAAGCTCCATTGGGCCAGTTCAACACCGATAAGCAGTAACTACCACCTGGTTTGTAGATGTGGTAGAGTGGATTAAAAAACAAAAACAAAAAAAAAACAGGAGAGCTCTATACATTTTCATAGCCTTGATTAGTTTTATTACCTGGTGTGTTTTTTTTTTTGCGGAAAGTACAGTATGTAACCCCCGTAATGTCATCTTCTCTGTAGAGTAGTATGGGGAAAAACACTGGTACAAAAGAGTTATAAAAACCCAACACACCCTGAACTTACATTTTTTCAAGTAAGGCAAAAAAAAAAAAAATAAAAACAAAAAAAGGACGTCTATGGGACAAAAACACCAATGAGGGAAAGAATGCAAGACCAAGAGCATGCTACAATTTAAAATGTAAAAATGTTATTAACTGAAATAAAAATGCGTCTCAATGGTGAAAAAACATTACTAAGAAAATCTCTGTTTGTCTTGCAGTTATTATTTCCCCGTAGACTTCCATGCAACATCTGTAACTGCTGTTCGCTGTCTAAAAAAACCTTAATAAAATGCCGTCCAACAATGCACCAAAAACTGCAAAACATCACAAAAACTGTAAAAAAAAAACAAATCTGTGTTACACCAGACTAACACACGTTTTTTTGTCTACTTTTTAAAATGCATGTTGAAATGGACATAGGATCACACAAACAGCCTGTCTCCTCATAAACCATGTGACTGATCACATGGTCATGACATCATTGAAGGTCTTTGCAAGCTATGGTGAATGGAGTGTTTCTTCTCTGCCTGGTCCTGTCAATCAACAGAGCCTCTAGGAGCAGGGGTAATGCCCCTTGCACCTAGAGGCCTTATTAGCATAAAATAAAAGTTCATTTTATATAAAAATGGGGGCACCAGTAAATAAAACAGATAAATATTTGGAATCAGGTGACATTAGCACATCTCTGTCAGCCTGATTCATATAGAAAAAAATGGTGACAGAAACCCTTTAATACAGTACCAGCAAAGTATAGGAGATAAAAATGGCAAAACCCAAAATGCTGCATATGTAGGCTACCGTATAGACTTTAGACCAACATCAGCGTTTTTGGAAAGCGGGGGGACGAGTTCCAGTAGCCTTAGATTCTAAGCAGCCAACAAATTATCCATTAAATGATTAAATTGTCAAATTAGTTCAATTTTGACCATAAAGTCCACTTTCCAAAATAACCACAATAGTCCACATTTGGATCCAAACTCCTTTATTAACACACGAGCACAGTCTGTACAGTGTTGTGCTTTCAGAACGTTACTAAACATGAAAAAAGAAAATGAAGCTTTGCTGTAGGTCATGAAATGAGAAGGCGCAAGGAGTCAAAGAGGTGGTCAACAGAAAAAAATATCTGTGTGCACAACTTCCCTTCATCTTCACTAACCTACCAGCAGGAGCTTATGATCCAAGAACAAGGCATGGCACCCCCGCATCCAGGGAATAAATAGGAGCACTGAGCAAATGAATATGAAGGAAAAGGGGGGGATGCTACAGTGGAAAATATGCCCCCTGCCCCACGGGGTTGTGCAGGGGTATTAAGAGTTAATTATTGCCATAAGTTTCTATTTTGTTTCCTCAAAAAGCTGCAGGAACAAGTTACAAAGATAAAACTACAACAAGAAATCCTCTCTGCATCCTTCAATCCGAATGCAAAAGGCAGTCGGCACAGGCTGGTCAAAAAAAAAAAAAAAAAATCCAGCTAATAACACTGAGGGAACCAGGCGCTTGGCTGCTGCTCCTGGATCTGATGCACAAGTTCTGCGCAACCTAGAGGGGTTAATAGCAATCCCCATAATCGTGTCAAATAAAGCAGAGAGATGCCAGCAAGGCTATGACTGGCTTATTAGAATATATAGAAAATAATAACTGAAAGGAGGTAAAGAAAATGACAACCTGTCTCCTACCCCCCAAAATCACATATGGTGGTAAGGAGAGGGGGAAGCAGGCAGAGTCGTATGAGCATGGCTCCAGCAGGGGCAGAAGCCTCAGCCATTACTACAATACTCTGCTGTTAAACGGCTGTGTCATGTATTTTAGTCACATGTAAATGGAGAAGGAATTACTAAGCACTTTCACCAAAGCCGCCTCCTTCTTCATCTTCTTCCTCTTCTTCCATGACCGGGTCAGAGTCCCAACATGTGATGTCAATCTCTGAAATGCATAACAGTATGTTACACTGGTGATCAGAACAGACACTTCATAAATGCATGACAAGATATACAGAAGACAACAATTGTCATATTCAGAGTGTGATTTGTGCTCAAATGTCTAATTTTCCCCAATTTTTTGCAGGACACAAGGGGCTTTCAGCTTACATCTTTTTAATTTGTAAGGCGTATGTGTAATGAAAATGAAATTAAAGGGCAGAAACAAATTTTTCTTTTTTTTTTCCACATTCTGTTAAGGTAATGTATTTAATAACATTTACCCCAAAAGATAATTCTTCTGTGCATATTAATGTCAAATATATATTCTGTGCACAATGGTGATTTATCCTGAATTGTGGCATTAGAAAGTCAAAAATTTTACTCCATTTTGTGTAAAAAGTTGTGACCTTTTGACCCTTCTCTGCCACACTTACCACTTTTTAAAAAAAAAAAAAAAAAGTAGGTGGGCCATGGGAGCGGCCTGACACATGTATCATTACTTACACCAGTTTTCGGACGCAAGTAATACCTGAAGCCCAGCCAGCTATTTAGCTGGCATACATAGCTTTCAGATTCTGGTTCACAGACCAGCTGAGATGTGCCATAATTATTAAGAGGCAAGCATCTCTTAACAATTTTGATGCATCCTAGTCCACCGCACTGGAGATCAAGTCTTGATAAATCTCCCCGTGTAATTTACGGGAACGTATATTGAGACAAGACCAAAGCCCATTTCAGTTTTAGATAAGTGCTCCGTTCAAGAGTTTTACAGACAAGAACGGGTACATCTGCTTGTTATCCTGATCCAGTTGATCACACTACCAGGAAAGTTTGTTTCTACAACCGTGGACACCATGATGGAGTATCAGAGTGATCATATAATTAAGACATGTGCCAGTCAGTTCCTGATGATGTCATCAGGTCCACAGGTTAATGGTGCTGCAGAAGTGAACTCAATCAACAGCAGAATAATCAACATAAATTTAAAGGGATTCTGTCACCTGCAACCTTCCTAGGACATCACCATTGTTCTGGTTGCAACTAACTCCACACCTTCCAGCTCCTCACTGGCTGCTTTGATTGTCAGGGCCAGGCAGGGAGTTAGGAGCTGACCACAGAAATAGTGGAGCTTGGATGCAACAAGCGCAATGGTGACAACCTCATTGCACCAAATTGCACTCACTTGCATATTAAAGGGTTGTCTCCATGTGAGCACCGTTTCCTCATCATTACACTACACCTCGTCTCCTTTGGAGTCGCAGCATAGTGTAATTACAAGTGAATGGAGCCAGTACTCATCATTACTCTGCACTTTTGAGACAACGTGTATAAGAACCAGGAGAACGTCTCTTTTTCTCTCAGGGTGCATTCACACGAACGAAAGTGTTTTGCGGTCCGCAAAACACAGATACCGGCCGTGTGCATTCCGCAATTTGCAGACCGCACATGGCCAGCGCTATATAGAGAAAGCCTATTCTTGTCCGTGCTTGTGGATAAGAATAGGACATGCTCTATATTTTTTGCGGCGCCGCGGAACAGAACAACGGTGTGCTGTCCGCATCTTTTGCAGCCCCATTGAAATGAATGGATCCACACCCGGTCCGCAAAAGTTGCGGATCGGATGCGGATGAAAAATACGTTCGTGTGAATGCACCCTTAGGGTAAGCAGTGCTACTTGTCCAGGCCAGAAAGAGAATTTGTGCACTGCATGGAATTGTTGAAACATGCAAGAACGAGATTTTTGTGGACTCACCTGTAAAATCTCTCGCTGTGTTCATTGGGGGACACAGGACCGTGGGTATAGCTGCTGCCCCTAGGAGGCGACACTAAGCTGAAAAAGTGATGGCTCCTCCTGCCGGCTATATCCCCTCCCGCCTGGAGAGAGCATATCAGTTTGTGCCCAAGCAGTAGGAGCAAAACAAGAAATGAAAACAGAAAGAAAACGTCAACTAGGTCCGAACCTAGGACCAATGACCCCACCCGCTTAAGGAAAGAAAAAGATTCCTTGCAGTAAAATGAAAAACAATGGGTGGGAGCTGTGTCCCCCAATGAACACAGCGAGAAAGAGATTTTACAGGTGAGTCCACAAAAATCTCGTTTTCTCGCTCATGTCATTGGGGGACACAGGACCGTGGGACGTCCTAAAGCAGTCCACGGGGAGAACCAAAATAGAACGCAGATGCGAAGGCCTAGGGAACCGCCGCTCGCAAAACCTTGCGTCCCAGAGCAGCATCAGCCGATGCAAAAGTGTTCACCTGGTAAAACCTGGGGAACGTGTGTAAGGAAGACCAGGTTGCTGCCTTACAGAGTTGTACTGCAGAGGCCTGGTGGAAACGAGCCCAAGAAGCGCCCACCCCCCTGGTAGAGTGGGCCGTGATACGAGCAGGGGGCGATACGCCTTGGCAATGGCTAGACGTATCCACCTGGCAATCGTCACCTTGGAAGCCGCCAACCCCTTGCGGGGACCCTCAGGCAGGACGAATAGGGAGTCTGTGCGTCGAAAAGACTCTGAAACTGCTAAGTAGATCTTCAATGCCCGGACCACGTCCAGGCTGTGGAGAGCACGTTCTGTAGGATGGGATGGCGAGGGGCAGAAAGATGGAAGGACGATGTCCTCATTCATATGGAAGGCCGAGACTACCTTAGGTAGAAAGGAAGGCACCGGACGAAGAACCGCTTTATCCTGGTGCAAGATGAGAAAGGGTTCTCTGCAGGAAAGTGCCGCCAGTTCCGAAACTCGCCTGATGGAGGTGACAGCCACCAGGAAGGCTACCTTCCACGAGAGGAGACGAAGAGAGACACTGTCGAGCGGTTCGAAGGGAGGTTCCTGGAGGGAACCAAGTACCAGGTTCAAGTCCCAGGATGGAAGAGGGGGACGATAGGGAGGAACAATGTGAGCTACCCCCTGAAGGAAGGTCCTGATCGGGGATTTTTGTGACAGTTGTCTCTGGAAAAAAATTGACAGCGCAGACACCTGTCCCTTAAGAGAATTAAGACCCAGCCCTAACTCCAGACCGGATTGCAGGAAGGAAAGGACCGTAGACAGAGAAAAGGAAAGTGGAGGTAGGTCACGCTCCCCACAGAACCGGAGAAAAGACTTCCAAGTCCTGTAGTAAACTCTAGACGATGTAGGCTTCCTTGCCCTGATCATGGTCCTAATGACTGTGTCAGAGAATCCCCTACGTTTCAGAATGGAGGTCTCAATAGCCACGCCGTCAAACGTAGCGAGCCTAAACGCTGGTGGAAGACGGGTCCTTGAGATAGGAGGTCGTCCCTGAGTGGGAGAGGCCATGGAGCGTCTCCGAGAAGGAGGATGAGCTCCGTGTACCACGTGCGCCAGGGCCAATCTGGAGCAATGAGAATGGTTGGTATGCCTTCCTTCCTGATTCTGCGAAGAATCCGGGGTAGGAGAGGAATGGGGGGAAAGACATACAGGAGGGAGAACCCCTCCCATGGGGCTACCAGTGCATCTACTGCGTAGGCTCGCGGATCCCTTGTTCAAGACAGGAAGACTGGGAGCTTGTGGTTGAGCCTGGATGCCATCAAGTCCACCTCCGGCCGACCCCAACGAAGGCAAATGGCGTTGAAGACTTCCGGATGTAGGGACCACTCTCCTGGATCCACGGTCTGCTGACTGAGGTAATCTGCCGTCCAAATCTCCACCCCGGGAACGTATATTGCGGAAATGACTGGCACGTGATCCTCTGCCCACTGAAGAATCTTGGCCGCCTCGTCCATCGCTGCCCAGCTGCGAGTTCCTCCTTGGTGATTGATGTAAGCCACCGCCGTTGCATTGTCCGACTGAATCCGGATCGGCAATCCTTTCAATAGGGGGGTCCAGTGAAGCAGGGACAGATAGATGGCCCGCAGCTCCAGTATATTGATCGGTAGTTTGGACTCCAATGGAGACCATTTTCCCTGGATCATTCGTGGAGGGAAACCCCCCCCCCCCAACCGAGGAGACTGGCATCGGTGGTGATAATTGTCCATGAGATCGGCAGAAAGGACTTGCCGGAAGTCAGGGCTGGAGCCTCTAGCCACCACACCAGGGTCGACCGCACCTGGGGAGGAAGGGAGATGGAGCTGTTGAGGGAATCCGGTGACTTGTCCCAGGCCGATAGGATCGCCCATTGAAGTGGGCGAGTGTGGAACTGCGCAAACGGGACTGCCTCGAAGGAGGCCACTAAAGTCCCCAGCACCTGCATGCAAAGACGAATCGTGGGACGTGTGCTGCGGTGGAGAAGACGCACTGATCTTTGGAGTGATCGTCTTTTGTCGAGAGGGAGCCGGACTGATGATGTGGCTGAGTCGAGGACCATCCCCAGGAAGGTGATCTGTCTGCTGGGATGGAGGGATGACTTCTTGAAATTTACTAGCCAGCCGAAACGAGTCAGAGCGTCTATGGTGATGGCGAGGCTCTCTTCGTTCTGACCGAAGGTGGGTGCTTTCACAAGAATGTCGTCCAGATACGGGAACAGAACGATACCCCTGGAACGAAGGAGTGCCAGAAGAGGGGCCAGCACCTTCGTGAAAACTCGCGGCGCGGTTGCCAACCCGAAGGGGAGGGCCACAAATTGATAGTGACAGTCTTCCACTGCAAAACGGAGGAAACGCTGATGGGTGTGGGCGATGGGGATATGCAGGTACGCATCCTGAATGTCCAGGAAAGAAACTCGCCCTGTTCCAGGGAGGCCACTACTGAGCGTAAGGACTCCATTCTGAAATGTTGAGTCACCTGACAAAGCGATTCAACAACCTGAGATCCAGGATTGGTCGCACGGAACCCTCCTTTTTGGGCACAACAAAGAGGTTTGAATAAAAACCCCTGAAATGTTCGGCTGGGGGAACCGGGGAAATTACTCCCTTTAAAAGAAGGGTGTGAAGTGCCTGAAAGAAAGCGGTCGACCGGCCAGGATCTCTGGGTGGTCGGGACAGGAAAAACCGGTCTGGTGGACGGGAGACAAACTCGATCTTGTAACCCGAGGTTACAATCTCGAGCGCCCAAGCATCGAAGATGTGGGCCCGCCAAGCCTCCTGAAAAAGGAGGAGACGACCCCCCACCCTCTGGGGTGGGGGCGCCCCCTCATGCCGAGGATTGTTTATTATTAAATGAGCGGGTGGGCTGTGCCCGAGGGCGCCAAGCGGGTTGGGTCTTAAAGGTAGGCTTCTTCCTCTGTTGCTGTGAGGAAGTGGCGGCATGAGCCCTTGTTGCTGAACGCGTGCCCGAGAAACCCCGAAAGGACTGAAATCTGGAATTTGAGGATCTAGGACGAACGGAACGTCCGGGCCTCTGTTGCGAAAGGTGGGTGCTTTTGCCACCCGTGGCCTCAGAAATGATCTCGTCCAGCCTAGTTCCGAAGAGTCGCGAACCGGAAAATGGAAGAGCTGTAAGGGAACGCTTGGAAGAAGCATCCGCTGACCACACCTTCAGCCAAACCTCGCGGCGCAAGGCTACGTTAAGGGCCGAAGCACGGGCAACCAGAGCTCCCGCATCCAGAGAAGCCTCACAAAGGTATTTACCAGCTTGAGAGATCTGAAGGGCAAGTGCCTGAAGATCCTCCGGAGGCAGATCAGTCGAGATGTCCTGGTGCAGCCGCAAGGCCCACTCAGAGACGGCTTTCGCCACCCAAGCTGACGCAAAAATAGGGCGAAGCGCGGTACCGCACGCTGCAAAGGCCGACTTAGAGAAAGATTCTAGACGGTGGTCTACTGGGTCATGGAGGGATGAACCATCCGCAACAGGAATTGCCGTATGCTTGGTCAGACGGGCCACTGGCGGGTCTACCTTGGGGGGCGTGGACCACTTGTCCACCAGGTTGGCTGGGAAAAGATAGAGCAGATCCAGGCGTCTTGAAGCGGTAAAGCGCCTATCTGGGTGATCCCATGATTTGGTAACAACTGCAGAAAAATCGTCATGCAGAGGAAACACCTTTTGGGAGTGCTTAGAACGAAGAAAGGACACCCTTGAGTGACCAGACAAAGTAGATTCATCCTGAATGTGAAATGTGTCACAGACAGCAGTGACTAAACTGTCTACTAAGGACGCCATCTTGGAAGATTGGTCAGGGTCCGTATCGGAGCCTGATTCAGGGAGCTCCCCCTCAGAGAGAGCTTCCCCCGTGGGGGAAGAAGCCTCTGAACGAGACCTAGGGGGTGGCGGAGAAACAGAGGCCTCAGAAGAGGAAGATCGACCTGTTCTGGGCCGCTTGCGAGAGGGTCTACCCCTGGGCTGACTAGTGGCGGAGGGTGTAGATTGTGCAGGCGGAGCGTGGTCAACCAAACGACCCATGAGGGTGAGGGTGGTTTGGGACACCTTGGATAAATCTGCCACTGCCCGGGATAGGGTACGGGCCCATTCCGGTTCCACGCAGACAGGAGGGCACTGCGGCTGCTCAGGCGGGAGTGCTGGTCTCGGTGCACAGCATGCGGTGCAGAGGTAGACCGACTGGCCGCATGAAAACTTGAAGTCACACTTAGCGCACGCATAGTGAATGGGCGCTAATAGTGGACGGGGGTCAGCCGTGGGTTCAGACATGACTGACTAAAGAGGAGCTGGAGGAAGCTGAAGGGAGCTGGAGGGGGAATAGAGGTTGTCCTACCAGGTAATCCGGGTAATACCAGGTCCTGTGTCTCCCAAAGAGTAGCGGTGCGGCGTCTGCGGGAGGAGAGCAACTGTCTCAGGATGCAGGCATGGTAAGGAGCTCCTCCCCGGAAGAAAAAGGCAGAAACTCCGCCCCCCCAGGGCGGGGAAAAGGGCTGCGGCCTAGTAGGCCCAAAAGCCGGGGCCTAAATTTGAAGCTCCGGCCGCCCGCAAGTACTTCCGGTCCGGAACACCACTTCCGGTGAGCGGAGCGCAGTCGTCGGCATGAACAGGGACCCCAGAATGCCGAGTGTGCCTGTAACTCGCCCCCCCCGCCGCAATAACGGGGAACACAGGACCTGGAAGACGACCGGCCACCGAAGGAAGAAGGTGAGGGTCCAAAGCTCCCGCAGGGTCTGGGGAAAGGGGGGTGCCTGGTGGTAGTGGGGGCCGCGGGGGTAATGTATACTCACCCCTCTTCACCTTGCCATCCCCCTTCCAGCACTTCACCCTCTGAAAGTGACACCAGCAGGGTCACCTCCTCAGTTACTGGCACCGAAGTGGCAGGAGACTGGAACGGATGGAGGGATTTTAGATTCCAGGTGACCCCGGGGCTGACGGGAAGCAGGAGAGCATTGCTGCCCTGGTCCACTTTTCTTCATGGGGGAACTGGGCAGGGAGGGGGTCCGACCCTGGCCAGGTATCCCCGGGGGACAGGAAGGCTGAGCGATCCTGTTCCCCTAAACGAAAGGACAAAAAGGAAAAAACAATAAACAAAATAACTAATAACCCTGCAGTGCAGGGAGGTCTGCCTCCTACGACACTAAGCTAAAAACTGATATGCTCTCTCCAGGCGGGAGGGGATATAGCCGGCAGGAGGAGCCATCACTTTTTCAGCTTTGTGTCGCCTCCTAGGGGCAGCAGCTATACCCACGGTCCTGTGTCCCCCAATGACACGAGCGAGAAAAAGTGTTTCACATGAATTACACAGAGAACCGGTCATCACAAAATGCAGATTAATCTGCAGGCAGCATGTTATAGAGCAGGAGGAGCTGAGCAGATTGATGTATAGTCTTATATGAAAAGATCCAGTAAAACCTTCAGACTCTATTGTACACGGGGGAACTGTTATTAATGTTATCAGCATTTTCTGTAAAAGTGTGCATATAGAGAGATAGCTGTCAGTAACTGATAACACCTCCCCCATGTACAATGAAATCTGCAATGGCAGAGACATGAAGGCATACATTACACATTTTACTGAATCTTTCCCCATAAAACTATATATCACTCTGCTCAGCTCCTCCTGCTCAATAACATGGTGCCTGCAGACTGCACTGCATTTTATTGTGACAGGTCCTCTTTAAAAGTCAGTTCAGAGATTTCACGTACATTTTACCCATCCATCATTTATTTGCAATAGTTTTTTAACAACACCCCTTCCAATCACCTACTGCAATAAATGTGACATAAAAGTAACTGTTCTCGCTTATGTAAGGAACAACAAAACCAATGATTGCATCTGGCAGGAGGTCCGATTATCTTCTCTTTACACCATACTTGGCAACTACATGAGGCACATACATTGGAAAAAAGCAAAATATATACTGCAGACGTGTGCAACTCTATGCCTATATAGACATATTCCTACCATTGACTACCAGAATGATCCTTGTAATACCGCATTCTCAGGCATTATACAATCTGCTAAATGGGGACATGACCAGAGATAAAACATTTTTATGTGCATGTAGGAGCATAGTTATAGCCCAGATAAAAGGACAAAGTGGGGGATTGGTGCCAGCACAATCATATGAAGAAGAACACATCATTCTGCCGCTTCATTGATGGGCTTCAAACTGTTTGGTATTTGTCATATCTAGTGGCCATAAATGCCTTTAGCGCACCGATTCTTATCGGGTTATCTACACAATAGCAGGAATCAGTCTGCTGTAAGGGAATCCAGGTGATGGGACTTAATATGTATGACCACCAGCACTAAACAAATGGATGTTCTACGAGGGAATTAAAAAAAGACTATGGGGTGCCATGACATATAGATGTATCATCAATTTCTAGACACAAAGGCCCAGATTTACTAATGTGCCAAAAATATACCTAGGGTTTCACATCTAGGGTTTCCACACTTTTTTCATGACATACTGGACAAAGTGGCAGGGGTTTGTTGGAAACAGGGTGCGGCCTAAGATTAGGCATTTTGCACCAAAATTCTGGCCTAAAGTTCTGCATCAAGTAAGCCAATTATTGGTGTAGGGTTAGAGAAAAGTGTGTATCCCTGCACTGCATTTATCATCCAGCCACTAATAAATCTGGTCCAAGTCTACATAGCCTGTTGGCCCAGATTTAGTAATCCTAAACATGGTGTTTAGGATTAGTAAATCTGCTCCCCTGCGGCCTTATAAAAAGATTATCAGAGGCTACTTTTGGGTATTGTACTTCTTGGTGAGAGATCGTTGACTGCTAGCCATGCCTCTACGATGCACTCAAAGACATTTTTCCCAGTTGACAGGGTTTGAGAGGGGACAAATAACTGAACCGAGAGAAGCAGGATGGCCATTTTGACGAATTGCCTGCCATCTAGGCTGTTCTGGGGAACCATTGGATATAACATTCGGTCACCCCTAGTAGTGATATGGGGAAAACTGACAGCTCAGAAATATGTTCAGAATATTCTGCGGCCACATCTGTGACCTCTTACGGCAGGGCTTCCAACTGGCAGAATAATGCTTGCCCACAAACAGAAAGGTTTTTTCAGGAATGTCTCAGACAGATTGCAAAACTTCCTTGGCCTGCCCGGTTGCTAGATTTATCACTAGTCAAGCAACTTAAGAGTGTGCAGAATCTACAAGGCCAGCTGCAACATCTGGGCAAATGTGCCGCAGGATACCATAATGAACCTGTATGCCTCCATGTCCAACTGTACTTCATCTTGTATCCAGGCTAGAGACAGCCCAACAGGATACTAGAGCCCAGGGGCATATAGAGGAAGGGGTGACGGGGCACATACCCCAAGTGCAGAGGGTTGAACTACAGCACTCCCCAAATCGTGATGCTGGGCTGTGTGGGTGCAGCGGTGCAGGCCCTGGAATCAGCCTCCTCCTACACAACTCAGCAACACCATGTATGTGTGTGAGAATGCCGGATGTGATCACATCATCAGGAAAACAGGTATTTGTGTTTTGTTTTTTTTACTTTATTAATGGAGCTGGAAGGGGCACTATTGAAAGCGGGCATAACTAATGTGAGGGGCAACAATGAGGGCTAAAGAGGCTCAGGGGGCACAATGTAGGCTAACTACAGTGAGGGGGCACAATGTGGGCTAAATACAGAGGGGGCACAATGTTGGCATTACTACTGTGAGGGGGCACAATGTGGGCATTACAACTGTGAAGGAAGCACAATCTGGGCATAACTACTATGAAGGGGCACAATGCGGGCATATCTACCATGAGGGGACACAATTCAGGCATAACTACCCTGAGGGGGCACAATGTTGGCATTACTACTGTGATGGAGGCATAATGTGGACATTACTACTGTGAGAGGGCAGAATATGGGCATAATTACTATGAGGTGGCACAACATAGGCATTACTACTTTGAAGGAGGCACCATGTAGGCATTACTACTGTGAGGGCACAATGTGAGCATTACTAGTGTAAGGGGGCACAATCTGTGAATTAGTACTAAGTAGTAGTACTAAGGGGAAAGCAATGACCCAGATTACACTATTATACCATTCGGATGGCTAAGTCTTACAGGGTCAGCACAGCGCCCCCTGCTGGGGATTTAACAGTTACCATACCCTGTTTATGTGTTTTTCCTTTTTGCTCTATTACAACAGGGACCTTGTTCTGGTTCCAGCAGCGAAGCCCTGGAAGCGGTAAGACCAGTTGGTTCTTTCATTTATAGCAAAGTGTATTGAAATCAACATGTACCATATGATAGATTTTATCAGGTGTAAATTGGGGGTCTTTGTTCCTCCTCTGCACTGAAGGGATTAAACTAATTTATGATTTAGTTGCACCTCTAGCAGTCCATGCTCCTGGAGTAAAAACTATTTGGCCCCCTGACTGGAGTAGTTTTTACTCCTATTTTACATCTGTTTTCAGGTGTAAAAGGCAGCAAATGTCTCAGGGCTGGAGTTCCAGCCCCCATCAAGCACTCGCCACGCCTAAATAGTTGTAAAAAGGGGGCTTGAGACTATTTTTATGCCTAAAACAGGCATAAAAATATTTGTAAGGCTATTATTAAAAGTTACATTTTAAGCTATTCACCCATAGGGTTAAGGGGACTGGGTGGGATTGGTGAGTACAGTTATGCATTTGGGGGAGTTAGAGGCGTGGCTTAGTATTAATAAAAATTGCTGCGGAATGCTATCCTGATATTTAACCTTGTTGGGAGGTGAGGGGTGGGGGCGCCGTAATGAATCCTTGCCCTGGGTGCTGGAAAGTCTAGCCACACCTCTGCTAGAGCCTTCTTTCCAATGTACAGTTTTCCCAAATAAACGTATCCTTTCCCTCTTATCTTGTAATCTCTTACATATATCATCATTACATTCACATATAGAAAGTTTCATTCCATTCCAACAACTCCTTCTTGGCGAGTTATTTTTTTTTGCAATGAGTGGACTGGCATGTAAGTACATTAGCCTATGAACTAGCA
Organism: Rhinella marina; assembly: GCA_900303285.1. Taxonomy (NCBI): domain Eukaryota; kingdom Metazoa; phylum Chordata; class Amphibia; order Anura; family Bufonidae; genus Rhinella; species Rhinella marina. Next base: position 81,281 of record ONZH01013690.1, read on the forward strand.
AGAATAACATGAACATGTAAGCATACGTTAATATCACAGACAGCCCTAGGGTTCTTCTATGGACTCTGAGCCATCTATATAAGATATAGAAATCCAAAATTAAAGCAGGACTGTGCGAACTGGCTGTATCATATAAGGTTTAGGTATAGATCATGTCACAGGGCATCTCTGTGATGTGAACAAAGGGGTCCCCCATCCCAGTTTGCTTTTCTATTGTAACGACAGTGTTATAGCGGCAACTGCCCAGCTCCTGACTGTGTAGACAAAGTGGCACTGCTGATGTGATCAGTGTGGCATGCCAGTATGCTACAACGGAGTTAATAGTATCTATTCCACATTACCATTATGTTCCCTAAAGAGGTACAGACGTATCCAAGGGAAAGCAGGTTATGTTATGGAATCCAACCGCTTTATAGCTCAATTTTGCAAATGCCCGTTTAGGGTCCATTCAGACGTCCGCATAATGCGTGCGGACCCATTCATTTTCGATGGGGCCGCAAAAGATGCTAAAGACACTATGTGCTGTCCAGGGACGTAGCTAAAGGCTCATGTGCCCTGGTGCAAGAGTTCAGCTTGGGCCCCCCTTCCCTTAGTGCTCTGTGTGTCTTCTTATGCGGCACAAGGGTCTTTGGGCCCCCTCAGGCTCCTGGGCCCGGTGGTGACTGCTACCTCTGCACCCCCTATAGCTACGCCCCTGGTGCTGTCTGCATCTGCACTTCCGTTCCGCGGCCCCGCAAAAAAATAGAACATGTCCTATTCTTGTCCGCAGCCACGGACAATAAAAGGCATTTCTATTACAGAGCCGGCCATGTGCAGTCCGCAAAAAGGGGGACCGCACATGGCCGGTGTCCGTTTTTTGTGGATCCGCAATTTGCGAACCGCAAAACACTTGCGGACATGTGAATGGACCCTTACAGTTTAATTATTCCGTCATCTAAAAGGACATCTTGGTGGGTCAGTACAATAAGCATGACCTCCTCCATTCTCATCATGTAGTTCACATCACTGAGAATTAGGTTCAGGACAAAATACAATAAAATAACCTGTGATGGCTGAATGGTTTATTACCTGGGGGTTTGTTGTAAAACACTGGTGGTGGTGCTTTAGCAGACATATCATCGGACTGAGCAAAATCTTCATCCTGTGACTGGCTAAAGTAACCTTCACTTGCCTGGAAAGCACGAAAGACAGGAAACTTCTATTAGTCTACTAAACACCTAACCAAAACATTATGGGATATAGGGGTACTCCAAAAAAAAAAATCAATTCACTTGTCTTTCTACCTATATATAACTGTGTGACACAAACATTTTATAGACAGAAGGTTGAAATATGAAAACCTTTAATAAACTTTGTTTCTGGAAGCTTTGATCTGATCTGTAAGAGTTGTGACACCCATAGGCATTAGACTGTGGGCAGATTCCAAAGAAAACAGAATTAAATCTTCCGCAAAATATCTTATGTCTGGGCAGACCCTAAAGACAGATGGCCAATCACTTAGACGGCTATCAGAAGAATAGTCATAATAATCATGTATGCTTGGGTTGGCTGCATGTTTTTTGAATGGAGAAGGGAATAAGCTGCTGCCGGATTCATCCTTTATCTCCTATAGAAATGCAACGTGGCCAACTTTTCTTTCTCTCTCTCTCTCTCTATATATATATATATATATATATATATATATATATATATATATATATATAAATTAAAAATTTAATTTTAAGAATAGATCATTTTCCGACGACACATTACCTGTAAAGCTAACCCCTAAATTCATAACACTCTTTGCACAGTTAAAGGGCTAATTATAATATAGATCAATCAGAGGACAATCGCTGGGAAAACAATTTTCCATCAGCAAAGGAAAAGCACAGTGAACCCCCAATTCTATTTTAGGGCTCTTTCACATGAGCGGATGCCGTGCGTGGAATCCGCTGCGTGAAAGAGAACCAAGCCCTGTACAGCAGAGACATGGAGCATTAACATGATTGCTAATGCTCCGTGCCTCTCTGTGATCTTTTTACTTCAAAGTAACAGTGAGATAAAGTTGTCACTGTGATTTTGTAGTAAAAAGGTCACAGAGAGGTATGGAGCATTATCAATCATGTTAATGCTCTGTGTCTCTGCTGTCCTGCACGGGACACTCTGTCACGCAGCGGATTCTACGCACGGCATCTGCTCGTGTGAAAGAGCCCTTAGTGTTCACACTATATGATTATTAGGCATATTATGGCCAAATCATATGTACGGTAAAGGTACTAAACCATAGTATTTACAATATTGTGCTGGTTCATATTTTTAACTCTGCAAAGACTTTTCTAAATGTCGCTGCAGTATCATAGAAATCATGCAGTGCAGAAGTGGAGAGCTGGCTGTCATCCCTGCCTTCTTAATGAGGGAAGGTGTAAGGTACAGTATACAGTTCGGGAAGCAGCAATGCCGTTTACGGTGTCCACCCCTCGCAAACCCATACAAGCTCTGAAATGCATGTCAGGAGGCTTTATTACCTCTGTAACTGGAGATAATATGTCAACCTCAATTAAAGGGTCACTGAATTTTTGGTAAAACTTTTGATATATCATAGAGACATATCAAAAATCTTGATCGGTTATCTAGAAAAAGCCCCATGTAACATGGGAAAGATGGTAAAAAATTATTTGAATAACCAAATAATTAAAACCTTTTAATAAGTTTTTGTAAGTTCAAAAGCTATAATGAAGTTATAGTATGGCCACACATGACTTAAAAGCTGCAGATTTTCTGAAGCAGATTTCTTGAGGAAAATCCACTGTGTTTAGAGTGGCAGCAAAGTGGATGGTCCACAAGATGCATAAGAAATCTGCAGTGAAAACTGACCCGCGATGCAGAATTTAGTTCCACGGTATGTCAATTTAAACTGTGGATTTCACCCTTTGCAAACCATCCCATGTGGCATTACTGTTAAGGTATAAACTAACACTCTTGCATGGATATTAAAATGTGTGGCACACCTGAGTTCCTTCTCTTTGAGATGTCTCCCCATTTGTAAGAAGACAGTCTGTAAGTTCTGGCTGATGACAAGAAGCTTCCTGCAGTGCATGCTGATAGCTCAAAGTCATCTGATGAGGACCCTCAATGTGGATGATACTCTGGGGATCCTCCTCTGCCTCCATGTCACAAAAGGTAGGGGGTGGTTGTGGTAGCTCCTCAAAGTTCAGGAGGTTATCCTCAGGGACAGGAGGGCATGCCTCTGTTTCCCCAAGGGTTTTTTGCTCTGTTTGGTTGCCCTCATGGGATGTCATCAAATTTCCATCTGTCCAGGTGGATTCCTGAGGCTCATCATTCTGCCACAGATCAAGAAGACTAGGAGCTTCTTGTGATGGAGGGGGGTGACTTTCTGACATCAGGTCAACCTCTCCCAGCTCCATAACAACTTCTTCCTCACTCCCTGTTAATTGAGGAGCAGCTGGGAACCCAGCATCTTCATCTTTTGTCTCCATAAAAACATCTTCTGTGAGCCCTTGTGGTGCCCATGCACCATCCTGGACAGTCTCTTCAGAACTCAGGGCTTTGTTCCACTCTTCTCCCAAGCTAATACGACGATCTTTCTCCTCAGGAGTACGAGGTGGTCCTGCTTCTGAGGAACTTCTCACTGCTGCAAGTAAGGGAGGAAAAACATCAAGAAAGCAACCAACAGAACCTTTTTTTTTTCTCTTGTTACAAAACAAAGAAAAAGACGAACATATAATAGACATGTAGATCACAAAACCATTTGGAAGCTCACAAAAAAACAGGTACTGCAAAAGTCCACATAATTTAAAATTCTATAAGGAATAAACTTTAAAAATGTTTAGATGTAAAATTTTGAATTCTAAAAAAAAGGTAATACTTTGCGCACCCATAATTGATCTTTATATATGAAAATTAACAAAGCTGGGTAAATATCGGGCATCTCCCCAAAGTCCAATCCTCTCTGGCTGAAATACTTTGAGAGGACTTGTGAACTGTTTGCATAATAATGAGGACTTCTGAGCCAGTGGTTCATTGAGAGAAGAAGCGGTTTGCGGGTGCACAGCGGGGGAACAGTGTTGAGTATGCACATTTAAATTAGCGAGCAGCAGTCACCTGCAGCAATACTAATCATGTAGTTCTGTTGTCCTGATTTATTTTTCCATCGCATTATACAATGCTCGTTTCCAGATGTTATGGCCACCGCTGCAGCATAGATACGAGGTGGCCAGAACAGAAATTGCTGGGCATGCGTTCCTATGTGTGCTGCCTTGGTATGGACCACTGGAGAGGCCCACAACTTTTCCTATAGTGTGCAAGCGCAGCCACTGCTGATGGATTGTAGGGTGGCCATAACTCCTGGAAACGAGCAGTGTATAATGCAATAGGAAAATAAATCAAGCCAGCACAAGAGGCAATATGGGCAATCACAATACATAGGTGCCTTGTATTAACATTGTCTAGATGATGCCTACTAGGATTAATGGTCAGGCTAGGCCAGAAACCTGTCAGCGGTATGTAACATTTTATCTGTTGCATATGGATGTCAAATAAAGATGATTTTTAAAGGACATAAGGAGTTGTTGGAGTTCTATTTTTTATGGTTTCTACATGATAAATGCAATTTGCTGAAGTGCGACAAACCCTTTAAAATCACTTTAGAGCACAGGTATTCCATTGGTCATTATACACAGAAGGAGGCATAAATTTGATTTTTTTTATAACAGCTGGCACACTATCTTTTTTCTACTATATCTCATTAAAGGAACATTTATGCAATCATACCAGGAACAGTAACGGGCGATTTGCTATAATAATACCTAAGACTAATACCATTGCACCATACACATGATTGAACCCACTTCTAGCTAGAATCCTGGACTTCTTTTTATACTTTTTTTTTTAATATGGTCTCATATATTTTTATTCCTTTCATTTCTTTTTAAAGTGGTAACAACGGTGTGGGCCCCGCACAAAGTGATCTGTTATTTCTTGGGATGGACTGACTATATAACATTGGATATATCATAATATAATATTTTTAGGAATAGATTCCACTTGATTATTATCTATTGCATGTTTGTGATGTACAGTCTTATAAAAAGGTTTATAGCTTAGCTACTATTGCCTATATAGTGTGTTTGTGTGTGTTAGCTCTAGCTGTTTTAACTATTCATTATCCTATTCCTTGGTCATATGGATAGCTAAGACGCTTGAGTGTCCACGTTGTTCATATTTCAAGCACAGTGAGCCACTAGACATTATTTTTAAATTAATTTGATTTTCTTTGATAGATAGGCTTACAGATAACATTGTGATGTCTACGTTTTGAAATAAACACTGGTAACATTCCGATTGAAACAGTAACCGTAATAAGGGTCTTTCTCCATATCCTCCAACCTTTGATTTTTTTGTTATTTTGGGAGACCTATGCATTTAAAAGCCTTTCATAACGGTTGTCTCTATTAGAAAATCCCTTCTCAAATGTCCCAATATAGCACGATGAGCCAACATGTGGGGGACTCACCACTAGGTCATCCTATACTGACCAAAACTGAGACCTGCAACCAGCACAAGGAAAATGGTCAAAATAAAGCAATCCATTCATTTCAGCAGGTACCTTGTAAGTACACTGGACATACAGACATAAACATAGTGCCACAATGAATTATTATGATATTATAAGTTTTTTGATTTAGACATACCAGTCCGAGGAGTTAGCAATGAAACATTGACATCTGAAGACTTCTCCTGTTGCTTGAAAAATTCCCGGGGGTTTTCTGTACGCTGGGCAATAATGGCAGCAGCCTCCTGTGGGTAAAAAGCCATTTGCAAATATAGCTTATGCTTCGTATAATTTATATAATACTAGCTGAAGGACCCGGCTTCGCCCGGGTATATTTAATCTATTTCATTTAATGTTTGTGTGTGTTTCATTAAAAGATATCGAGAGTGACCTCTACAGTGCCCGCCCCTTCAACAGTGACCTCCACAGCAGCCCGCCCCTTAACAGAAACATCCACAGCACCCTCCCCTTTAACTGTGACCTCCACAGCAGCTAGGGTGGCCGCTGTCTCCACTCCTGAAAGCCGGACTTCACCGGCCATTCCCCCAAACGTGAAGCAGCACCCTCGGTCCCCATCAAGCCACACCACTAAACATGAGGCCACGCCCCCTGGCTCCGTGAAGACACGGAGGAAAAGCTGTCTGAGCGTAAGTTACTGAAAGGGTGGACATCCCTGCGTCCATCCAGGCACTGCGCTGGATGAAGAATAGGAGCCAGAAAACTGGACTGTCCAGCCTAAAGCCGGACATCTGGCCAACCTAACATCAGCCTGCCCCTAGGGTGGCCAGAGGTCCGGTTTTAGGCTGGACAGTCTAGCTTTCAGACTCCCTGCCTGTCCACCGTCCGGTGCAGGGCCTAAACAGACACAGGGATGTCCACCCTTTCAGTGGCTCACGCTCAGACAGCTTCTCCTCCGTGTCTTCACGGAACCAGGGGGCGTGGCCTCATGTTTAGGGGTGTGGCTTCATGGGGACCGGTGGCACGGCTTCACGTTGGGGGGAGGCTGGACAGTCTGGCTTTCAGACTCCCTGTCCTCTGTCATGCACAGGGCCTGGATGGACACACGGATGTCCTTTTGAAAAGCAGCACTGTGCAGTCTGAGCATGAGCTGCAGGATGAAAGTCACCCTCCCTCCCACCCTGCAGCTGACAGAAGTTGATTTTTACCTTCATTTTTTCAATCCCGGTCAGATGCGGAGTGGAAGGGGTGTGGCCTGGTTTGGGGGCATGGCTTAGTGGGACCTGGGGGTGGGGCTTTTAAGTCCTTCTTTTGAGGGTGGCCTGAATTACAGGTCGATGCCATAGTAATTTAGGAGAAAACACAGTGGGTAGCAGTGGAAGAAAACATCTTTTATTACTACTGAACGGTAAATATGTGAAATTTACATTATATGAGGTAATGATTCATGATGAGTTAGTCTAAAACATAAGTTATATTTATGGTAACCGGAATACCCCTTTAACAGTGTCATCCACAGCGCTCAGCCCCTTTAAAGCAGACCTACAGCAGTGAACTGGCTAGGTTGTTATGAAAATCTGGTGTGTGTGGAGAATAACTGCCTGTGAGCTTCTATTGGCTGATAAGGGTCATGTGACCAGGCTTCTATTGGCTAATGCATTTTTTGGGAATATCTCAGGAACGGTACGTCCTGGAGAGCCGAAACCCGTTCTAAAACCTTCCCGGACACCTAATGTACCTGTGTGCCAAATTTCGTGATTGTAGGTGTGACAGTGCGGATTCCTTTAGTGGACACACACACACACACTCAGCTTTATATTAGATGGAATCATTAAATATGTTGCACTACTATACTGCAAAAATCCAAGCTAAGTCAGTAGTGAAAGGTCCCCTACTCCCTTTCTAATATTAAAAAAAAAAAAAAAAACACGCACACACACAAAGAAAAAAAGGTGCAAATAGCAGAGGCTTGTTACAAGAGAGCTCTAATATCTCCCCAAAGTTTCCATTTATTGATTGCAAATATCTTGCAAATTGGAATTGCAACACGAACTTTATGGCTGAGGTCCTCCCCTGGCCTGGCCTTATTGGTACTTTGGTAACATTTGGCAAATGGTTTTCCATCCCTTGGGTTTACCATATAGTAAGTAATTGGAAAAGTTCTATTGACCATTCAAAGCCGTCAGACCAAGTTGTACACTTTCTGAAAGCTAGCTTAGTATGTTCCTACTGTTAGGTATTTTAGCTGCACCAGATAATATAATGGATTGGCCTAGATGATAGTCTCATACTGTATACATAACCCCCCCCCCCCCCCCAAACACATACCTCCACTTCGCTTTCTGTCCTCTTTAGCTCTGCTGCCTCATCCTCCTCTCTCTGGTCCATCTGGCAGGGTATAAACAGACAGTTCTATTAACAATAATTAAGCACTGCTGGCTATATATAAGAGGCAGAGAAGGCCTTAGTGTTTGAGATTAACTCACAAATATGGAGTTGCTCTGCAATCTTTTCTTGGCCTCTTCTTCCTCTTCACTTTGCAGTTTCCTCCTGCCGGTGACATAGAGAACGTGAATGGAGATGATCTTAAAAGTACATACTGTATTCATATATTAATTTGACACTCTCTAATATATGTAACTGTCAATTTTCTAGCTTATTGGCCAATTGTTTTATCTTAAAGGGATGTGTCATGTATTTAATTTTAAGTTCATAAAGTACACTCAAGTAAATTGATTTTTTTTTTTATTATTGTAGCTAGTTTTTTTTATTGATAAAATCTTCCCTGAGGCTGACCATATTGGAGACACACACTTCCTGTATCAACAGTGCATTTCCTGTATCAGGGCAATGAATTAAAGTTAATCAACAGAGAAATGTTATAGACTACCTCAGTCTCCAGGAAGTGATGGAGCACAACCCTCTTCTCCAAATGCTTATCTAGCATTCCAGCACTATAATACAGCGCTCATTAAGAATATTGAGATTACGCTCCTCATCTTATCAGCTTATTGTGACTGCTCTAGTGGCCAGTGTGGAAATTGGAACATTTTGAAGATATTTTTTTTCATACGTAACATAACAAAAACACCACTTTTTAATATATAATGAAACCCTGACATAATTAAAGGGAACCTGTCACACTGAACCTGGGGGTCTAAGCTGCAGGCAGCATGTTATAGAGCAGGAGGAGATGAGAAGATTGATATACAGGTTTATGGGAAAAGATTCAGAATAACTTGTATTTAATTCATTTATATCTGGGCTCATTCTAGACTTTGAAGTCAAGGAGGTGGTCCCATCAGTGACTGACCGCCTTCCCTCTATGGCTTTGTATACAGAGATAGCTGTCAATCACTAATAGGACCACCTCCTTGACTTCAAAGCCCAGAATGAGCAGGGATATAAATTAATAAATTGCAAGGTATGCTAAATTCTATCCACAAAGTTATATATCAGTCTGCCCAGCTCTTACTGCCCTATAACAGGCTGCCTGCAGCTCAGATACCATGTTCAATGTGACAGGTTCCCTTTAATACACAATTTTCTGACAGTACATTCTCTTTTGAAAACAAATCTGCCTCATCAAACCAGATAGATGCCGGGCTCAGAAGTACGTACCTGTGTTCCTCTATTTGCTGCTCTCTTTCCTGGTAACGTTTCTCACGCTCTTCTTGTTCTTTACGCTCTTGTTCCATGCGTTCTTGCTCAAAGCGCAATCTTTCCTCAATAGCTTTTTGCCTTTCTTCCTGCTTCCTTTCCTCCTCTTCTCTCTGACAAGAACATATGAGCAGTTGGTCAGTAACCAGTTACTAAATATGAAACAAAGCAAGATGAGGCCTTTTTACTTGAGCCGATGAACAGGAATATAGTTTTGTAGGAACACTTGATGATCAGTCCAGCCCATCTAAACACTCCACTGATCAGCCACCAAACAGGTAAACGCTCATCTGCTAGCAGACTGGTTCTTTTATGCAGCCGCAAAAATCCTTGATTGTTGGTAACAGGCGATGCATTGCTGACAATATGAAAATTGCATGGGGGACAAACAACTGTATGAACAACTGTTCGTCCCCCATGCAGTTTGCGTTTAAAGACCCTTTAAACAAGAGCATCAATTGGTGCTCATTATGGCACAAGCAAGGGTAGTGTATAAAGGACCCTAAAGCAAAGAAGGAATAGGAAGGAAAGAAGTTTCTCCTAAGAAGTAATTATATTTGTGGTTATAACATGCAATAGAAGTCAATCCTGCAGCCATGGTATTTTCTTTGTACGTTATTTATAGAATTACCTTATTTTTCAGACTATAAGACGCACCCCGCCCCCCCAACAGTGGTGGAAAAGTGGCAGTGCATCTTACAGTCCAAATGTTAATGACCGCTTCCATTATGGAAGAGGTCATCAGCATGTGCAGGAGGTGCGGTAAGGGAAGCACTGTGCAGCTGTACTCACCATCACTGGTCTTCTTCTGCTCCCACTCTGCACTTTGTCCTGATGGCATACAGCACCAGGATGTAGTGCAAGTTGGTGTGCACTATGACCTGATACTGTTCACCATCAGATCACAATGCAGCATGTGCTGGAAAAAGACCAGGGAGCAGCGAGTGGCAGTGCCATCCGGAGCAAGGTGTGCGAGGGTCTGATCAGAGGCGGAAAGATGCTTCTTTGTACTAAAATAAAATGAGTCTTCTTATATTATAAATATTATGTTATATAAATTATGAGCATTATTAAGAAGAGTCTGTTACATTTTTACAGAGCACTTAAGATGCTTGTGTGTAACAAGTCAGGTAGGCAGGGTGATGGGCAGTGATAGTGAGGGCATGTGTACATGGTCAGGGACAGGGGTAGTGACAAGAGGCAGGCTAGAAACCTAAGTAGAAGAAAATGAACTGAAACCACAGTGGGTTGTCCAAGTTATTTTTTATTGATGACCTATCCTCAGCCGATCAGCTGTTTGAAGAGAAGGAGTGTGCCATGCCAGCACTGCCTTCTCTTCATAGTTTTCCTGCTCCCCGTCTCAACAGCAGTGGTGAGCAGGTGTAATTACAAGAAGCCGTCCCATTCACTTCAATGGGACAGCTCTGTGGTATACACTTGTATAGGAACGAGCCATCCCTTTGAAATGAATGGGACGGCTTAGGTGTAATTACAACTACCTGCTCGCAGCGGTAAGCAAACTATGAAGAGGAGGTAGTGCTGGCATGGTACGCGCACTCTCTTCAAACAGCTGATCGGCGTAGGTGCCGGGTGTTGGTCCCCTGCCGATCTGATATTGATGACCAGGGGCGGACATACTACCTGTGCAGCATGTTCAGCTGCACAGGGGCCGAGGGAGGGGGGCCCTTCCCAGTGCCAGCAGAGGTGTGGGGGATGGGGCCCTGATTAGGACTTACTATGAATCTGCTGCCGTTCTGCCTGTACTCCACAGCTGAAAGACCTGCGATGACATCACAGTCATGTGATCTTGTCAGCAGTGGTAGTGGTTGTAGGACCTGTGATGAGGTCACTGCCATGTGACCAGTAAAGAAAGGCAGTGCTGATCAGTGGAGACCTGTTGGAGTGAATGTAAGTGGCAGAGACATGCTGGGAGATGTGGTTCTCCCAATTATACCTCCTCCCTGCTTGGGGGGGGGGGGAGATATGTCATTTAACTGGGACTGTATGTTAGAGGGACTGAAGGGAGATGACTAGTGTTATTTACATGGGACTGGATATTATAGAAGACTGGAGGATAAGGAGTGATGTTATTTACATGGGACTGTGTTGGAGGGAGCTGAAGGAGGGGATTTAAGTTGTTTACATGGGACTGTATCATCTAGAAGACTGGTGGGAGAGGACTGGTGTTATTTACATGGGACTGTATTGTATAGAAGACTGGTGGGAGAAGGCTGGTGTTATTGACATGGGACTGCATGGTATAAAAGACTGGAGGGAGAGGAGTGATGTTATTTACATGGGACTGCATGGTGTAGAAGACTATAAGGAAGAGAGGTTATTTACATGGGACTGTTTCATATAGAAGACTGGAGAAAGAGAGGACAAGCATTATAATTTATGGGGGCACTACAGAGAAGATTATAACTCTAGGGATACAGCAGGAGGAATTATAATTACAGGGGGCACTGCAGGGAACATTGTAAATACTGTGGGCAGTGGTGGCAGGCATTACTACTGAGGCCTCCATAGGACTGCCTTATAGATTGGCCTTATTTCTATTTGGGTGCCTTATAGGCTTTATTAGTACTGAGGGCACTGTGGCGAGCCTTATTACCACTGGGGGTACTATGGGGAGGGGGGACTTCCGCCTAGCAGTGAGCCTGGTGACGTCACCGGCACTAATGGACAGGCTTTAGCGCCGGCCTAGCCTGTAAAGCCGCCCCCAGTGACGTCTCCGCTTAACAGTGTAAAAATGTAAACAAAACAGCCCAGGGCAAGGGAGAGCGTCGGAGCATGAAATATCAGAGGGGCTGAGTAGGGGGAGAAGGGGTTATGTCGGGGCTGGGGGGGCCCAGGTACATTCTTTGCACAGGGGCCTTCTGCTGTCTGTCTCCGCCCCTGTTGATGACCTATTCAGAAGATAGGTCATCAATAAAAATAACTTAGACAACCCCTTTAAAATGTGAGCATTCATTGCAGATTAAGGTGAGGGGTATTTACTTTTGCTTGCTCCCAGAACTGTTCCCTGTTGAGACGTTTCATCTCTACAGCTGCATCTGTCTTCTTGTAATTTGTACCCTGTGAAGGAGACAAAAAAAAAATTCAAACAGCGATAAATAAGTCAGCGCTCAACAAATTTTATGTAGTGAACTAAAAGGATACCATCAGATATCAAAGCGTGAAACAGTAATTGACATAATGTTAAAATAACGCCAAGCCTTTATTTGTAAAACAATTTGGTCTTGCAATTTCATCAAGCCGTGATTCTTTTAACACCCAAGCCTGCCATAAATCCCATGATATGCAGAGATTAGGATTAAAAAAAATAAAAAAAATCTAAACTCTAGTCAGCAGGGGGAACTACACAAACATATTTCCCAGGAGACGTGATTTTCCCCACAGAATAGATACGAGATAGATTCTGCATTTGCAATGCAGATTTTTATCAGCTTATACAAATGTAATATTTACCACTAGCAACCAAACCATTTTAGAAGCCTAAACAATAAGTTGTCTGACCGAGGGAAACAGATTCAATAGGATCAGCTGGAACAGTTTTTTAGTAATATTTGCAGCTGTAAAAATGGTTTGGATGGTTAACGATAATTGTTATATCTACGGCCAGCTTCACATTATATACTCAACATACTGGGTTTGCTTACCACAGGATCAGCAGTTCCTTCATCTCTGATCTGCAGTCGTTGTAAGACTGGACTTGCCAGCCGCCCAGAACCATTAGATAGGCGCTGGTTTATGGCCAAAGGATCTATGTCATCGACGCTGCTTGCATTCACTATAACATCCACACCCTATATAAAACGGAATTAAAATTACAATGAATTCAATCTCTTACATAATTAAGGTACGTTTAAAGCTATTGAGGTTAATGGAAGCAATAAAAGGTAAGACAAATTAATAATATAAGTGTTGGATCAAACACTTAGGTGATCTAATGATCATAGAACAAGCTGCATACAATAAAGGAAAATTAGACAAAGAGTTAAGAAACTGTGGTAATCTGAATGAAAATACAATTTAAAAAAAATATGCCCAAGTCCTGCTCCAACAGTCCTGTCTCCTGAATAAACTCACAAGTGTTACAAACACATGGTGAAAAAAATTCAAAAATTGGGACTGCACTTCAAGCCATATTTTGCAAAATTACATACTGGACATATACCATGATTTATTAGCCTAACGACAACGTCTACAAACAGAGTCACTAGAAGAAAACAGTGACTTCACTTTTGGAAACAGCCTTTGATGTCTAATGTAATTTAGAAACTTATGCTTATGGAAGAACACGTTTGTACAGATATATTTTCCTTCCTAAAGAATCACAAATAAATTTGGTCACCCACATTCATATGCTGATCACCAGAAATTATTATAGCTATATGTCACGTCTTGAATGAAAAATTCCATTGGTCCTAGAGCCTCATGTACAGAACACTTGTGAAATCTTACCATTCAAAGCTCAACAGTTTCTGTTGAAGAGCTCCCCTTCCTCCTAACTCACTAACAGGAAGTTTTCTGCCATGTTACAGATATAGTAGAGTTGCAGCCCAGTCATGGTCACTTTGTCAACAAGTTTCCTAAACTCACTCACTTACCCTGTCCTCTCATCTGCAGGGAGACAGAAACTGCCTACTTGAATCAGTGCCCAGTGATCCCGCAGTAGTACTATCAGTCATTTCCAGTTCGGATAAAATATTCAAAAGTACTTAGCTCTCTTATTCTGTATCTACAGTATCAAATTATCTCTCTCTCGGTAAGCACAAAGTAAAGGGCTGTAGTAACTCATTTCTACACTACACTGATATGAATGTAATATGCACCACAGAGCGTTCATTTTTAATTCTAGATTTGAAGTTTGAATTTACACACAGAGGAGCGTCACTGGAGGTACTGTATGTGGCTGGACATAGCAGACAACAATTTTCATGTAACACTTTTACAATATCACATAAGTAGCATAATTGTTATGTATGGGCAAACCATTTTTTTGCCCCATCACATATTATTGACTGTTTTTTTTCTTTTTAATTATTGTTGCATACTAATTGTATTAAACCATTATTTTGCTAAATACAAATGAATTTAGGATACAAATAATTTTGATCAGTAATCTCTGGTAATCTGTGGAAAATAACAGTAGTGTTTTTTTACTTACCTATACTTCTATTGTATGAATTGTACTAGTGATATAGTACAGTTGTAAGTCAGCGGATAAACATTTATATAAGTGAACATCACACAAATGAAAGCATGCTCTGTGTGAATAAAGTACTAATTAGCATTAAAGGGAATCTGACAAATTGAACATGGTGTCTAAACTGCAGGCACCATGTTATAGAGCAGAAGGGAACAGATTCAGTATTTTATTCATTTATATTCCTGCTCATTCTGGGCTTTGAAGTCAAGCAGGCGGTCCTATCAGTGATTGACAGCTATCTCTGTATACACAGTCATTGAGGGAAGGCTGTCAATCACTGGTAGGACCACCTCTGGGACTTCAAAGCCCAGAATGAGCAGGAAATTAAATGAATGAAATATAAAAGTTATAGTGAATGTTTTCCTACAAAACTATATACTGTATCAATCCTCTCCGCTCATCCTGCTCTATAAACTGCAGCCTGCAGATTTTTTAGTTTTTTCATGGTGACAGGTTCCCTTTAAATCAATTATTAATTACACATCTAACAAATGTAGGACAAACAGATACATAATCTCACCTGGAAAAATTCTGCCACCTGTGGCACATGACTAGCACATGTACACTTCCTGGCATCGGGTACATCTTCACCAACCTAAAAATTACACACAAGGATAATGTATGCCTCCAAGGAACACAGACTGAATAGAACATCAATTTTAACTGCTGTTTCCAAGGTACTTGTGATTTAAGTAAAAGGCAATTACATTAGACTGGCTGAGTGAACAGCAAGCTCATCGGATGTGATGACTACAATGTATACAGAGTGAGGGATTTATTATAGATAAGTGTGGTCGTCAAAACTTATTGCAAGTGCTGTTTAACAGTTACTGTACTTTTAGTAAACATTTGATAGGTCATAGGGACATATCAAAAGTTTTGATCGGTGGTGATCTGTGCGCTGCGGCCCCCACTTTCTTTAGAATCAAGGGTAAGACGCATGACTTAGCGCTCTCTCTCCTTGATGCAGGACAGGAAGCGAGATGGACTCAATAGAAAATTTTTGGGCCCGTCTCGCTTAGCAGGCCCTTCTCTCACCTCATTATAGAGTTCGGTGGGGGTCTCAGATCCCCACGATCAAAACTTTTAATGTGTCTCTATGACATATCAAGTTTACTGAAAGTCAGATTTGTGAATTTTTCATGCCAAAAAAGAAGCGCCAGGGATGATAAATCTCCCCCAAAGTTCAGTCTATTTTGACAACACCTTGTGTGAACTGTACTAGTAAAGCTATAGACAATATTATAATTTCTCCAAATAATTTCACAATCTTCTCCCTCAATTTATGGTATATGCAGGACATCTTAACTATAAGCAGTATGTGCTAGTGGTATGTGGGGAAATAAAGATAAATTGCCCAATAATGAAAATATTTCCCAACATGGGAAATATTTTTTCACATATGCATTTTCTTTTAAGCTTTTAAATTCCACAAAATAAAGGAAAACCCTTGTAGCAGGATCTTTGAAGGGGTATTCCCATCATAAACATTCATGGTGTATCCAAATGTACTGCTTGAAGACCCTGTCTTTAGATAGCATGAGCTGTTACCCAACAAAAGATGGTTTAGGTGAATCTTTCACCCGATCAACAAGCCCTTTCTCATTCATTGCTAATTCTAATGCTAATTCCTGATAATTGACCCATTGCGGGCTCATGTAAACTGGACTTAACATGTAAAATGTCTAGGTGTAACATTTGTTCCTTCTCAGTTGAAGTAATAAGAACAATCTTCTCACCCAGTTGATGAGCACGTATCGAGCTAGCATAGCATGGGGCTCCTTCACACTGCAGAACCCATACATCACCTTCTGGTTCTCAAAGTGGCTAGCAAGGTCAGGTAATCCACCACCTAGTAGAAGCATTATAGGGAAAGCAAAATGTGATATAATCTGTAACCAACAAACAAAAACTCATTCAACCACTCGAGGTAATTGAGGGGCTGTTTTTAGGCAAAAAAACACTGTCTTTTATTGCTAGCGCTCATACCAGAGGATATAATATTGTCAAGGACTATGTGCTATGCTATGCAGCATACATAAATTAGATAGAGCTCAAGCATAATTATTAAACATTATTATGTCCTCTTCTCAGTATGTCCTGACATTTTATGTACATATGTAAAACATATTATTTGTGTGCAAACAATGGAACCTTCTAACATTTATAAATCTCAAAATTTGAGTGTGTTACTAGGGTTCTTGAGCCCTGATCAGGGGTTCCCTAAAATATAGGAACAACAAGATCTGTCACTCTTACAATAGGGAAGGTAAACTGTTTAACAACCCAGTTCAGGAGGAAACTGGACAACCCTTGGGATCTGCCTGCAATACAGAAGTGCTATGTTTCTCCCAGTCTGGCTCTAAATACCCGGCAGCAGCGGTTATATATTACATCAACATGAGCCCACTGTAGACAATCACTCATGGAGTACACCAGTGAGGCCTGTGACTGGATGCAGCAGTCACATGTTGTCACATGACATTACCGCTGAAAATGGGTAAGCAGAGCCAGGCTGGGAGAACTGGAGTGGCAGCGCAGGACCTGCCAGGTCAGTACCCAACAGTTTTGCAGGTGGATCCTGAGGGTTGTCCAGTTTCCTCCTGAACCCTGACACCCCTTAAGGCCAGCACCTGAACCACAAAGCCAGGAGTGGAAACATTTTTCAGGGGTTTTCTTGTAGTGATAATATCAGGAAATACTAGTATAAGTCAACAGGCATTGATAAATCACTAGATTCATAGTCCCAAGGGGATACACATGCCAAACACTTAAACGCCTAATCCACAGATAATGAACTTAAACAGCAAAATAATATTTTAATACAAGGCTAATTTCATTTGCTTTGAACAGCTAGTAGCAGGAACTTTTCTACAGTGTATAGCTATATACCTGTAAGTACACCTGTATAATTATATTTAGAGCATTTAATCACTTACCTCCTGATGCTGCCAAGATAAGATCATCTGTGCCATCTTCGTATGTGTACAATGCCCTGAATTAAAAAAAAAATGAATTCCAATTACAACATAGCTAGTAATTTTATTGGTCATTGTCAATATTTTAAGCCACCCTATTAAGTCCAGGAGTCCTAATATCTCAAAATAAACACAGTGGTCAGTGCCTGCCAGTGGTCACCACCGGACCAAAGTGGTATGGACCCATTCTTGGTCACTAGATCACTGCAGCCAATCAATGACCTAAGCAGTCGTGTTCAAGAACAGCACATCGCTGCTGAAGCTAAACAGTGAAATGCCATTCTTGCACATATGACCACCCAGGCCAGTGATTGAATGTATCCCCATCACTTCTAGTATGGAACGGGCAGCTGGGAGCTGGAATGGAGGGTGTTTTAACCCCTTCAACCCCGGGCTTGTTTTCACTTTCCTGCCCTGGCCATTTTTTGCAAATCTGACATGTGTCACTTTATGTGGTAATAACTTTGGAACGCTTTTACTTATCCAAGCCGTTCAGAGATTGTTTTCTCATCACATATTGTGCTTCAAGACAGTAGTAAATTTGTGGCAAAATATTTCATTTTTATTTATAAAAAAATACCAAATTTACCAAAAATTTGGAAAAATTAGCAAATTTTCAAATTTCAATTTCTCTACTTTCAAAATACATAGTAATACCTCCAAAAATAGTTATTATTTTACATTGGCATCATTTTATAAATGTCTTAAAAAGGCATAGGCATAGAAATTTAGAAGCAACTTTTCAACAAAATTTCCTAAACCATTTTTTTAAGCACCAATTCAGATATAAAGTGATTTTGAGGGGCTTACGTAATGGAAACCACCCATAAATGACCCCATTTTAGAATTTTTGATTTTTATTTTTTTGAGTTATTGTCTTATGTGGGGGATCATTTTTTGCGGGATGAGGTGACGTTTTCATTGGTACCATTTTGGGGTACATAAGACTTTTTGATCGCTTGGTATTACACTTTTTGTGAGTCAAGGTGAAAAAAAAAAAGCTGTTTTGGCATAGTTTTTTTTAAATCACCTGAGGGGCCATCTCATGTAATATTTTTATAGAGCAGGTTGTTAAGGATGCGGCGATACCCAATATGTCTAACATTTTTATTTTTGGAAAGTTTTACACATTAGATTTATTTTTGAACTGAATAAAATCTTTTTTTTTTTTGTGTTGCCATTTTCTGAGAGTCATATTTTTTTTATTTTTCGGGCGACTGTCTCACGTAGGGTATCATTTTTTGCGGGACTAGATGACGGTTTGATTGGTACCATTTTGGGTTAAATAGCCTTTTTGATCACCTGCTATTACACTTTTTGTGAGGGAAGGCGACCAAAAAATGGCTGTTTAGGCACTTTTTTTTTTTTCTTTTTTTTTTTTACTGCGTTCACCTGGCGGGGTGGATGATTTGATATTTTTATAGAGCCAGTTGACACGGACGCAGCGATACCCGATATGTATACTTTTCTTTTTTTACAATTCTTTTTAACTTTATTTTTGGAAAAGTGCCCTTTTTTTTTTTTACTTGAAACTTATTTTTTGTAAAACTTTACTTTTTTTAACTTTTTTTTCACTTTATTTAACTTTTGGGGGTCTGATCCCCTTTACAATGCATTACAATACTGTTGTATTGTAATGCATTGGCTGTAAGTGCATTACTCAATGTAATACGCTTACAGCCTGCTTCCTGTGCGATCCAGGGGGCTGGATCGCACAGGCACGCAGGGATAGCAGCCACGATGCCTAAGGAAGGCATCGGGCTGCTATCCAAGCCATCGACCCTATGGACCCTACTTACCTACGCCTGCATCGCGGTCAGCTATTACGGCGCTGGGCGTGAAGGTGTTAAAAGGTTGTTTTTGTTTTGTTTGTTTTTTTAACACAGTCCTGCCAACCCCTGGAGTTTCATTTATACTGGACAAAGGGGCTGTCTACTTTTTATTTTTGATGACCTATTCTCAGGATACGTCATCAATATCAGATCGGCAGGGGTCCAACTCCTGGCACCGTCGCTGATCAGGGTACTTTCACACAAGCGTTTTTGCTGGATCCGTGATGGATCAGCAAAAACGTTTCCGTCATGATACTACAACGTCTGCATCAATTCTGAACGTATCCGGTTGTATTATCTTTAAAAATAGCCATGACAGATCCGTCATTAACTCCGTCCCCATTGACTTACATTGTGAGTCGGACAGAAAAACGCTGCTTGTGGTGTTATTCTGTCTGTGATGGGGACGCAACCAGACAAAACGGAATGCATTCTGGCGCGTTCTGTCTAGTTCAGTTCAGTTTTGTCTCCATTGACAATGAATGGGATCAAAACAGAAGTGTTTTCTCCCGCTATTGTGCTGCCTTCTCTTCAAACACCTGAGGCTACTTTCATATCTGCTCTTTCTGTTTACCTTCTCACCGCCGCAATTGCAGTGGTCAGCAGGTGTAATTACAAGTATGGTGTCCCCATTCACTTCTATGGGACGGCTCTGTCTGTTCAAGTGAATACTACAGAGCCATCCTATAGAAGTGAATGGTGATGCCATACTTGTAATTACACCTGCTCACCACTGCAATTGCTGTGGTGAGGAGGTAAACAGAGCTGGTAGGAGTGCTGCCTTCTCTTCAAACAGCTGATCATCAAGGGTGCTGGGAGTCGGACCCCACCGATCTGATATTGATGACCTATATAGCTTAGACTAGGGATGCTCAATCTGTGGCCCTCCAGCTGTTGCAAAAATACAAGTCCCATCATGCCTGGACAGCCTACAGCTATTAGGGCATGCTGGGAGCTGTAGTTTTTCAAAAGCTGGAGGGCCGCAGGTCGAGCATCCCTGGCTTAGACTTGTTGAATGTTTTTTGTACCCCATGCAAAGCATCTTTGAACAAGATGAAGATCAACCCAGTGTTCCCTGCAATTACAGTGAGGCTTTCTTCCCGGGAGACCTTAAAGGGAACCTGTCATCTCCAAAACACCCCCTGAAGTAGAGTAAGCGTTGTCTAGTGTAAGTGATGCTGAATCCGAATATGTAATTTTTATCTTCATACTCACTTGTATTCTGACGCTGTGCTCCCACAAACCAGCAGTAAAATGCACTCAGTGGACTCCAGTGCTCACTCACATAATGGAGAGGACTGAAAGAAGAGTCCTCTCAATGTATTTTACTGCTGGTTTGTAGGAGAACAGCGTCGGAATGGAAGTGAGTATGAAGATAAAACTTACATATTCGGATTCAGCATCACTTACACTATACAACACTTACTCTAGTTCAGGGGGTGTTTCGGAGATGACAGGTTCCCTTTAAGTGAGTGCCAAGGAACCCCAAAGAACCAGGAAAGTCTGGTTGGAAATCTGAGAAATAGGAAGAGATGAACAAGCTAACAATTACATCAACAGGACAGCAGCAACTACATCATAACACAATGTAACATACACAAAAAAAAAAAAACCATACCAAAAAGGTTTGAGTGGCG
This sequence comes from Rhinella marina, assembly GCA_900303285.1. Taxonomy (NCBI): domain Eukaryota; kingdom Metazoa; phylum Chordata; class Amphibia; order Anura; family Bufonidae; genus Rhinella; species Rhinella marina. Next base: position 102,115 of record ONZH01013690.1, read on the forward strand.
AATGAGAGTCTTAGATGACATTTAAAGGGGTTGTCCACGGTTAGAAAAGCATGGCTGCTTTTTTCTAGGAATAGTCTTACAACTGTCCATTGGCAAGAGTTGCCAACATATTACTGGACAGTCATAAAAATAAGGGACCTTTTCACCCACTGCATATAAAAACCAATGCAGCCAAATTTTTTTCAAGCTATAATGAGCTTGTGGATTTTTATTATGATTCCAATTATGATCAGTTCATACTTCACAGTGAGTGTTTATATCACTATTCTAAGCAGTAGACGCATATCACTTATAATCTTTATGATCCATTTTAGCTTTCCAATTTGTCTGTTAAAAATGCTGACTGTTTGGTTTTTGGATGAATTGTCTGTCCAGAGAGAAAAGCAAAAATCAAGTTAGCAACAATATCAAACACAGCCTGTGGACAGATGTGGCAAAGTTTCTGGAAGAGACAGCCATATTTTACATCAGTTGTGCCCAGCCAGATATTTTAGGCTGGGAGACGGATCCAACTGATATACGTGTACTGCTTGGCAGTGCACCGATCCGGCATCTATACACCGATAGCGCCAGACATAAAAACTGAGCATGCAACATTTTTCTGTCCAGTGCTATTTGACACCCAGCATAACAACTGTTGCACTGGATGTATGAGAAAAATAAACTAGGTTATGTTTTGAAAAAGAGCTTGTGTAGCCTAAAACGCATAGCATTTTTACTGTTGTGTCATCATCAATCAACAAACTGATGATTCTGTTTTATGATCAGTTCTCAGGCTGAACCTACAACACGGATACATGTGAAGGGACCCTAATCCAGGCAATTCCTATAAATGCATGCACTACAAGCTATGGCACCTCCTAGTTTGATTGGTCAAGACATACAACTGTGCTATGAACTGTGCCAAAAGATGCAGCATCTGATGATCTGTGGAACCTCCTGACCACCGGGTGCTTTAACTCCTATATCGTGCCATACAATAGGGTCTCTTGAATATCAGATTTTACCAAAGGACTAAGATTACTGACACTGCAGTAATCTTACACTGCTCAGCCTTCCACTCAAGCAAATTGAAGTAATTTCTCCTTGACGCCCATATATTAGGTCAGTTTTGGACAAGCATATTCAGCTTTGTGTGGGAGGTGTATTTCCTGGACTGAACACTCCTTCTCTGAGGTGAACTTGCAGTGAATTTCCCACTCACAGGAGTCTACTGAACTTTACTCACATAATGGAGTGACTACAGTTCAGTAGTTCATGGTGTGACGGGAATTCAGTATACCAGAAATCATTAGAATGCAGCTCATTCACTTCAGAGGAGCAGTATTCAGTCCGGGAAATACAGCTCCTATGCGGACCATGTTTACCAGAATGAATAGGCTCATGTGAAAATGGTCTTTGGCTGAGCCTACACAAAGACTTTTTGTAGAGAAATTTTTCCAATTTTAATCAAGCTGCAGTTGTTGTCCAAAGGAACACATTAAGTTGCATGCAACTGAGGGCACTCCTGTGAACTGCAGCGGTCAGTTAATATCAAACTTACAGCTCTACCAAATGTGTGTGTGTGTGTATATATATATATATATATATATATATATATATATATATATATATATATCTCTATAAGGTATAGCTCAAGTAGGGAAGTGGCAATCATTCCATGCACATTACCCTGGGGAGATTGCCCTGCAGTTGGTTAATAGTATACATTTTTATCTTTGGTACTATAAAGCTTTTTTGATTAGCCCCAATATTTAGGTGGTTTGGCATCTCTATTATTGTGGTGACAATTCACAACATTCTCAAAAAATAAAAATATTACAAATTTACAGAAATTAGTCTCAGCATAGAGGTCAAGCTGGGTGAGATCTGAATATAGAGCACTGTAGCAGAGCAGCAATACATCCCCCAGCATCCTATTAGTATGACTGCAAGATGATTTCACCCAGAGGCCAGTTACTTGTGGCCACCTAATCAGCTGTACTTACATACACTACATATCTCCCAGAAATGAAAATGCTAAGTAAAAGTATATTTAGAAGTACTCCCTCCCATCAAAATCCTGCTGTTGCCCCAGGGCATGCATAATTGATCATCCATGTCGCAGTGCTTTCTAGGGCTGGAGCATGTGAAAATCTATATGTCCCAGAATGCATTACGATGGTTCAGGACATATCAGTGGGGGTTTCGTAGGAGAGGAAAAAAAAGCACTATTAGCACTAAATACAAATCAGGACTTAAGAATGTTGCTGTTTGAAGTTTAATAGAGACATTAATGATAGAGGACGTGCTGCATCTTCGGAGTGTGATTTCGGCCCATTGGGAGGAATAATGAAAATTACACATTTGTCAGCACGCGCTCCCTCCTGTACTACAAACAAGACTGGCTACAATAAAAATGTTCCAATAGCGTGGAGCAGTTCCACTGCACACCCCACCATTATCCCTCGGCCCATCACTTCTCCTTCCACCTTCCATAAACTGCCACTTACCACCCCAAACACCCACTCATATAGTTCCTTGGACGAGTATGAATACAACTGCCTCGTACGTTCAATTTCCATGCACATGGATGACTTATCGCAGTATTGGGAATAGGAGATGATTAGAAGCAGGCAGCTGGTGGACAAGGTGTGGTGTGAGAGAACCTCATAGCAGCTGGTACTAACCCCTTCTGGAGCTAGGTTCATGAAAAACAGACATTTACTTGAAGCCTGAACTGCTATAAAAGAATTGATATGGATAACATTATTGTCGGAAATCCTGTTATTACACACAGATTACAGCTTATTCTAAAAATGTACCTGGAATTTTGGGTAAAAGGTAAAATATTAGGCAGATAAAAATGAAAGGGAGTAGGTTTAAAGGGGACAGTACTGTGTGTGTCCCTCAAAATACCTACTCCACCATTTGGGCTACCACTAGGGATGAGCGAACTTGAGTTTCAAATTCGGTGTGCAAGGTTTGTGTTTTCTAAGAATTACGTTATGGATTGCTCTGTCACAGATCATAAGTTATGGTTCGTGGTAGCGGAATCCATAACGGAATTCTTAGATAACCCAAACCTTGTACGTATAATTTGAAAACACAAGTTCACTCAACACTAGCCACCACATAAACGTACATCCTCTATGCAAATTCAGACATCATATGTGGCAAATCGGTCTAGCAGAATCACACAGCACATCCATGGCACTTTTCACACAACAGTAGTGTACAGTAGATACACTGGACGCTCCATTTACAGCTTTCTTGTGGCAATAACTGGGTGCACTTAGAACTATTCTTGCTTCACCTTAAAGGGGTCGGTCTAGTGTTGAGGAGGTATGTTAGTCTTCACAATATGACTAGTGGCAAACTGGTCATCATAAAGGAACTGCTTTCAGTCAAAACATACGTAGACATGGAAAGTGCTTACGTAAATGAGGAAGAAAAATACATCCATTGTTTAATTCCTGCAATAGTGTATGATCTTTTCACAGCAATTTTATTTGGGCTGGTGTGCAGTAACTTTTATGGTGTAGCGCCAGCTGTGAGCCAATAGGCAAAACTGTGCTTCACATTCAGGTATTTTTACAGATAAAAATCAATTATATAAAAGTTGGTTCTATGAATCATTCATGTTTGATCACCCTGATTATACATAGCACCATATATAACTACCCTTACTGCGATATATCTTGTTTCGAGCACACTATACTGGCACATGATGGGCTTAGAAGAGAAGCTGAATGGCAGGAGGTAAGCGGTGCAGTGGGAGTAGGAAGCGTGGGAGAAATATGAACATAATAACTTTATACATATATATGAACAGTTCATTGTTTGGAAATAAAAATACCTTAGTTCTATACACACAAATTCACTTGTCATTAATGTTCCTGCTTTTCCCCCCTTTTTAGGATCTTTTCAAGACAAGTGAAATTGAAAACTGCGTTAAAAATGTTGCTTGTGTAATCAAAGCCTAAGAAGCTTCTCTGATCAGTTGGATGGGAGGCCAGGTCAACACCTTGAACTCTTTGTCATGTTCCTCAAATCATCCCTGAACTATTTTTGCACTGTGGGAAAGCCACTAACCTGCTGAAAGAAGCCACTGCCATTAAAGAACACCATTGCCATAAAGAGGTGTATGAGTCTGTACAACGTTTAGGTACAGGAAGGTGGTAGGTGTCAAAGTAATATTCACATGAATGGCAGGAACCAAGGTTTCCCAGCAGAAGGTTGTCCAGAGGGTCATACTACCACCCCCGGGTTGCCTTCTTTCTATAGTGCATCATGGTGCCTTCTCTTTCACAGATGAGTGATGTACAACCATTCAGTTGACTATGTGGTACAAAAAAAGTGATTAACCCATACTTGCCATCTTTCTAACATAACCAACATTAAAGGGGTTATCCCATGATGACATTTTGAATTACATGCAATTACAAAAACGCAGACTATGTTTTGTGAAGTTGTGCAACATAAATTCAGTGGGAATTCCCTCCCTATGCACATCAGTAAGATTTAGATATTCAAGTAAACAAAATAAAAACTACAAATACTAAAATAAAAATTATTTAATCAAATGAAAAAAGTTATTGTGTCTTGTCATGAATAGGGGAAAATGGTCTTGACTGGTTGTTAGGCTGGGTTTACATAGGGCGGTTAAGCTGAAATTTTGTGGCATTTTTTGAGCCACTGGAAAAAAAAAAACACATCAGTAAAAAATGGAACTGGTTTTAAAAGGCCACATGCAGTTTTACGGCATTGTCAGCTGTATTTTTCATGTGTGGATGGCTGGTAAACTAGCAATAAAACTGGTTAAAAACAGTCAACAAAATTGCAGTAAAAATGTCCTAAGTAAACTGAACCTCGTGGTTTTATCTTATATCACTTCTCTTGCAACTCATACATTTCTCTTTTTAGGGCCACCAGGCATCAGTGACTAACATCACACATGGTTTAACTTTTAACACAACATTCAAGTGGCAGAGACCCACAAAAGGCTCACACAATAAGAACTAAAGAATAAGATGAAATGGAAAAACAATGACAAGAGAAACTAGGTCCATTCATTCATCAGCCTCAATTGCAGCTATCTTCATCTCTTGGCAATAATGAATCTGGGGCATCTACACATGTTGTGCAGAAGTGTCTTGCAGATAACTGAGGCTAGACCTAGACTTTGTCACTGGAAAAAAATGCTGTGAAATCACTGTCCATAGGGAATGCTTTAAAGGGGTTGTCCCACGAAAAATATTCTACAGTTTTCAAACCAGCACCTGGATCTGAATACTTTTGTAATTGCATGTAATTAAATATTTAGTATAGCTACTGAGTTATTCAATAAAATGTATGTGTATAGGACCACTTCATTTCTTATTTCTTTGACCTATTCACTGAGCAGGCCGCACATGCTCAGTTTCAACTTTTAACTGTCTCCTGAGCGGTGATAGGTAGAACATGGACACGCCCCCTTAGCTGCAGCAGAAAAGACACTCCCCTTGAGCTGTCAGCTTGATATAAATCTAGCAGAGCAATGAATGTGGAGATCTCTGGATCCATGTGAGGTACAGGGCTGGTTCTAGCTTTGTTACAAAGAGGTTGTCATGTCCTATATGATGTCTGATTTTCATTTTTTACATTATTCGTGGGATAACCCCTTTAAGTAGGTTGAAAATCACGTCAGTGAATGTAAACCTTTTAAGCATGTAATGTGACTCTAGGCCAGTGGAGTGGAAAGTATGCCCGCCTATATATATATATATATATATATATATATATATATATATTTATTTGTGGTGGAAGTGGTCATCAGTAGCTATAGGTGTGGCAGAGGCATCAAGAATATATGGCCCTGGTGCCTAAGGGGAACAACAAAGGTCAATATTATATGTGGTAAATAAGAAGGACATACCATATTACCGTATTAGGCCCCAGGGGCCTATGCTACATCTAATCTTGGATCTTGGCATTCAAACATAAAGACTTGTGGGTAGTGAAACAATAGGGGGGACAACGCAAGTCTTAACAGAGATTGTGGATTTTCCAACATGTATAAAATATGCAAGAACAGATGAAAGCTTGTATGTCCCATGATCTTCTGCAAGCTAGGGGAAGTATGTCAGATACGATGAAAAGGCTCCTTTTTCTCTTTATACAATGAGTTTTCATTTTAGTACTGACTTTTACTGTAGCAATAATGTCACCATATGTCAAACTGTGCAATAAATTTACTGCAAAAATTAAGACATCAATCATTTATATACACCTACAGAGAAAAGAGAACCAGCAGCTAAGAAAATGACCCTATAAAACAGCACTTGACTAGGGAATATCATGTACATTGGTCACATGAAATCAAAAGAACATCACGTACTGTGGTACAAAGACAAATATTGTTTGAAAACCATCTGCATCAAAACCAGGAGCTTTTTGATAATGAAGATGAAGCTCATGCCACTCTGATAAGTTGATAGGACATTTGCATAAGTGTTATGCAAATTGTATTTCTCTACAATCTACGTTATAGGCACTTTCTTTATAAGATTATTCATGCTGCAACTGAACCATCGGCAAGCTGGAGCATTCTAAAACATACATACAAAATAATGCAGATGAAGGATGCCCCAACACAAATTAATAGCCGTACAGGGTCAGACTGGACCACCAGAGGATCTTCTGGTGGGTCCAAGCTCTGACTATAATGGAACCCTAATAAAACTGGCCCTTATAGTCCTATATACAAAGAGAGTGGGCCCTCAGGATTAAGGATAAGAAAACTTGTGTTTTCAAGTTCGGCATACAAGGTTTGGGTTATCTAAGAATTCATTTATGGATTCTGCTACCACGGATCATAAGTTATGGTTTATGGTATCGGAATCCATAACAGAATTCTTAGATAACCCAAATCTTGTACGCTAAACTTGAAAACACAAGTTTGCTCATCCCTACTCAGAATTATTTCTTGTGGTTGGCCTGAAGGACTTCAGTCTGACGCTGTAGCCGTATGTCATTTAATAACACCAGTAGCATGATTAAAGGGGTTCTCCGGGAATTTAGAAAATGAAAATACGTAAATATTACTTTATTATAAATATATTTCCAAATACCTTTCATTAGTTATAATGCCTTGTTTTTTCTAGGGAGCAATGATTAGGAGAAACAAAATGGCTGTTGTCCTATTAGTTCACACAAAAACTGTCCTAATCACACAGCAGGACAAGTTACGTCACAACACTGAGGTAAAAAGCTGCCTCAGCCTTCTCTCTGCTTTGCTTGTCAGGAATTACGTCTCTGAGTTGTAGTTGTACAACAGCGGGAGAGCCGCAGGTTGGCCATCCCTGGCCTAGATAGTATTTGTAAATTTGCCTGTCTCTTTAATGTGTAATGTCATGAGATGTATTTTTTCATATGAACATCTGCAGGTGATGCAGGTCCTTAGAGGGGTTTTCCAGGTCTTTAATATTGATGACCTAGGTGAATATCAGATCGGCGGGTGTCTGACACCCAGCACCCCCGCCAATCAGCAGTATGAAGAGAAGGCATGTGCCGTGTGCACGTGCTGTCTCCTGTCACTCTTCCTGCTTGCCATAGACATAGCAGCAACGAGCAAAAAGAGAGACGTCAGACTTGTATCCCAATACTCTTGTCCATGTAGTGTACCATATGTTGAAATTTGCAGACATCATTTTCAGATTACGGTAACATCCTGTTTTGTTACACTTGTTTCCCATACATCGGACATGGGACTAGTAAATCAGTTGAACAGCTTGAGGACCCTTACCAGACAACTCCTTATATCTTGTGTGCGATTGCCATTGATTATAGATACTGTTCTATCCAGCTCTATTAAAATAGTGCAGGAACATGGCAACCTTGATCAAGGTCACCCAATGTGTGACACTACGCTGAGCTAGTAGATCGCTTTACCATCATAACTCCCCAAGGACAATTCCAGCACCAACCAGTATGTGGGACATAAGCTTTCTGTCAGTGCACTGCAGCCGCTGTGGTGAACTGGATCAGAGCCATGCTCTGCAGCTACAGAGAATTCCTCATCACTTGTACATAGCAAGAGCAGTCCACAGATGAAAATCCCACATTGACACTGCACAAGTTTATTAAGCTGCTGAAGTGCAGAAATTATTATTCTTCTCATGAACTGGACAATTAGCTAAATGAGAGTGAAGAGAAGATGAGGGCGTAGAGAAAAAGAAAGGAAGTCTGGGGGAAGGGGTTATATTAAATAAACACATAAAAAGGTGCCCAAGATTTTGGGGCAGTGCCCAGAGAACCTCGCATCCCATCCCCTCAGTCTCCATAATACACCCAGACAAAAGCCGACCCCCACAGCTCTCATGTAAACAGGGGTCTCCGCACGGTTGCCATGGCAGCAGACTGTGGAATCCTACGATGGAACGAATTCATGAAGCGTCGGGATGAAGGCAGAGCTACCTGTTAATAAACATGTCATATCCTTCTGCTGTAGACACAGAATGAGGCAGAGAAAGCCACAGATGACCTCTAGACATGAATGTAAAGACATTCACCGTGTGCTTCCAACAGAGACTGGCGGATGCATTTATAGGAACCTCATGATGGAAGCTAACCACATGATGAGGCAAAGAAATAAATGCAAAATCCAGATCTCCTTCAATGGTAATCCTGGCCAAAACCAGAAATTCTAGTGTGATTTATTTCATAGATATCTCATGGTCAGCAAAAATTAGGAAGGAGGGGGGCTAGCTCTTGATTGCCACGCCAGCAAAATGAAAACACAGCTAGGTTTCCAGGGGAATCTCACATGCCCTACACCTTTCCTACTGACACTGAAGATACTATATGCCTTTTTACATATGGACAAATACAGAAAATTTCCCCAGGCAATACCGGTTATATTTGGGTGTGCATTTGTTATTTCCTCAAGTATTAAAAGGGAATTAGGAGACTGTTATTTAAAGGTGAAAAATGAAAATCATACAAATCATACATCATATAGTACATGACCAGCTAGAACCAGCCCTCTACCTCACATGGATTAAGAGGATGCTCTAGATTGCTCTACTAGAATCTCTTCAGGCTGGCAGCTCACATGGGCATGTCCTTTCTGCTGCAGCTCTGTAACAGAAGATAACTAGTCGCAGTTGAAGAATGGAACTGTGCAGGGATGACCACATAAGTAGGTCGACATGCATGTTACTATATAGATTAAACATGGGTTGAGGGGGGCATTAAGTGAAGTTAAGAGAATATGTAACAACTGTTATTTTTTTTTTTTATTTACTAGTCCCACGAGGGAACTTTGACTGTACCATACTGACAGGCACTATCATAGGGCATACACTTCAGGCAGACCAGGGGGACCTTCATTAGGCCCCAGTTGCCATGCAAAGACATCGGCACCTTGTGACCTTATTCGCGGGATGCTAATGGCTGACATGGCAAACCCCTTGATCACCGCATCTAGGGGTTAAACGGCCTGGATCAATGTTTTTGCCAATTCGGGCTGTTGGAGCAGGAACCCGACTCTCATGTGAGAGCTGAGCCCCTGCTATCCGCTGGCCAGAACACCAATGCAGGACTTATTCTAATAATGCCAAGTAATGACTGCTGCACCAACACGAATCAGTGGGGTTAATATATTTGGGGCATCCTATGCCAGCTCTTTTCTTATTAAGACTGGTGTAAGCAATGGCTGTCTTAATGAATTTCCTCCAAAGTATGTTGTAATGATCTTATAAATTATATATATTAGAGAAAAAATGATAATTTACATCATAGTACTGCTGGAACCATCTTAATATTATCTTGCCCACGTCTCCTCTGTAGAAGCAGCCTCGCTTTTCTCTTGGCACTGTATGCAGTGTCATTTTTTTATATTCATTTATATAGAGCTGACATTCTGCAGCGCTTTACAGACAAAATCATTATCAGTGTTACAGCTGCTGGTCTCTAGCTAGGTACTTAAATGTGTTTTTGCAAATGTGGAAACTGCGAATACTCAGGCAAGCGGCATCCCTCCGTAACCATGGCAATGCTGTGGCTGCCGAGCTGGGCAGTTCTTTAGTATGGAAGGAACAAAACGCCTCGACCCACCATTCCCCTTGCAATAGAAAAACAAAAATTCAAGGCTTGAAGAAACCCCCACTAATAATTACAGACTATCTAGAGCAGCTGGGGGAAGGAGGGGTAGTCTATTGTCTGGTGAAATGCATCCATCCAGCTCGGCAGCCTCATGTGTCATCAGACACTCATAGGGGAAGCAGATATGACAATTTATGTAGGCTTGGGAAAAGCAAAGTGATATGCAGGAAGGGGGGAGTAGACAGAACCCACAAAATGAATGATGGACCAATGAGGTCATATCCTGAACGGGGAACAGAGAGCGATCTGACCTTCCATCCCTTCAAAGAACAAAGAACTTGCCTTGAAGTCAGGGAATGTGAGAACATAGACGTAGCTCTGCAAGACTGTGACATCTGCCAGCATCTAAAGAAATAAGGATCACTTACCTGAACACAATCATTCATAGACAGAAAACATTTCTGGATGTGTATGTATAAGTTGCTTTTTTTGTGACATTTTTGTAAAAAAAAAAAAAAAAAAAAAAAAAGATAAAAATATAAAGCTGTTAAACTCCCCTTCACATCATGTTTCTTGTCCTTATGATTTTTTTAAACAATCAGGAACATATCCTTTTGTAATCTGTTGTTTTCAAATTATGTCATCTTTACGTATGTTTTATGTGATACTGTATATTTTGTAGCATAGGCACTAGGCTTTATGCTATTTACTTTAAAAAATATATGACATGCTTTGATTTATAATGGAAGGGAATGGAAAGTATTTTAGCATACATTTGAACACATTTGAGAGACAAGAGGAGTTCATTTCGAAAACCCTTTTTCATACTCCCTATGAAAGAATTCCGCTTTAACAGAGGTGGATGCACTATTCAGGAGCCTCACCACTTGGCCAGAGTGAACAGTGTCTCTGGAGGACCTGTTCTGCCCTGCAATACACAGACAACACTACAATGGCGGCTGAGCTGCAGCAACCTGGCACAGATGTCCGCTTCTGGCTCTAAACACTGGGAGAGATTTCTCAAGACCGATGCTTTCTGCGCTAGTCTTGATATCCCCTGTGCTGCCGTAGGATGCATCTCATTTATTACGAGGTGCGCACCTTGTGACAAATTAGGCGCATCTTCCGGCAGTCCATGTGCCTAAACAGTTTGCAAATCATACCTTTCTTTCCCTTGTCTGTGCTACCAATGTCCAAAAACGTACTTGGATGCCATATGCTAATGATCCTGAAAGTGTATACATTCACTGCAAGTGCCCAAGCCTTTGGACCTAGCTCTCCCCTTTCTTGTTAGAAGACATTCCACTGTCATCCCAACGTCACTGACTATTTATCGCTGAAATCCTGCACCAGTGAACCTCACTGCACGTCACCACCAGGCCCAGGCATATGAAAGGCACTAAGTGAAATTCTGAACCAGAGAATATCACTGCACATCACCACCAGGCCCAGGTATATGAAAGACACTAAGGGAAATCCTGAACCAGAGAACATCACTGCACATCACCACCAGGCCCAGGCATATGAAAGACACTAAGGGAAATCCTGAACCAGAGAACATCACTGCACATCACCACCAGGCCCAGGCATATGAAAGACACTAAGGGAAATCCTGAACCAGGGAACATCACTGCACATCACCGCCAGGCCCAGGCATATGAAAGGCACTAAGTGAAATCCTGCACCAGAGGACATCACTGCACATCACCACCAGGCCCAGGCATATGGAAGGCACTAAGGGAAATCCTGAACCAGGGAACATCACTGTATATCACTGCCAGGTCCAGGCATATGGAAGGCACTAAGGGAAATCCTGAACCAGAGAACATCACTACACGTCACCTCCAGGTCCAGGCATATGAAAGGCACTAAGTGAAATTCTGCACCAGTGAAAATCACTGCACATCACTGCCAGGAACAGCCATATGGAAGGCACTAAGGGAAATCCTGCACTAGAGAACACCACTGCACATCACCGCCAGGCCAGGCATATGAAAGACACTTTGTGAAATCCCTCGTAAGCGAACATCACTGCACGACACCGGCAGGCCCAGGCATATGAAAGGCACTAAGGGAAATCCTGCACCTTTGAAAACCCTCCCAATGAGGTCCCCATTTGTTTCTATGGACCAAGTGGCTGCCGTAAAGCAATTTTCTTAATGCTGTTAAGAACAGTTTAAACAAGATGGCCGCTCCCATAATCATGTTCAGGAAATAGAATAAAAAAAATCTGCAATCAGAAAATAAAAACAAATTAGAAAAAAAGGAATATGTGTTACTATCTGGCAGATAAAATTTTGGTGACATTTGATTCAAAGTGGCCATTGAACAACAATGAACAATCAACTGATGAACAATCGCTGTGTTGCACAGCCATATGTACTATAGTCCATATTGACCATTACAATCGGTTAAACTGACTATATAGGTTCAATGACCTGGATAAAGGACACCCAATATTTCAGTAAGAACAAATCATTCCTGTAATGGCTGACTGAACAATATTTAGTGAAGTACTAGTGACCACTGAACAAAATTTTAAACATGGCCAACTATTTTGCAGGTGATGAGCTGTCAGTGGTCAGTTAAAATTCCACCCCTTGAATGATGACTAATGACTAATGTGTATGGCCACCGTTAGTCCCAAGTCTTCAAGTTATCATTGAGGGAAGAGTTTATATCCATACAATCCTGTCACTGTCAGATGACGGTGGGATAAGGAAATCTGAACTTTACAGGCTACCAAAATCAGATAGCAGACAGAGAGGAAGGAATGCTTCAGTGGAAATAAAAGGACACTTGGCAACAGGAACCAAACACACAGCTGGGAACTGGCAGCTACAAGTAAATGTTAATGTTACCGTACAGGATTTCAGGAAGGGCTAATTCAAGCATTACATTGAATGAGGGATATGCACGGAAATCAGCAACAGTTTGGAGTTCCTCCTTTACAATACTATACAACATGCATGTGCCCAAATCTGCCCTTGTGCCCTGACAGCTACCGCTGCATTTAGATCCTAGCCATGCATGATCAATCACACTGGCACTGTCAGTTGTAAACATAAAGCTCACAGCATGTCCTGATAATCACGTTACAGCCTAACTGGGGAAAATACGCTCAATGACAAAAAGAAAATTTTTTATATATATATATATATATATATATATATATATATATATATATATATATCACATCCAGTAGGAAATGTCGAATTGCTGCTAAACATGTCATGCAGTTATGTCTCAGGCAGAAATGTATATGGTTACAGGTATGCTCTGATTAGACACTGAGCCTTGGCATAAGAGGGCGTAAAAGTGCTTCCTCCACTGCGGTATAAAAAGGCTGCTTCTTGGTAGTATACCTCTTGGTGAGAGATCATTGACAGACTATGAGAGGGGGCACACCATTGACTAAGAGAAGCAGGAAGGCAGTTTTGACAAATTGCCTGTCATCCAGGCCATTCTGACCTATCTGTTAGGAAGTGTTAATAGCAATGTTTACATGAGGGCATGGACACACAATGAACAGGTTCCAGAAGGTCCAGACAGAGCACCAGTAGACAGGATCCACCCACAAGCATGAGCAACTCTCACAGTTTCATTGCCCACCATCCAGATACAGGTGGCACCTTCAATACACACCCCTGTCACTTAGCAGAAGGAAATCTGGTGTGATGGTGCCCATGTCGTATCCTGCTGTTGACAGCCACTGTCCTCTTTTGCAGTGGTGTAGTGAACAATAAACCTGGACTGCTATGGACTAGACCGTATCATCTTCACTGACAAATCCAGGTTCTGTTTGGGATCCCAGCATGGTCTGGTTCGAGTATGCAGGCCTCATGGTGAGAGCTTCAAGCCTGCCTTTGCTGTGGAGCAACTAATGGCCCCAACTACTGATGTTATGATCCGGGGATCCATTGTATGGAACAGTCAGTCAACCCTAGAATTGATACAAGGGACATTTAGCTCATCCTCTAGCCACATGTGTTGCCTCTCATGGCAGCAAGATAATGCTCGTCCACACACAGCAAGGATTTCCCAGGAATATCTCCACCCGATTGCAACACTTCCCTGGCCTGCATGGTTGCCAGATTTATAACCAATCAAACATTTATGGGACCAGTTGGGAGACCAGCTTCAACAACCTAATAGTGTGAAGGATCTACAGGCCTGGCTGCAACATCTGTGGGCAAATGTGCCAAATACCATAAGAAACCTGTATGCCTCCATGCCCAATCATAAATTTTATCCAGGCTAGAGGAAGCCCAAGAGGGTACGAGAGCCTCATTTTAATTGTACAGTTCCCCCAATAAACGTATCCTTTTGCTCAAATATTCACTACATTGACACAAATAACGCTTCATTGAACCACAATAACTCCTCATCAGTGTGTTATTTTTTTTTTTTTATCAATGAGTGTATGTGGTGGAGCTCCACAGCATACATCACAATGCTGCAGATTTCAAATTCACAGGTCAAATTACACAGTGTATTTTTTACACAGTGCGTGGGTGAGATTTCTTAAGATCTTGTCCACTTCATTGGTGCTGTACAATACAGCAGATTTGATGTACAAAAATCTGTGATGGCAAATCTGTGGAGTATCCACCACATGTGAACCCACCGTAAATGTATACAACCCAGTACAAGTGAGGAAGTAGTTAACACCAGCTGATTTTTAGGTCAAAAAGAGCAAAAAAAAAAAAAAAAAAATAGACAATACTATACAGAGGTGAAAACACTAGAGAATACTGTTGTCTCAAACAGCTAGACGCCAATGATTTTGGATGAGAAGTATCCTCTGCCCAATAGAGACAATAAGGATATACGTATATTTCAGAATCAACAGATATTTTGAAGGACAAATAGGGAGCACCATGTATATGAATCCCGCAATGTGCTGCAAGCTAGCCAACCTCAACTGCACTGCATTACTTGTAGATGACATGGCATCAAATTCTTGGTATGGTGTTTATGTCCCTGAGAGGACACTACAATAAAATAATTAATGCATGAAAGAGTGTACTGTCAGGGGCACGCCCTAAGAGATGTAATATACAATGGAAAATATCTACAATGATCATATGGACAATGACAGCTAGGCGTGGATCAGAATTTAAATTCTGATCCACGCCTAGCTGTCATTGTCCATATGATAATTCAGAAACTCTTGCAGATAGTTGTGGACTGCATGGTCAGTGTGGCTAACTGACTGCAGTCCACATCTGAATTTCAACATTGGTAGTGGGAGTTTGTGCACACCCCACACCGAGTTACAGCAGTCATATACGCTCATTATTTAAAGGGATTCTATCACCACGATTTTAGTGACAGAGTTTTTCACATCATCACATCTATCACCTCGATTTGGTTAAAACTATACTTGTCCTAATACCATATGTCTTGTCATTTTAGAAAAAAATACCTTTTATTCACATGCAAATCGCCTCTATAAGGAGCCCAAGGGGCTGTCTCTCCGGCCGTTGCAGCTCAGCAGTGCCCATTCTCTTGGAGCCCAGCACCGCCCTACTGCTAATTATTCACTCCTTTCAGGACTGACGTCATTCTCCTGGTGTGCCGTAATCTCGCGCATGCGCCCTGGATCCATCTGTCTGCACTTGTGCGGTGTCCTGGTAGCAGCCTCAGCCAGCAAAACGCGAGATTACGGCACACCAGGAGAATGACGTCAGTCCTGAAAGGAGTGAATAATTAGCAGTAGGGCGGTGCTGGGCTCCAAGAGAATGGGCACTGCTGAGCTGCAACGGCCAGAGAGACAGCCCCTTGGGCTCCTTATAGAGGCGATTTGCATGTGAATAAAAGGTATTTTTTTCTATAATGACAAGACATATGGTATTAGGAGAAGTATAGTTTTAACCAAATCGAGGTGACAGATGTGATGATGTGAAAAACTCTGTCACTAAAATCGTGGTGACAGAATCCCTTTAAGAATAGTGGCAGCAGATGTGGGCAGAGGTTTTTAAATCTTTAGTTTGCTCACTATTATTTCTTAAGCAGATTTAATAAAAGTTATATTTTAGAATCACATATAGATTTATTTGGTTATTGGCCTCTAGTGGCTTTTGGAAATAATTAATGTGTAAAATACCAAAACCCAGATAGGGTCCCTTTATTTTGATCCCTGGCTCAGTGAAGACATGGAGGAGAAGCTGTCTGAGCATGAGCTACTGAAAGGGTGGACATCCCTGTGTCTGTCAAGGCCCTGCGCCGGACGGTGGACAGGCAGGGAGTCTGAAAGCCAGACTGTCCAGCCTAAAACCGGACCTCTGGCCACCCTAGGGGCAGGCTGATGTTAGGGTGGCCAGATGTTCGGCTTTAGGCTGGACAGTCCAGTTTTCTGGCTCCCTGTTCTCCGTCCAGCGCAGTGCCTGGATGGACGCAGGGATGTCCACCCTTCCAGTAATTCATGCTCAGACAGCTTCTCCTCCGTGTCTTCACGGAGCCAGGGGGCGTGGATGTTTAGTGGTGTGGCTTCATGGGGACCGAGGGCGCTGCTTCACGTTTGGGGGAATGGCCGGTGAGGTCCGGCTTTCTGCGGTGAAGACAGTGGCCACTCTAGCTGCTGTGGAGGTCACAGTTAAAGGGGTGAGCACTGTAGAGGTCATTCTTGATATCTTTTAACGACACACACACAAACATTAAATGAAATAGATTCAATATACCCAGGCGAAGTCGGGTCCTTCAGCTAGTTAGGTATATTTGTCACAGGTTTGATAGCTTTATGGACAATTATGAGTGTAAAGCATAATTACTTATGGGGGTGGGATATAATGTTCCTTATACGAAAAAAATGATCCTGCTGGTATTTCATTCCGTTACCTTGTATGTGATCCAGCCCACACTGGCACTGTGTCATTACAGAGAAATGTTGCACTGCCAGCACTACTATTGTCATCAGAGTGCTTGGCTCAAACTCTGTAAATCGGACAGACTGTCAGCATCAGAAGCTGCCAAGGGAAAGGTGGGAGGCTAACGCAGCCCTCCCTACATACATGGATTGGCTACCAGCGCTAAGTATAACAGTGTAGAGAAAATCTAAAAACAGGATATACATTGTGGCAAGGTTACGACGCAGCGAGTCATCTGTACAGCAGTACATGCTGTGCCCTTTTATTAGCCAAACACATACAATTATCACTTCCAACGAAATGGTAAAAGGAGGAGCTGAACAAATCCTTGGCATCCGAGCCAATGCAAAATACTAGGTCCAGCATCATATGTTACAAGCTTAGCCTCCATGTTTTCTCAAGATGTGATTAGAAAAGAAATGCTGTTCAGCACTTACAACATCAGAACAAATTGTTAAAAATCCACATGGAACAAAGCTGGTCGTATGACGATGCATCATATACATCTTCACTGTATTACTGGCTATATCACAGGGTTTGTCAATAGGATGTATATTTAATGAGGCTATCTTGGCTCTAGATATAGACAGTGGGGGTCCAACACCTGGCACCTCATAAAATAGCCACCCAGCAGAGTAGAGGAGCTGGAGGCAGAAGGTTCTGTCCACTGTGTGGTGGTCAGCTCACAGAATGGAAGGCTGCTGGTGGCTGCTGTGACCAGCTCATCAGCAGGGGTGCCAGGTACCAATATATAATGGTTGACCGATCTTAAAGATATCTATAACCTGGGAAACCCCTACAAGTACATTATCATTTATTTCTTTGTCAGAATAAGTGGTAAACAATTTATTAGATTTTCTTCCAGTCGAGATGCAGGAAATGCTACTTTTAGAAACATAGAAAAAAAAATATATCATATAGCCCTGAAAATTCAGCTGTAACTATTTCAGCTCATTCGCAAGGCCATATTACATACAAGTTTAATATCTAATCCAACAGAAAAAAAATGTTGCATGCCACATTATGGAAATATTTTCTCCTAAAATTATCAATAATTATTGATAAGGCCAGCGATAAATTAATATGAGGTCTCAAGAAGTTACATGTACATTTTTTGTCATCAAAATGAAGGCTCCTCCCGTGGGAACCCATGCAAGATGGCATCACACATAACAAGTCACTGTAATGCTCCAGTATAATTGGTATTTTTTTTTTTTTTGTTCACTAAAGTCTAAATACACACCACCTTGGTTTCTGGCATTTTTAGGGTTAATGGTATATTTTTTCACTAGGCAGCATGCCCTAGGTCTGATATTTTTTTCTAGCGTTTTTCTTTCCTGTCGCACCCACCCCACCCCCCAAAAGAGCATGAATAAAATGTCACAAGATTTTTTAAAAATGCCTCCAAAGACCTTAAAAAACATAAACCGCATTAAAAATGCTTAAAAACACATAACTTTTTTTATTCAAGGCTTTAAAAAAAACTGGAAACAAAAATATGTGAAGGAGTCCTTAAAAGGGAACCTGTTGCAGAAGGAGTTGAGCAGATTGATAAATAGTTTTATGGGAAAAGATTTAGCAAAACTTGTAATTTATGCAAAATGCATAATTTTACAGCTTCTGGGTGATGGTTCAGATCAGTGGAGGTGGCTTTTTTGGTTGAACTGGAAACTCAAATAAGTGATCAGCTTTTGCCTCTATTGGACTATAAAATGGATTTGGAGGGAAAGGCATTAAAACACAATAACCTCTATGTGTTCCCCACTCTTCTTTGTGCAAGTTAGGTATTAGGCCCTGCAGCATTGCAGTACTTTCCATCATTTACACTAACTTAAAAGGGTTATTTATTAACAAATATTCAGTCATATATTTACCAGCTTTAGAAACCGCATCTGATAAAAACTGGCACAGGCCATGACGCACATAGTTTAGATGTCCTTGTAAGATTTTTGTAATGGAACCATAAGATATTTTAGTAACAAGCCACTGAGTTACTACTGATTTTTTGGGTTCAAGAAGACAAATTATGATTTTTAATGGTACATAATAAACTAAAGCTGGGAGGCAAAACACTACTGGGGTCATTTATCAAACTGTAAAGTAGAATTGCCTTAGCTTCTCATATCAACTAATCAGATTCCGCCTTTCATTTTCCAAAGGAGCTGTCAAAACTGAAAGCTGAAATCTGGTTGCTATGGGCAACTAAGCCAGTTGTACCTTACACCAGTTTGATAAATTACCCCAATAAGTATTGACTGCTGTATTGTACACTAGTCTTTATAGAAAATCCCACTGCATATGATGCACCAGAATTATTAAAAGGTAATAATCTTGCCACATCGTGAGGACTGCCGTGCAGTAGAGAAAAAATCTTCAACAGCTAGGAAGCTGGTGTAGATTGCTGCAACCCAAGTTGCTAAATGGGTTATGCCGCAGAGTTCCCACCCACTACTGCCCACCTCGGCTCACTTTTTATGAAAGTGACAGGAGAGATAGAATAGGGCAAAAATTTGTAATTTTGGTAGCAAAAATATTGACTATTACCTCAGGATACTGGCGTACAAAGCATATACACACACTGTGTCCTGGTCCTGGTGTTCTTCTCGGCAATCCCTAGGTGCCATTGATATAACATCCACAAAAACTTCCAACAAGGACCACTACTCCAATAAAATATCTAAAAACCTGACTTTTTTTATTAATATTTTTGTAATGCAAATAGTAATACTGATGGGCAAAGACCCAGCTTACACATTGATTACCTAGCTAGTCCTTAGTCATGGCTGCTTAGCTTTCATTTCCAATGCCGCATTATAGGTCGTTGTCCATACACGAGTTGGTTCATGGTCAATGCAGCAGCTAGCCATCCTTTCACAGGCATATTATGGATTCAAAGAGTGAAATCTGCAGTAATACATGTGGATTGTGCAGCGGATTTCAGGCTATATTATTTTTCATACTTAAATAGCACTGACATACTCTGCAACACTTTGCAGACATTACCATCACTCACTGTCCCCAATGGAGCTCACAATCTAGATTCCCCATCAGTATGTCTTTGCCATATCCGCTGAATGTGCCCATAAAGCCTCCCTCCAACTGCATAATAAACTAATAAGGGAGAAGGAAAATTATATAATAAAAACAGGAAACAAGCCTTAATCTTCACAATCCTCTTAGTCACATTTATCAGTTACCTTAGCAATGAAAATACTTTATCACAAAAGAGGACCACATCTACATCTAAACATGATATACAGTTGTCTGTTTATAGAATCAAGTACATCATTTTCCATTGATGGTCTCAAGATCAATATGCCAGTCATATCTACCTGTATTTACAGGTTGTCTCAGACCAAACAAGGGAATAGAGAGCAAAAAGCCTTGTTTCCATCAATTGGCAATCCCCACATAACAGACTGTTGGTGGATACCACTTTTGGTGGATTCTGAAGTATATTAGATGCTGTAGCCCAGGATCAATACAGAATAAGTAATGCAATGTACTGACAAAGTTACTGAATGTTTTGTAAAATGGTATAAAAAAACAAGCTCTATAGCTCATAAGCTTTAAGGGTTCTTTCGATATATGTTATTTCTGCTATGTTTGAGGAATATTTTTTTAGCAATGTATACTTAAAGAAGAACTCCCACAAAAATTTTTATTCTCTGACTTGTTAGAAAGGTGCATGATATAATCTGTAGTGATTGTCATTTTCTTATCAGTGACTGTTTCTGTGAGTAAAAACCTCTCTTCTTAAGGCCCTTTTACACGAACCGATTATCGTTCAAATAATCGTTCAAACGTTCGGATTTGCACGATTATTGTTGTGTATAAACACGGGTAACGATTTAACGACGAACGAGATTTCGTTCGCTTCTCGTTGATCGCATCTTTTGTCCTGCCAATAAATTAATCGTTCATCGTTCGAAAATCTTCCAGTTTAAACGAAAATCGTTTAGTCGTTGGCAGATGGTAATGGTAATGCTTATGGCAAGGAGCAAGGAACGATCATAATAACGATTATAAAACGACCGAAAGTACGAAGATTGTGAACGACTTCTCTTTCAGTGTAAACGGTATTTACATTGCATCGTTCGATCGTTCATCTACGATCGCTAATACGATTTATCTTTCCGTGTAAAAGGACCTTTATTGTAGCTGGGTCATGTGACCAACTCCCTGACCTCCAACTGACCCAGGACAGAAAGCCAGTAACTGCTCTATTCATTCCTATGGGAGCCTCACTTTTAGTCTCATATGAATACATAGAGAATTAGACTTCCTGTCCACACATAAGTCTATGTGTGAGTTGGTGAGTCTAATTGTTGGTCACATGACACAGATAAGAAACTTTAGGATGATACAAGTCAAAAATTCAGACACTGGTAAGAAAAACATTCACTACAGATTATATCATGTACATTTCTAGCAGGACATGGAATAAAATTTTTGTTGGGAGTTGTTCTTTAAAGGGGTTGTCCAAGTTATTTTTTTGTTCTTTATATGTTTCTAACTTGTCAGGTATAACAACTTTCCCATATACTTTGTGTTTCTAAAGCTGCTGGTTTCTCAGAGTTTACTGAGGGTCACATGACCTGTGATGTCACCTTATCTCCCTGGTCTATGATGTTTCGTGTACAAGCCTCAGAGTTCAGATAACAGTCTGTACACAAGACGTCACCGGCCAAGCCCCCTTTCTTTGCCGGCGCCTGCTATCTGCTCTCTCCCTGGATTCCTTCAGATAAAACATTAACCCCTTCAGCCAGAATATACTGAAGGCTCAAGGCTTTACAACAAATAGTAGCTGCAGCAGTGAGAGGAGACAAATGCTGGGCAAGGAGCTATAGAGGAATTGTATTGTACAAGAACAGGTAGGGAGAATTTCCTGTGTGTATCAGCAGTGTCATTGTACAGCTGGGACTTGTAGTCCTACACAAACAACATGCTGCTGAGTATCCCAGCAGGCAGACATGTACTCACAGCACTTATATTCACTGCCTTTGCAGAGAAGGGGGGAGGGGCAAAGATTGTTATTACTGCATGTAAACAAAGGCCAGAAGAGAACCAGGGAAATGAGGAAATCTAGATTTTTTTTTTTGCCTAAAACTTGCTGAACTTAGTTATATATTGCTGCCCATCAGATTTACAGTGCTATATTTTTTTTTCCATAACTTGGACAACCCCTTTAAGGGTTTGTCTCACTTCAGCTAATGGCATTTATCATGTAGAGAACGTTAATACAAGGCAGTTACTAATGTGTATTGTGGTTATCCATATTCATTTTTCAACCACATTATAGGCTGCTCGTTTCCATGGTTACAACCACCCTGCAATCCAGCAGCGGTGGCCATACTTGCACACTACAGGAAAAAGGCACAGGCCTCTCTGGTGGCTGGGACAGTAAGGGTGCGCATAGGCCAATGTTTTTTCCTATACTATGCAAGCACGGCCACCACTGATGGATTGCACGGTGGTCATAACCATGGAAACAAGAAGTGTATTATGTGTGAAAAATTAATCCAGCCAGGAACAAGAAAGCAATATGGATAACAATACACTAGTAAGTGTCTTGTATTAGCTTTCTCTACATAATAAATGCTATTTGCTGAAGTGCGACAACCCCTTTAAGTGTTCACTCCCCAACAAATCTAATGATATAAGTATACTCAGACCTGTAACACTACATGAGCTTGGTTTATTGAGCAATATTTAATAAAAGCTTTACTCTCTAAGGAAACAGTGTCAGCATAAATTATTAGATACAAGGTCCTAAAATGTTCAGCAACTCCTAACCCTTTGTGGTGAATAATGATCACATCAAAATCAGCAAGGTCTACCTCTCATGGCACAGCATGCAGTGCTAGCAAAAGGGATGCCACACAAGCTTGCCGGAAGCTCACTGTGATAGTGCCCGTGCTCCTATTCTTTCAGGAATGTTCTAATGACGTGGCAGTTCTGGAATCATTCAGGGCTTTCAGTCCCTGGTGGAACAGTATAACTATACAAGGTATGAAAACTATGCTTCCACTAATGTATACAGTTTCATAAATCACAAAAATATGTGTGCTCCAAAAAAAAAAATACACCAGAGAACAAATTGCTTAAGTCATTGGTTATTTTGTACTCACACAGTACATACATAAACTGATTCAGTATCATATACTAATGAACCAGTTCTAACATCCCTGCAATTTACCAATCCACAGGTATGCAGTAACTGCCAATATAATTTACTGGCTTCAAGTTAACATTTCACCTCTGCCTTGTATCCACTTTCAACTTGATAGCTCGAATAACATCTGTCCGTATGTGTTTATTATTACACCCATGACATTCTTGAAATTCAGATTATGACCCCAGAGCATTTGGCAAATATCCGGGCATTTTTCATCAACATAAACAAGGCCCTAAACGCTTAAGAGTTTGCGTTCTCCTATGTAAAGAAATCTTGTCGGCACATAATAGCCTGGTCATATGATATTATGGAAACACACCACAGGTCCATACATGGAACAAAAGCACAAGTTCTGCCAAAAGACTGTTTTGTCTTCTAGACCAACATTCAACAACAATCTTAGTTATTACATTATTAGTGAGATTACACAGGCAACCACTCATATGAATACTTGTTCTGTCCACAAAACCGCTGTCTCCAAGGATGGACAAACTACAATAGATTACCGAATCCCAACCACAGGAATTGACAGGGATAGGGGAAAAAAAGATAGGTAAAAACATAAAATTTGCGTCCATTGGTTTCCCAGCATTGTGTCCATTTCGGTGTACCAAGTACCATGGCACTTCTAGGTTGACTTTAAAGGGGTTTTCCAGGCTCCTAATATTGATGACCAGTCCTTAGGATAGGTCATTAATATCCAAATATCCAGCAAGAGTTTGCAGGGAACCACTGATCGGTAGGGGTGCGGGGTGTCAGACCCTCACCGATAGAATATTAATAACCTATCCTGAGGATAAGTCATTAAAGGGGTTACCTGGGAAATAAAATTGATAAACTATCCAAAGGAAAATAGCTTATTCAAGGGGATTTTATCTAGTCATATGTTTTTATATCTTATGCTGCTTTTACATGGATGTGTGTTGTGCATTAAACATACTCCATTTCACTGCTTTATTTCCTGGACCAACCACAGTTTCTCTAACCTGAACTCACAGCATCATAGTGCTCAAACATGCTGCGAGTACTATCCCACCTGTGGGTCTACTGTCCCAAAGTCAGCGTATGCGGGAACGCATAGCAATATACCAGTAGTTCAAGGAGTTCAAATTTTGGTCGGTTCAGGAAATGCAGCCATCATTTGGCAGTATGTTTCATGGACTACACAAGGCCATGTGAAAGCAGCCTAAGAACTCTGTTGAGTTTGAAGACTACTTATATGTAAAGTGATGGACACACTCAGTGAATGGCAATAGTGCCAAAATTAAAAATCCCGACTCTAAAACACATTAGTATATAATAAGCCAAGCAGCTGACCAGTATATAACAGTATATAATGCACCCCCTAGTAAATTATTAATCGCTTCAGGGAATGAGCAGAGCCATGTGCAGTAAATGTGGTTAATTACAAGAAACCAGCACTGTCATCTGTTCCATGGTCATCTGTTGCACTGGTAGCATTTCCGCCAATTAATTGTGGCAGACAACTGAAGACTACCAAGCATCTGTGAGCTGTGAGTTCTGAATGCTAGCTAAGATCACTGAAAGAAAACCAAACAGATGAACTCTTGCCAGCTCTGATTGCTAAGAAGAGGACATCTGCCAGACGTTGCATCTAGACCAATAGGAAGACTTAGTCACTGGTCAGCAACCATACCAAACAAAAACATTAAGGGAAATACCTTGTGATTCAATTCCTGACAATTTCATTTAAAGACATCAAAGGTGATCTTCCTCCGTCCACAGTATGCATGCTCAGCAAAATATTCTCATGTGGTCTTTTGAGTCATAAGTGTCACAGCTTGGCAGAGGAGACACAGGATGAAAGATTCACATGTGTACCTTGGACAAGACAGCCAACATCAAGAGCGGCAAAAACAAAGATAAGGCTCTTAATTGTTTCACAAGGTTCTCTGTATTTTCCCAAGCTTTAATAAACCTGTGGCCATTTTACTTTCACCGACAAAGACAACATCAATGGATCCAACACTTTTCCATGTGTTCTATTGTGTCTCCAAGGTCTCCTGGTCACAATTCTGATATTTCTGATATTTAAGGACTCTATACTGACAGGGAGTGTTCCACAGGATTGGCACATAGCAAATGTTGTGCCAATATTCAAAAAGTGTCCAAAAACAGAGCCTGGAAACTATAGGCCGGTAAGTTTAATATCTGTCGTGGGTAAACTGTTTGAGGGTTTTCTAAGAGATGCTATTTTGGAGTACCTCAATGAAAATAAGCAAATAACTCCATATCAGCATGGCTTCATGAGGGATCAGTCATGTCAAACCAATTTAATGAGTTTCTATGAGGAGGTAAGTTCTAGACTTAACCGCGGCGAATCAATGGATGCCATATAGCTGGACTTCTCCAAAGCATTTGACACGGTACCACATAAAAGGTTAGTTGGCCTGGGAGAAAATGTCTGTATGTGGGTAAGTAACTGGCTCAGTGATAGAAAACAGAGGGTGGTTATTAACGGTACATACTCAGACTGGGTCACTGTCACTAGTGGGGTACCACAGGGGTCGGTATTGGGCTCTATTCTCTTCAATATATTTATTAATGATCTTGTAGAAGGCTTGCACAGTAAAATATCAGTTTTTGCAGATGACACTAAACTGTGTAAAGTAATTAACACAGAAGAGGACAGTACACTGCTACAGATGGATCTGGATAGACTGGAGGCTTGGGCAGAGAAGTGGCAGATGAGGTTTAACACTGACAAATGTAAGGTTATGCATATGGGAAGGAATAATGCAAGTCACCAGTACATACTGAATGGTAAAACATTGGGTAACTCTGACATGGAAAAGGACCTAGGAATTTTAGTGAACAGCAAACTAAGCTGTAGAAACCATTGTCAGACAGCTGCTGTCAAGGCCAATAAGATAATGGGTTGCATCAAAAGAGGCATAGATGCCCGTGATGAGAACATAGTCCCGCCACTTTACAAATCACTAGTCAGACCACACATGGAGTACTGTGTACAGTTCTGGGCTCCTGTGAACAAGGCAGACATAGCAGAGCTGGAGAGGGTTCAGAGAGGGAAACTAAAGTAATAACTGGAATGGGTGGACTACAGTACCCAGAAAGATTATCAAAATTAGGCTTATTCACTTTAGAAAAAAGACGACTGAGGAGAGATCTAATAACTATGTATAAATATATCAGAGGTCAGTACAGAGATCTCTCCTATCAGCTATTTATCCCCAGGACTGTGACTGTGACGAGGGGACATCCTCTGCGTCTGGAGGAAAGAAGGTTTGTACACAAACATAGAAGAGGATTCTTTACGGTAAGAGCAGTGAGACTATGGAACTCTCTGCCTGAGGAGGTGGAGATGGTAAGTTCACTAAAAGAGTTCAAGAGAGGCCTGGATGTATTTCTGGAGTGTAATAATATTACAGGTTATAGTTACTAGAGAGGGGTCGTTGATCCAGGGAGTTATTCTGATTGCCTGA
This sequence comes from Rhinella marina, assembly GCA_900303285.1. Classification (NCBI taxonomy): domain Eukaryota; kingdom Metazoa; phylum Chordata; class Amphibia; order Anura; family Bufonidae; genus Rhinella; species Rhinella marina. The sequence goes on from ONZH01013690.1 coordinate 128,691, forward strand.
TTGGAGTCGGGAAGGAATTTTTCCCCCTAAAGTTAGGAACATTGGCTTCTACCTCACAGGGGTTTTTTGCCTTCCTGTGGATCAACTTGCAGGATAACAGGCCGATCTGGATGGACAGATGTCTTTTTTCGGCTTTATGAACTATGTTACTATGCAATTCCATCAACACCAAACCGATATTATATTTTTTGTATTGTGACAAACATATTGTGCACAGAATGAACTTCCATATAATTGTGCTTTAGGCAATAATGAATGTGTATAGTGCAATTACAGTCATTGTTAAATTGTTAATGGCTATGTGGCCTGTGATGAGTTGACCGTTTCAGATAGCTGGTAGAAGCTCAGTTCTTAGTTCTTTATAAAATGAGTACACAATGAAACAATATATGAACACCTAGATAAGAATGGGCCTTTTACACAGTTCAATTATCAAGAAAAATTGTTTTCAGCAAACGTGACTAATGATTGGCCATTGCACGACCAGTGAGAATTTTCTCACTTGTTATTTATCGAATGTTTTAGGCTACTTTCACACTAGCGTTTTAAAATTCCGGTATTGAGTTCCGTCATAGGGGCTCAATACCGGAATAAAACGCTTCAGTTTTGTCCCCATTCATTGTCAATGGGGACAAAACAGAACTGAAGACAACAGAATGCTCCTGAAAGCATTCCGTTCCGTCTTCAGACTGGAGAACAAACCGCAGCATGCTGCGGTTTGCTCTCCGGTCCAGGCATCCGCACCAAGACGGATCCGGAATGACCCCCAATGCAAGTCAATGGGGGTGGATCCGTCTGGTGTGACCACAATGGTAACCGGATCCGCCCTCCATTGACTTTCAATGGAGTTCATGACGGATCCGGCTACACATACACACATACAGACATAGATATACACATAAACATACACACACATACATACTTACATGCACCCCGGCAGGTCTTCAGAGCGTCGGATGGACAGGACGGCTCGCACAGGTGACGATTCCACCAGGCGCCCAGCAGAGGGCGCTGTGGGGAATCGTCACCTGCGCGAGCCGTCCTGTCCCTCCGACGCTCTGAAGACCTCCGGGAGCATGTAAGTATGTATGTGTATATGTGTGTATGTATGTACTGTGTGACATGTGTGGGGCCGGAGCGCGGTTCCGGCTCCACACATGTCACTGCGGCAGGCCTGATCCGGCAGCACCCTTCACCTGCCGGATCAGGCCTGCCGCTAGTGTGAAAGTAGCCTTTCAATGACCTGAAAATAACGGTTTATTGCATTACATCCCCTGGTGTCAACAGGCATCTTCTAGATGTTAGAAGACAAATCAGGAGGGAAGGAAGGCCAACAAGAAATTTCAACTGCACCACAATTGGTACATATAAATGCATGTATTTTAAAAGTTAAAACTTGCTTTAACATTGCCTGGCACCTGTTTTTCCAAAATTTTGTTCACCTGTAAAAGGGCCCTTATTTTTGTATAAGCAAGAAACAAAATTAAGAATGCCGCAAAAATGTACTTACTCAAATCAACCTCACCATGGGTACCAACAGTCACCCACCTCCTAGTAGAGTCCGATGTTTCCAACAGTTTTAGGCATCTTCATTCGAATAAGAATGCCGACAAGTGCCGTGTATCTTCTGAGAGTGGACCCATCTAAATGCTCTATTGTACCTAGGGCTGGGCGATTAATCGAATTAATTCGATTAATTCGCCAATTGAAAGCCTCACAATTTCATTTTTTAGGAAAATCGTGAACTCAATTTTCCTAAAATGGGGCCCGCCATATAAAATAAAAAAAATCTCTCACCTGTCCTGCGCCGCTCCGGTGTCCGGCGCTCCTCTTCTTCTCCGGGGCCGCGCTGCACTGTCCTGACCGCATACAGCGTCAGGACGTAGTGCGCGCACTCTGACCTGACGCTGCACGCTGTCAGGTGAGAGTGCAGCGCCGGGAAAGGAAGACTGAGGAGCGCCGGACCTGGAGCGGAGCCGTGGCGCAGGACAGGTAAGGGATTTTTTTATTTTATTCTTATGGTGGCCTAGTGACTACTCTTTGGGCTGATGTGAGGTCTGGTGGGGGCACAGTGGGCTGATGTGAGGTCTGGTGGGGGCACAGTGGGCTGATGTGAGGTCTGGTGGGGGCACAGTGGGCTGATGTGAGGTCTGGTGGGGGCACAGTGGGCTGATGTGAAGTCTGGTGGGGCACAGTGGGCTGATGTGAGGTCTGGTGGGGGCACAGTGGGCTGATGTGAGGTCTGGTGGGGGCACAGTGGGCTGATGTGAGGTCTGGTGGGGGCACAGTGGGCTTTTTTTATTTTTTTTTAATTTTTTTAATAACATAAGAAAACCGAGATTTAAATTGTGAATCGTCCAAAATTTAAAAAAAAAAAAAAAAAACATAAATTTGAGATTTTTTTTTTTTGCCATATCGCCCAGCTCTAATTGTACCCATACGATAACGGTCATCTACAGCTGGCCGTAAACCACTTAAGTGGGAGAATAATCTGCCATTTGAATCGTGAATATAGATTACCAAAGCACCCACATTATGGAACGTAAGCTTATAATGAGCTGATTATATTGACTTGTGTCTTGAATCTTATAATGACTCTCCAGCAATATACTGTAGTATGTAATATTCCCAGGCTTCAATGGGGCAGATTTATGTTTAGGTCTACATATGTTTTCTATGACAGTAGTGAAAAGTGTGTCTGTTTTTCAGAACACAAACCACAAAAACATGTGTGTTAACGTGTATTTTTTAAATAATAGAAATCCAAAGCAGATGTACGCAAGTATTAGGCATTCAGTTACATAAATGGTGAAACGTTCAGGACGCCCACCCAGAATTGCGTTGAAAAGTGTCTTCTCAAAGAAAATGGCCAGTATGCATAAGACGCTCATTGACAAAAAAAAAAAAAATACACCAGGAAGGAATTGTTGGAACAGAATGAACTTTCTATGTGTGATTGTAATGATGATATATGTAAGTGATTACAAGATTAGAGGGAAAGGATACCTTTATTGGGGAAAAACTGTTTGAAAGGAGGGTCTAGTACCTTGTTGGGCTGCCTCTAGCATAGATATAAGATGAGATATGGTCAGGCATGGAGGCATACAGGTTCCACATTTGCCCAGGTTTTGCAGATGGACCTGTAGATCCTGCACACTCATAAGCTGGCATCCCAGTCGATTCAACAAATGCTCAATAGGTGATAAATCTGGTAACCGGACAGGCCAAGAAAGTGTTGCAATCTGGTGGAAACATCCCTAGGAAACGATTTTGCATTAATCTGACATTTCTATCTGGGTGCATTATTTTTTTGGCAGAATGAACATGGTAGAACACAAAATCTTTCACAGGAAATTTGGTCTGAATATAGAGGAGGACCTTTTGGAGAAAATTCACTAGAATCTGTCATGTTGAACATGGTGTATAATTGTCAGCATGTTAGGCCTCTTTCACACGAGCGATGTGATGTGAATGAGGCCTCATGCTGCATTTTCACCACCAAATCTAAGGGTACCTGCAAACGGTGCAGATCTGTATGCAGAAAATCTGCACCAAAATAAAAATGCACATAAATCTGCACTATGTATGTGGTTTTGATGCATTTTTGTGCTGTTATGCCTTTTTTGCTGTGGATTTTCTGTTTATGTTAACCACTCTACATAAGGTGCGCAATTGCACAAACAACTGACAAGCTACAGATTTTAAAATCCTCATGGCAGGTCAATTTCTGCATGGAAGAATAAAGCAAAGTGTGCATGAAGTTTTCACATCTCATCCACTTTGCTGTTATTGTATTACGCTGCAGTTTTTCCACATTAAGAAACCCCATGTAATCTGCATCATGTGCAGGTACCCTAAGGACTCATGCACACAAACTTATTTTTTTTTTGTCCATTGCGGTTTGTTTTTTTTACAGCCTGTATGTGGAATCATTGACTTCAACAGAGCCGCAAAAAAACAGAAATGACTCAGTGTGCATTCCGTGTGCGTATGTCCACATGGCCATTGCGCAAAAAAATGAATGCTATATAATTTTCGACATTACGGACAAAGATAGGATTGTTCTATTAGGGGCCAACCATTCAGTTCTGCAAAATGCGGAATGCACACGGCTGGTATCAGTCTTTGGCGGATCCGCAATTTGTGGACCACAAAACACCCAATGGTCGTGTGCATAAGCCCTAAAGGGGTTGGGTGGCTTACAAATACTGATGAAATATGCTGGCCAAACACTGACTGAACACTGACACTGTGTGAAAGTAGCCTAGGAGTATATTTACAGAACTTTTTTTCACGGGTTTGTTCATTGCATTCATTTCAGTAATCATGAAAATCCTGAGGTTTTGTTCTCTACCATCCCTCTTTTTTGTATTCACTCATGTTTAGCTCAAAATACGGCACCAAAACTGCATGTGTGATTCCAGCTTAAGGGTATGTTCACATGTAGCGGTTGGGGTACAGTTAAAACTATATTGGTAAAGTGTGATGAGGCTTTGACCATACCTCAACCACTACATGTGATCATACCCTTAATGGGGTGGGTGCCTTCACAAGCAGCAGATGGATGGATAAATGGACAGAAAGCACTTAGGTTAGCTTTGCAGAGGCCATTTTCTTTGTTCCAACACACAAGACCAGTCAATCTGACAGATGGTGCAACAAAACAACAAATAAATGTAAAAGGAAATGTAGATCTTCCTGCTATTTCAGCAAAGACATCCCACAGACTGTAATCAATGACTTGACAGCTGTTGGCAGCTCCCAAAAAAAAAAAAAAAAAAAAAAAAAAGAGAGAAAAGGAAACTGAGGAAATAATGATCGGCCCTTCAGGGATCTGTCTCATCAAACCCTTTACCAAACATATCCACTAGTCAGACCAGGGAGTTGTCCTAAAACTGCACCAATAATCCAGCGTTATGTCATACAACCTACAATATTTCAGTGCTGGATAGATAAGAGTGAAAAAGATTCTCTGAACTATACTGCCTTACACAGCTGTCCCCATGGCATATAAGTTAAAGTAAACCGGTAACCTCTCCATGTCTGTTTATTAACTACTAGCATTCCCCATGTAATAATTTTCAGGCCTCTATTCTTAAGACTATAATGAGCCATTCCTCTATTATTCCTGTTAGAACTTATGAATGAATTACTATCAGTTTGAAATGAAGGCCTAGATGGGTGTTACCAGCTGGTGGTGGGTTCCTGTATAGTCTGACACTGGCAGCACTGGTGGGATAGCGTCAGACTGTATAGGGACACGCCCCCAACTGGTAACACCTATCTGGACCTTTATTGAAAACTGTGAGTAATTCATTTAGAACTTCTAGAATGAATAATAAAGGAATGGCACAACATACAGACCTAAGAATAGATGCTCCAGAACTGTTATTATATGGGGAATGTAAGAAGCTATTAACACAGATAAGTTGGAAGAGGTGATAGATCCTCAAATTAAAAAAAAAAAAAAAAGCATCAGAAAGGAACCTTGATGGTCTCTTGTTCCTGGTCCCTCCTATGACAAACATGTTATGCTACAGCTAATCAATGGCTGAAGTGGGTCATCGTGTGTCCCAACTAATATTTTTAAGTACTGGAAAGTAAATTTTTTAAAGGCCATGCATGCACAGTCTTTTTATGGAAGTGTCCCCACAGTTGCAAAGCCATCCAGATTTTTATCCACTGGAATTAAACAGTCAACAATTAGGCCTCTTTCACACGAGTGTCACGGATTCAGTCCGGATGCTTTCCGGAAAATCCGCACGCATCCGCACCAATCCGCACGCAATCGCAGTCAGTTTTTTCCGCGTGGGTGCGAAGCGTTTTGATGCATTTCGCACGCGTTAAAAAAACTGAATGTTTACAAACAACATCTCTTAGCAACCATCAGTGAATCACGCATTGCATCAGGATTCAGTGCAGGTGCAATGCGTTCGCATGACGCATTGCACCCGCGCGGAAATCTCGCCCGTGTGAAAGGGGCCTTAAAGGGTTTTTCGGGATTTTAGGCCCCTTTTACACGGGCGAGATTTCTGCGCTGAATCCTGACCCATTCATTTCAATGGGGCTTTTCACATGAGCGATGTTTTTCATGCATCAGTTCGCCGTTGCGTGGAAATCGAAGCATGTTCTATATTCTGCATTTTTCACGTAGCCCTGGCCCCATTGAAGTAAATGGGTCTGCGTGAATCACGCATTGCATCCGCATGCAAGTCTGGATGCAACGCGTGATTCACTGATGGTTCCTTAGCGATGTTGTTTGTAAACATTCAGTTTTTTATCACGAGCGTGAAAAGCGCATTAAAACGTTTCGCACCTGCGCGGAAAAAACTGAACGAACGTACGCAACCCTTGGATTGCGTGCAGATTTTCCGGAACGCACCCTGAACGCATCCGGACTGAATCCGTGACGCTCATGTGAAAGAGGCCTTAATATTGATGACCTATCCTCAGGATAGGTCATCAATATCAGATTAGTGGAGGTCCGACACCCAGCACCCCCACCGATCAGCTTTATGGAGGGAAGGCGCATGCAGGTCATCTCCCTTCTCTCTTCCTGTTCGTCATAGACATTGCATTAGTGATAAGACAGCACGCGCCTGCCCTTCATACAGCTGATTGGCAGGGGTATCAGACCCCCGCCGATCTGATATTGGTGCCCTATCCTGAGGATAGGTCATCAATATTAAACCAAGCTGCAATAACTCTAGCTCAAATGACTCACAAAACACTAATAAGATTTGCGCAGATCAATACTTTACATTCATAAAAGGGGCATGTATGTAATCTAAGGCCAACTACCCAATAATATTAACTTTCTACACCTTAACAAACTGGTCTTGTTTAGAGCGAACTTGCGATTTGCAAGTTTGGCGTTCGGGTTACCAGAATTCTATGACGGCATGCACCATGGAAGCCTATAAGAGGCGTTCCGTATTTCATTCCGTCATAATAGAAGTCTATGCTAGGCAATATGGAATGCCCAAAAAGAGGTGGTCCTATCAGTGATTGACAGCTATCTCTGTATATACAGTCATAGAGAGCAGGCGTAAATCACTGATAGGACCGCCTCCTTGACTTCAAGGCATCCTTTCCTATAAAACCCTATATCAATCTGTTCAGCTCCTCCTGCTCTATAACCTGATGTCTACAGCTCAGGTACCATGTTCCACGTGACAGCTTCCCTTTCAGGGTGCTGCCACATGTTGCTGCCTGCGGTTTTTGCAACAACATAATTGTTTTCTTCCAGCAAAGGGAAAAAAAAAATCTCACACAGTAAAACTGAATTACATGAATTATTAAATATAGTTACATTAGTGTAATTTAAGTCTGCTCTGTGGTTTCCCTTTACTGGAGAACATAGTTGCATATATGTTGTCACAAAAACCGCATGCGTTTTTTTGTCACACCAAACAGACACAATGTATGGCAGCATCCTTACACAACCACTTTTTACTCTGATCACATGAAGTGATAACAGATATGTGTCGATATCTCGTATTGATCATTGTATAAAGGATGTGCGATCGACAGTTATAAAGGACACATTCAAATCCTGCTGAAAAATCACTGCAGGTAAGAAGTATTGTGCAATCTTGCGCTACCAGTTTTATAATCAAGTTGTAAGACAAACTTCCAAACCTGCAGCATATACCGTAATCTCAAGCTTATGACCCTATAGCAACTCCACGGAGCGTTAAATGTGTACCCAAAGACTTCTAGAGAGATCTATTGTACTACATTATTATTATTTATTATAAAAGCGCCATTTATTCCATAGCGTTGTACATATGAAAAGACGTGCACATACATAATACAGACAGTAAATATCAATATCTCCAACATATGGCATCAAGCACCATACAGAGAGCCTGAAACTCCTTGTTCTGCTGTCCTGTAGACAGACTCCAAATATTTCCTCAAGGATAAAAAATTCCTAACGTACTTGTAATCTATCCAGTGTTATTGGTTTCCATGAGGTAACAGAGCAGCCAGCAACATAACAAGCACATGCCAAAATAACATGGACATGGGTCCAAGGTAGATGGTTGATAGCTTGTCACCCCACTACCTAAAGATATCATCTGAAAGTGAGCCAGTGTATAGAGACACCGGTCAAATGAGGATTAAAAGGGTTATTCTATGATTATGTATGGTTTTCATTTTTACATTAATCTAGTACATGACAATCTCTAGAAAAGCTAGAACCAGCCCTGTACCTCACATGGATCCAGAGATCTCCCTATTCACTGCTCTAAATATGTTTATATCAAGCTGATAGCTCAGGGGGAGTGTCCATGCTCTCCCTATCGCAGTGAAGGATGAAACTGAGCATGTGCAGCCTTCTCAGAGAGTTGGCCAATAAAAATTAAGAAAAAAAACAAACAGCAGGTGGCACTATACAGATATATTTTATGGAATAACTCAGTAGCTATACTAAGTCTTCAGATTGTATAATATTTTTTGCGGCACAACCCCTTTACAGGTATGACTACATGGCCAGGATAGCAGAGTAGCAGTAATCCCATAGAAATTAGTGGCATCGCTACACTAGTTTCAAACAATCAAGCAGCGCAACCAGTCGTACCCTTTGGCCTAATGCACATAATCACAACTGCATTGTGGTCCGCAAAATACAGACTACAGACGCCTTCCATGGGCAATCTGCATTTTTCTCACTCCGTTTACTAGAAATGACTATTCTTGGTCTACAATATGCATAAGGATAGGACTTGTTCCATAATTTGCAGAATGGACACACAGATGTGGACAGAACGGAGATAACATCCATGTGCTGTTGGGTTGCTTTTTTTTTTTTTTTTGCAGACTGTGTGCAATCTGCCAAAAACTGCAGATCAGACACAAATACAAAATATGGTTGTGTACAAGAGGCCTTAGCTGACAGCTATCTCCAGTGTATGGCCAGCTTTAGACCTATGCATCTACTTCTTGCTCTATATTTGCCGCCAAAGCCCTGATATCTTCATGTTTACAGCCTATGCTTGCCATATATGTCAGGAAAGAGTTTTTGGTGTATACACCTAATGTATTCATAGGGCTCCATTGTCCAACAGAGGCTGAGTTTCCTTTTGGCCCCCATCGAGCTACTGCACCTTTTATGCGGTATGAAACTCAGAAGATCCTTCCCACATATACCTCAGACAGACATTAGACATGATGTGAACAGAGCCTAGACATGTTTCCGCAATCCTTGGTAGGTTGGATTATTCTTATCGGCTAAGGCTTCTCTTATCAACATCAGGGCGCAGGGGAACTTTGCTTTTTAAAGTTCAAGGCCATATTGATCTGAAATCCATTTCTTAAACACAAATACAAGAAACAGAAGGCATGTACTTCATACATAAAGAATGTCCCGAAATTGTGAAATCAGTTTACATTGTACTAAACCTCTAAGAGGAAGAATTGCCGTATAAGGAGCTGGGATTTATAATTCTCTGGTACATTCATGAAGAAATAGGATGAACCCTATTCTGTGCGGAGAATGAAATGCGTTATAAACAAAGGACTGACTTGTATAATACCATCTCTCAATCAAAAGAATATTCTGTAACCAACAGGTATATCTGATCACTCTGTGGTGTGTGTATATATACCGTATATTATGTGAATTATATAAATGACAAACAAAAAAATCACCATCTATGGATAAAGTTCCTTCCTGACTCACTCCATTGTTTCACATTTGCTTTGTCTGGTTTAAAGGAGAATCTCCTGTATCAGAAAATTTGGCTACTTTTTTTTGCAAATATAGCACCTCCCATGTCTATAGGTTGTGTGTGGTATTGCAGTTTAGCCACATTTATTGCAATACCAGACACAACCCATAAACAATTGTTGAGCTTTTTTTCCGGGGAAAAAAAAAAAAAAAAAGAGGGTAAAACTTGAATATCCAAGTGTCAAAAACAAAAGTTCTGAGAAAGTATTTTTTCAGGATGCCTGATTGTTCCACAGTTTAACAGATGTTACTCTGAAAGCTGCATTCAAGACTAAGATTGGAATAAGGGCAGTAAGGCTACATTCACACGATGTGAAAAATGTCTGTTAACAGGGGCGGACTTGGAACTTAAAGTGGCCCTGGAAAAAAAACCTAAAAGTGTCCCCATGTTGTAGGCGGGTTCAAATTGCCAGAAGCTGGGGCAATACATTTAGGCGGGACCAGCAATATCATAGCATAAAATACTGTCCACATCATAACTATATACCACAGTGCAGCACAATATATTGCCCCAAAAGCAGTCCCTCTGTGGTTTCATTCAACAGCTGCCATTTTCTGTCCTCCTACTTGATTCTTACCGATGAGAACTCATTGTGTACCTGATCAGCGTCAGAGAGAAGGCCTTGGGAGGCCCCCTGGACATCGGCTGGGTTATTCACATAAAATAGGACATACTGTACAATTGAAAGGGACAGTTTTCAACGGCTGGTTTTCAGAAAGGTATTAGTGAAAAAAACAATTGATTTTGCCGTCTTCAACTGCCATTTTTTTTCACTGGCATGTGAACGCAGCCTAACACTCGTCCACCAAGTCTTCAAATGAGGTGGAGCCCATAGCCAGGTATTTTTTTTTTGTAATCTTAAGTCTTATGAAATTAGAAATGGTCAGTTTGTTTCTCAAAATTTCACACGGCAAAAAACAAAATCAGCATTCATGAGAATGAAGGATTGAGTCCAACTCGCAGGCTGGCCATGGCTCCCCCGACCCAAACTGACTGTATCATTTACGGTGTATCCGATCTCTCTCTAATCTCAGGGCTATTGCGGTGTACTACCATGAGGATGTGAGGACAAGGTAATAGCATCGCAATCAGATACAGACTATGAAAAATTACTATGAAACAGTCATTTTAGGTCAGAAGAGTCACAGTCAGCCCAGGAGATGCAGCCAACATGTGAATCAGCTCTAGCAAGTGCCTTCCATAGTACACTACTAAAATATTAGCACATATCTTTCTATGTGCAAGTCTATGGTCTATCCATATGCCCTACACAAAAAGTACCATTGCCAGACAGACATTATTGATTGGCTGATAAATCTCCCTGATAGTTGTGTGTTTTTTGCCACGTTTACAAAGTGTAAACCAAAAAAAACTTTTTCTGAAAAAAAAACAAAAAACATTTAAATAAATGTTATTGACGCATAACTATTATTTTTTTTTTGTCGCACTAGGGGAAATTATTTTTATAACGATTGGGCATACCTTGATACTTTGTAAACCAATGCATTATACCTACCACTTTAACAGTGACAAGCAATCTTTTAGGCTGCATCTGTTGCACAAGTCTAATAGACCTACAAACATGTTAGGTCACCAGCTGCCATGGGCAATTTGCAGAGGGAGCCCTGTCCCTCTAACTGCCTAGTTGCCGAGGTTGCTATTGACTGTGGCATCTAGGGAGTTAACTCCGATGCCAGTCATTATGATGGGTGCCCAGCTTCAGTCAGTGCCGGTCCCAGTCCCAAGATTAATAGTGCAGGCAGCAGGGACTGAACACACTAGACTGCGCTCACACAGCACTACAGACAATGGGAAGTCCCATGCGTAAAAATACACAAGACTTTTTATAAAGTGGAAAATTGCCTGTACAGGTGATATTATGACCTCTGCCAGTATCCACTTCAGGGTGGGAAATGTAGAAGTGCACGATTCTCAAAAATAAACACCATATAAACAAAGGGCAACAGTTACTAATGTGAGTGTGTCTAGAGTTCACCATAAATCGCACCAAAATCTGTAGCAATTTTGCACATCCAAGTTTAGAGAAATTATCTGTGCTTAGCCTGACATGGGGGCATACTTTAACAGAAAAGGGGAGTGACTTTGAGAGGGAAGGGGTGTCACGTAATATGCTACATTCTGTGGCAAAATTTCACCACAATTCAATACAAAACATGCATGTTCATAAAATGTCTGTATGGTTGATTTCTTAGAGGGGTTGTCCGGGTTCAGAGTTGAACCTGGACATAACCCCTTCTTCACTCATTCAGCATGATTGAGTGGAGCATCAGAGCATTTCATTATTTTGTTAACACTTTCACGTTGCTAGGCAGAGGCTTCCGCCTAGCAGTGATCCCAGTGATGACACCTACAGGCAAGGGCAGCACTAAAGACCGCCCATTAGTGCCGGTGACATCACTGGGCTCACTGCTAGGCGGAAGCCTCCACCTAGCATACCTATTCTGAGATCTGGTACGTCATTGGAGGTGAAGAAAAAGCCCTTTCCCTTCGTGATGTAGCACAGGGCAAGAGGGAGCATCTGAGTATGAAATGCTACGATGCTCCACTCATTCATACTGAATGAGCGAAGAAGGGGTTATGTCCGGGTTCAGGTCTGAACCCAGACAATCCGTATAAGCGATGTAATCCAAAGAGCACAGGATGAACCGGAAACTGCCCTGTGCCTATCAGTTGTTTGCAGATTGGTGTCATTTATACAAGTACATGTTTCACATGCCAGTCTTTGTATACAAAAAAAAACCTATAAATAAATTTGTTGCATCTGTGATCTTGCAGCAGAAACTGAAATCTACACCTGCTAGGCACTGGCACAGATTTCAGTTATAATTTATGTCAGTATTCTGGCGCAAACTATAGTAAATGTGTAGGGCTGCAGAGGGCCTGGAGAATTTGGGTTCTCACATCTTTCATTAGTACTTTTCAGTTACAGGGGAAAAAAATAGGACATCTTCTATGTTTTTAGCAGGGTCACTGACCGCATCTTTTGTGGCCCCATTGACATGAATGGGGTCGCATCCAACCCACAAAAAATGCGGCTCCGAAGCAGACCCAAACCACGGTCATGTGCATGAGACCTTACTCACATGTGTCATAGCCTGGGGAGCAATATGTCCTGAATACACCTGTGGGAATAGTCCCTAAAAATTATGTTATAGTGTGTCAGCAGGATCAATCCTATTAAACCAGGTATACGACATGTTAGAGCTGATCCTGCTGATTAAAATGATACCGGTCTTTTGAAAATAGGTTGCGGTGTTCCCAAGATAAAAGACTTTTATTCTTTATCCAAATAATGGCTTCAGAGCACCCAGTGGTGGGGCCTAATCCTTCCTGCACCTTAGCTGTCCAGTGATGGACACACCCACGCCCCATGCATTGAAGCTCTCATTTTCATAAAGAATAAGAAAGATCTCTCTGGAACGTTGCAACCGATTTTCACAAGTAAGGTATCATCTTAATCAGCAGAATCAACTCTACCCGGTAGTATGTCTGGTTTAATCAGGTTGATCCTGCCGAGAGGTGCTCTTTAAAGGCATCTGTCAGCAGATTTATAGCTATGAAACTGGCTGACATGTTAAATGTGAACTTGGCAGCTGAAGACATTTGTGTCTCATGTTCATATGTGCACGCATTGCTGAGAAAAATTATATTTTAATATATGCAAATGACCCTCTAGGAGCAATGGGGGTGTTGCTGTTACACCTAGAGGCTCAGCTGTCTCTTCAACTGCTGCACCCTCTGCACTTTGGTTGACAGGGCTAGACAGGACCACCAACGGCTAGTTTCACATCTACAGCAGAGCCTCCGACAGGCTGTCCCGGTAGAGAACAGCCTGCACTGCCAGATACTGCCACCTGCCTGCCGGACCCCATTGACTATAACCGGGTCCAGCAGAGATCCGGCTGCTACCAAGCAAGTATGCCTATGCATTCTCTGCCAGAAAAGCCAGCGGCAGATGTGAAGGTAGCCTAACACACACTCTTTACCTATTCACGTGTTTTTTCCCTCAGATGAGTGTTGCAGCCTATAGCTTCTACATACCAGAAAGCTAGTAGTGTAGTGTGCGGCTCTAAGGATCAGACACCAGTTGTTCCTGCCAATAATCAGATGTCAGGGCAATGCAGTGGTACAAGACACAGCTGTATCCCCTGCACAGTACACCCAAATGTATAACACACTGAAGCGCAGCAACTACTGGATGCAGGACTCAGATTTCATTAGCGAGCTAAAAACAAAGGGGAAATGTGCCAGCAAAGGCTTTGCTGTATTCCCAGCTTATACCATGACTTTGACCATATGAAGTGCTCAAAGCCAGTATTTCTTCATGAAGAAACTCGAAAAACGTATGAGGATCTTAACATGGAACCAAAGAATGTGTGGACAGAGATGAGGCCTAAAGGTGGGTGTCTTGCAAGGATAAAAAAGGCGAATGGTGCTGGAGGATAGTCTAGACATAAACTGGGATAAACCTTGGAGTGGAGGTCTAGTACAACAATATAATGGAGCTGGTGAACACTGGTGAGATCCAAGAGAAGAATGACGGCTGGAGGATAGTCTAGACATAAACTGGGATAAACCTTGGAGTGGAGGTCTAGTACAACAATATAATGGAGCTGGTGAACACTGGTGAGATCCAAGAGAAGAATGACGGCTGGAGGATAGTCTAGACATAAACTGGGATAAACCTTGGAGTGGAGGTCTAGTACAACAATATAATGGAGCTGGTGAACACTGGTGAGATCCAAGAGAAGAATGACGGCTGGAGGATAGTCTAGACATAAACTGGGATAAACCTTGGAGTGGAGGTCTAGTACAACAATATAATGGAGCTGGTGAACACTGGTGAGATCCAAGAGAAGAATGACGGCTGGGGGATAGTCTAGACATAAACTGGGATAAACCTTGGAGTGGAGGTCTAGTACAACAATATAATGGAGCTGGTGAACACTGGTGAGATCCAAGAGAAGAATGACGGCTGGGGGATAGTCTAGACCAAGGATGCCCAACCTGCGGCCCTTTACCTGTTGTAAAACTACAACTCCCACCATGACATGCTGTAGGCTGCACAGGCATGTTGGGAGTTGTAGTTTTGCAACAGCTGGAGGGCTGCAGGTTGGGCATCCCTGGCCTAGACGTGATCTGGGATAATCCATAGAGTGTAGGTCTAGTACAACAATATAATACAGCAGGTGAACACTAGGAAGAAACAAATGATGAATCAGTGATCAAAAAAAAAAAAGCAACATGCAGGAGTCTGGTACATGAATAGAGGAGGAATCTAGAAATGAGGTAAATCAAATGACACACCACCCTGCACCCCCGACAACTAGTAAAAATAACTTTGCCGGAAAGGAGTCAGGAGGTGGAGCTTCCTTGGGCTCAAATGGCACTTTCGGGATCATTCAGAGGCTGAATTTATGTTGTTAAAGGGTTATTTGTCCTAGTGACAGGTCTAAAAAGAATCAGTAAACATCTCTGACATGTCTGTTTTAGCAACTACTTGCATTCGCCATGCAATAATTCTGGGCCATTTTTTATTATAACTATACAGTGTTATGTTCCTCTGTTACTGCTACTATAATTTTATTAATGAATCTGCAAAGAGACGTTACCAGTTAGGGTGTGTCCCTGTACCGTCTCATACTGGCAGAACTGATGGGACAGTGTCAGGCTGTGCAGCGACACACCCCAAACTGGTAACACCAAGTTGTAACTAAATATCTAGTAGGAATAATAAAGGAACGGAACATGGATTAATATGAAAAGATTTCCAGAATCCTTACAGTATGGAGAATGCAAGTAGTTACTACAAGAGATATAAGGGGATAGGTGACAGGTGTCTTTAAGGCATTAAATGTACCCTAGAGCAGGGATGCTCAACCTGCGGCGCTCCATGCCCTGCTGTAGGCAGATAGCTGTAGGCTGTCCAGGCATGCTGGGAGTTGTAGTTTTGCAACAGCTGGAGGGCAACAGGTTGGGCATCCCTGCCCTAGAGGATAACGTATGTATGTCCCCATTCTGCCATTTTGAAAATTAATAGCGATTATTGGGAGAGAAGAAAACACATATATATATATATATATATATATATATATATATATATATATAGAATCCCATATAATAAATGTGAATTATGTGACCTCTTAATGATCCCTGTAAAAGTATACAATCACATAGTCAATCAGGCTGAAAAAAAGCACATGCCCTTCAAGTCCAAGCTATAATCCTACAGTGATGATTCAGAGGAGGCAGATGCCATTTGCCCCATATTAGGGGGAAACATTCCCTCCCAACTCAAAATATAGCAAACACATTTAGCCAGAATGGGACAGGGGGGCATTTTATGTAACAACTTGATGTCTGTGGACAGAGATAAGACAGAGGGCAGGAGGACAGGGGTCAGAAATGTAGAAATACCGTATAGTGAAGAGAACCTGAAATTGCTGTACTGCCATATTACTACAAGTTGTCCAGAGACACAAGACAAAGGCAATAGAACTTCAGGGTGGGAGCGGTAACAAAAAGAAAAGCATATATATATATATATATATATATATATATATATATAATTGAGATCATTATTATGTCTATTAGAATACATGATTTGTTCCATTAGGTAGAAAAACATTAGGCCCCATTCAGATTTCATCCGAGGAAGCATGGTTGTATCTAGACATCCATATGAGGGGGTGTATCCGTTTTTCTTCCTGATCCATTCATTTGGCCACGGACAAACTGGTGCACATGGGCCCTATTCCTTCAGTATCACAGCATGCATTGGGAGGTGCGTTTAATTGTTCCATCTATGGCCAGATGAAGACAGGATGAGACTGTACAGTGTTGCCGACTGACAGGACATATACACGTAATAAAAAAAACTGAAAACCTACAGAACAAAGCAAAGAAGCAGGGAACAAAGAAGGGAAGAAATAAAGGGATGAGGTAATAGCCAGTATTAGGGGTTGTGAGCCAAGATGACAATTCAATAGACAGAGCTGGCCCAGAGCTTCAGTAATGGAGCTGCATCATCCCCCACCCACAGGTTTCTTCTATCCCTCAATAATAGGGTGCACTGAGCTGCCTCCAAGAAGAGGTAAATTAACCCCTAAAGCAAGCAAGTTCCAGCAATCCCAGGAGCTGACCTCAACCATTTCTTTCACATGCTGTAATGATTTGTCTGATCTCACACACCCCTCCTCCCTCCATGCCTTCCCCACCCAAATGTAAGTTCTCAATGTCTCCCCAAGGTCCCCTCCCACCTGATCCCCCCTAAATCATCTCAGATAACAGAGCGAAGGACTGGACTCCTTCCTATGTTGTGACCCACCCTCCCTGTTCTTCTGTAATGTCCTCCAATTCCCTTTCTGCAGATCACCAGACACAAAGAGGCAGCCCCCATCCAGACCTCTGCACAGCTCAGCATCCTAGGCAGTGTACAATGCCATCTGCCTGCCAGTGCCACCCTAGCTGGCAATGAAGGGGGAATCTACAACTGCAGCCTGGCAAGCTTCTCTACCACCTGACCAGCCTATGATTAATCCCATCAGACCTTCAGCCCTGCAAAATGGGCAAGCAAATCCCTTACTGCCCACCTGCAATTCCTGTGCCAAGGGCTATACCCTGACAGGTGGCCCATGCCTACAGAACATGGCCCAAACAATGTGCATCCTAGGTGGCCAGTGCTGCGCCCCACCCCTCATACCATCATGTGCCAGGCATTACTATAGATATGCCAGCTGTTGCCACTCTATGCATCCTCCTCATTGTGAGGGATGCTGTGTGTAGTAGTGCCCTACATACTACAGTCACCCCGATCCCTGCAGGATTAAGGCCCCTCCCCCACAGCCCTGCCCTGTTTCTCCACATTACCTTATGTACTGCACCATTTTATCAGATGCACCCCACTTACCCACCAGCCCGTGTATAAACCCCCGACAATGCCCTGCAAAGAATATCAATGTCACCCCTGCATAACAACCTCCACCTCATAGCAGCACTCCCATTCTTAGTGCCCCCCAATAATGCAGCACAATGCAGTGCCCGTACACGTGCCCACATCACAGTGCCAGGTGCCCCACAAGTTCCTCGGGCGCAGCAGGGTCCTAACGCCGCTCTCACTCACCAGTCTATGGGGGTCTGCTCATGGATGACATCATGATAGGCAGCCAGCAGCTCCAGGCGATGGGGTTTGAAGCTAACGGAGGCCATGCCGGCTACAGGCTGACTGTGTGCCGGGGGATGGAGAGACAAGGCAGCGGACTGAGGGAGGGATGAGGAGGAGAGAGATGGAGAGAGGTGGAGGCAGTAACTGCAGCTGAGGAAGGGGAGGGCCAGGGTGGGAGGGGGAGCTGCGGGGTCCTAGTGCGGGGACGGACGAACCCAAACCACTATTTACCCCAGCTCCACTAGGTATGGCTGTGTGCATCATTGGACTGCTGCTCTGTATTCCCTGACATACTGGCCACTGGGAAAGTGCATGCCATAATCTCACCTCATGTAACATATGTCCTACTGGTTAAATGGAGGATACCACAAGACATTGCTTTTAGGGTTGTCAGCCATTAAAATGTATGATATCTGCACCATAAAGAGACTCAAATTGTCTGGAAAGATAGCTATAATAATAATAATAATCCTTATGTATATAGCACCATCATATTCTGCAGCGCTTTACAATTCATGGGTTCATATACAGTCATAAATAACATACCAGCAGACAAATCAACAATTAGAACAAGAGGAATGAGGGCCCTGCTCGCAAGAGCTTGCAATCTATGAGGAGATAGGGGTGACACAAAAGGTAAAAGTGCTTGTTTTGTACAATGGTCCGGCCATGTAATATAAACTTACCACAGTGGCATAGACAATCCTCATAGCATTAGAATTGTCACACCCCATAAGGCTGGGGCTAACCAGTGACATGTGCTGTGTGACATTGTATTTAATGATTGTCAATGTCACATGACAGCTGCAAACAAATCCACACCTGATGGAGTTTGTGTTGCAAGTCGCATACAACTTTTAATCCATAATTCCTACTTTAATACAAGTCATGTGCGACATGCAACTCTCCTGCGACTTTTCTCTGACTTTGCAGTGTTTCTACAGCCAAATCACATACTCACGTGACAGCAAGTTGCAGACAAATAGCACTTATTTGTTGTCACAAGACCTATCTGTGACTTGTTGTTGCTTGACACGTGTAGCCCAAGCCTAAGAGCACCAGAACCAAGGTCACTGTACAAATACAGCACCGGAGCCAAGCTCATAACATAAATACAGAACCAGATCCTAGCGTATAAATACTATCACAGAACAAAGCATAATGCATAAATCCAGCAACAGAACCAAGCTTACTACATAAATTCAGCAGCAGAGCCAAGTTCATAACATAAATACAACATCATAACTCAACTCAGTACAAAATTACAGCATCAGAATCAAGTTCAGTACATAAATACAACATCATAACTAAGCTCAGTACATAAATACAACATCGGAGCCAAGCTCAGAAATTCATAAATGCAACCCCAGAACCAAGCTGATGCCCCACAAACAAGCTCTTGACATAAATTCAGCACCAGGACCAAGTTCAGTGCATAAATGAAGCATCAGAATCAAGCTGTAACATAAATCCAGCAGCGGAACCTAGTTCAATGCATTAATACAGCACAAGAACCAAACAATACATAAGCACCAGATACAAGCTCAGTACATAAATCAAGCACCAGAACCATACTCATAACATTAATACAGTAACAGAACGGAGTCCATAACTTAAATACATCACCAGTGCCAAGCACATAACATAAGTATAGCACTAGAAACAAGTTTATAACTTAAATACAACTCATGACATAAATACAGCACCAGACTCTGTTACGAGCAGTGGGTATGGAACCACTATGACAACAGATTTTACTTAGGGCTAAACCTAAGGACAATATCCTGGAAGTTCCATAATGTTCACCGTTTAACCCGTATACAGGGGCCTGGACTCCACTGCAGGGAATGCACCAGGCTATAACCTCTTGGAGTAGTCTTCGTGTGATTGGTTGTAGAGCCATGGGGATCAGAGACACTGGGTGTGCAAGACAGTAAAGTGTTTCACTGAGATAAGGACGTTAAAATTCAATATTTTATTAGAAACTTGTGCAAAACACAAAGGGAAAGGGGAGGGTTTAACCCAATTGTATAACACAAGTAATATACTAAAAATGCTCAAAGCACCTTCAGCGCAATCAGTGAGCAGACCATACAAGTCCTGCCGCTACTAGGCTGCTTTGAACACTGGCATAAAAAGGTCATACCAGACCACACACTTAATGAACCAGTGTGATCCAAGTGATGACCAATAATAATGCCAGGGAAGGGGTTAGGTAACCAGTACAGACTGATAGCTCACTACGTATAGTCAGTGAAATCAGTGGAAGAGTGTAAACCACTGATAAACACCCACGTGTGGCTGATAACCCCTCTGTAGATAGGATGGTCATTAACTACTGTAAATATCCTCACTTGGCACAGAGGATATACACTCTCTGACCAACAAGGCTGACCTCACTCCACCCTCAAATTCGCGTGTGTGCCCAAAATACACTGTCTGGGACTAACACAGCATCCCTGCTTGACGCGTTTCGTAGAAAATACTCATCAGGAGCAATGGTAAATATTGTGTACAACAAAGCCTAAGCAGCGCAGCCACACTGGTGGTGTGTGGCGGCGCCTCTGGCACTATGACGGCCATAGCGCGGCAGCCGCGAGTGCGAGTTTAAATACATGAAACCACGCCCCCAATAAGGAGGGGAGACGTAATGCCTAGCCTATCGTGGAAAGAGGTGGGGGCAAAGCATGGTCCGAGGTCAGAACAAGGTGGTCAGGCAGTGGAGAATCCGAGTCAGGAGTCTCGCAGGGATCAGTACACGGGCAGACAAATGGGACAGCATACCATAAGAAGGGACCAGCAAGCTAGAAACACCTATTGCTCGGACATCCTTCCCTAAGGGGAATGTGTCATCAGAAAGTGTTTAAATCTTGTTATTTTAACACATTTTTTGATGATGTTATTTTTACCTCTTTCCGCCCAGCGCTGTACATGTATGGTGCAGGGCTGGTCTTTATAAATGGCGCCCACTCATGAGTGCAGCACTATAGCCACTGGGTGTCTTCTGTTTTAAACAGCAGATACCTGGTGCTAATGTACATACATTTATCTCCTCAGATGTCATGGTCAAACGTGACCATGGCATCTGGGAGCGCAAAAACAGTGAAGCGCGCACTTCCGGGTGCACACCGGCTCCACCCAGCAGTGATCCTGAATGATCTGAGGTTGCCGCGCATAAGTTCCTATGGAGACCCTGTCTGTGGCAGGGCTCCATAGGAATGTATGAGGTCATTTATCAAAACTGATGTAAAGAACTGGCTTAGTTGCCCATAGCAACCTGATTCCACCTTTCATTTTCCAAAGAAGCAGTCAAAAATACAGGTGGAATCTGGCTGCTATGGGCAGCTAAGCCTATTCCACTAGATAAATTACCCCAATAGTGTAATCCTCATAGACTTCAGTGCTACTGCATTGGGGTCTATGAGAGAAGCAATCTGGTGATTGCTTGCTAAAAATATTAAAAAAAAATGAAAATTCAGATCCTACCCCTTTCCCTAAAATAAAAAATAAACATCATGGGCATCTCTGCATGTGAAAACAAAACAAACAAAAATATATATATATGTATACCATAAGACTCATTTTTTCCCCCAAAAAAATGTCCCTGCGTCTTATGGGGTGAATGCTAATGAGCTCCTCCATTATGTAAGCGCTCATTAGCACCGGAGGACCAGGAAGCGGTGGAGACTCAGTACTCACCGCTTTCTGATCCTCCGCTCGGCTGTTGGCTGTGCAGAGCTGCGCACAGCGTGAGGGCGTTCTATGACCTCACGCTGTGCGCAGCTCTGCAAGCCGACAGCAGGAGGAAGAAGAACGCTGGGGTGGAGGAGCGGCGGCGTCCAGGAGCAGGAGAGGTAAGTGTTTTTTATTTTATAACACTCTGAGGCAATATTGGGGCTGCTGAGGGTGAGTATAAGGCACTAAGGGGCTGCTGGGGGTGAGTATAAGGCACTAAGGGGCTGCTGGGGGTGAATATAAGGCAATAAGGGGCTGCTGAGGTTGAATATAAGGCAATAAGGGGCTGCTGAGGGTGAATATAAGGCAATAAAGGGCTGCTGGGGGTGAATATAAGGCAATAAGGGGCTGCTGGGGGTGAATGTAAGGCAATAAGGGGCTGCTGGGGGTGAATGTAAGGCAATAAGGGGCTGCTGGGGGTGAATATAAGGCAATAAGGGGCTGCTGGGGGTAAATGTAAGGCACTAAGGGACTGCTGGGGGTGAATATAAGGCAATAAGGGGCTGCTGGGGGCTGATATAAGGCAATATTGGGGCTGCTGGGGTGATATAAGGCAATGTGGGGCTGCTGGAAGGTGATCTGGGGCTGATCTGAGTCAATGGGGGCTAACAAGAGAGGCAATGGGGACCGTTGTGGGCCAATATGAGGCAATGGGGGCTGCTGGGGGTTCATATGAGACTGCTGGGGGCTGATGAGTAGCCTGGGCTCTTATCTGAGGTCTGATTGGGGTCGTTCACATTTTGGTCTGAGCTGAGGTCTGATTGGGGGTCTGATCTGAGGTCTTGATTGAGTCTTATTGGAGCTGTTAGCTGAGGTCTGATTAACATTGGGGGTCTGATTGCTGGTCTGGCCTGAGGTCTAATGAAAAATATTTTTTATTGCGTCTTATGGGGTATATATATATAATATTTATCCCATATAGCAAACGGCGAAACTGAAAAATAGTCAAAATGTTGATTCGCTGTTTATAGTTGCATCACCTCCCAAAACATTGAATAATAAGCAATCAAAAAGTCATACACCCCCCAAAATGTTATCAATGAAAAGTACAGATCATCCCACAAAAAAATGAGCCCTGGCACAAATCCATACACATAACTGCAGAGAAGTTATAAGAGGTGAGAGTATGACGATGAAAAGAAAAAATATGTTTTTTTGAAGGAACAAATATACAAATGTGGTATCGCTATAATCATACTGACCCAGAGAATGAAAGTAACAGGTCAGTTTTACCATACAGGGAACGCTGTAAAAACAAAACCCATAAAACTGTGGCCGCATTGCTTGTTTTTCCAATTCCACACCATTTGGAATTTTTTTTCCAGCTCCTCATATGGCTATATAAACAGAAAAATCAAAATGTTCAGACCCCAGAAAGGCACAGAAGCTAAAATGAAAACACAAAAATGAAAAACCCTCTGAGGGTGAAAGGGTAAATTTTCCAAATATATATATATATATATATATATATATATATATATAGGGGCGTAGGGAGTAATTCTGATTGCCTGATTGGAGTCGGGAAGGAATTTTTTCCCCTAAAGTGGGTAAAATTGGCTTTTACCTCACAGGGGTTTTTTGCCTTCCTCTGGATCAACTTATAGGAAAACAGGCCGAACTGGATGGACAGATGTCTTTTTTTGGCCTTATAAACTATGTTACTATGTTACTATATATATACAGTACAGACCAAAAGTTTGGACACACCTTCTCATTCAAAGAGTTTTCTGTATTTTCATGACTATGAAAATTGTAGATTCACACTGAAGGCATCAAAACTATGAATTAACATGTGGAATTATATACTTAACAAAAAAAGTGTAAAAAAAAACGGAAAATATGTCTTATATTCTAGGTTCTTCAAAGTAGCCACCTTTTGCTTTGATTACTGCTTTGCACACTCTTGGCATTCTCTTGATGAGCTTCAAGAGGTAGTCACCTGAAATGGTATTCCAACAGTCTTGAAGGAGTTCCCAGAGATGCTTAGCACTTGTTGGCCCTTTTGCCTTCACTCTGCGGTCCAGCTCACCACAAACCATCTCCATTGGGTTCAGGTCTGGTGACTGTGGAGGCCAGGTCATCTGGCGTAGCACCCCATCACTCTGCTTCTTGGTCAAATAGCCCTTACACAGCCTGGAGGTGTGTTTGGGGTCATTGTCTTGTTGATAAATAAATGATGGTCCAACTAAACGCAAACCGGATGGAATAGCATGCCGCTGCAAGATGCTGTGGTAGCCATGATGGTTCAGTGTGCTTCAATTTTGAATAAATCCCTAACAGTGTCACCAGCAAAGCACCCCCACACCATCACACCTCCTCCTCCATGCTTCACGGTGGGAGCCAGGTATGTAGAGTCCATCCGTTCAACTTTTCTGCATCGCACAAAGACGCGGTGGTTGGAACCAAAGATCTCAAATTTGGACTCATCAGACCAAAGCACAGATTTCCACTGGTCTAATGTCCATTCCTTGTGTTCTTTAGCCCAAACAAGTCTCTTCTGCTTGTTGCCTGTTCTTAGCAGTGGGTTTCCTAGCAGCTATTTTACCATGAAGGCCTGCTGCACACAGTCTCCTCTTAACAGTTGTTGTAGAGATGCGTCTGCTGCTAGAACTCTGTGTGGCATTGACCTGGTCTCTAATCTGAGCTGCTGTTAACCTGCGATTTCTGAGGCTGGTGACTTGGATGAACTTATCCTCCGCAGCAGAGGTGACTCTTGGTCTTCCTTTCCTGGGGCGGTCCTCATGTGAGCCAGTTTCTTTGTAGCGCTTGATGGTTTTTGTGACTGCACTTGGGGACACTTGCAAAGTTTTCCCAATTTTATGGACTGACTGACCTTCATTTCTTAAAGTAATGATGGCCACTAGTTTTTCTTTACTTAGCTGCTTTTTTCTTGCCATGATACAAATTCTAACAGTCTATTCAGTAGGACTATCAGCTGTGTATCCACCTGACTTCTGCCCAACACAACTCATGGTCCCAACCCCATTTATAAGGCAAGAAATCCCACTTATTAAACCTGACAGGGCACACCTGTGAAGTGAAAACCATTTCAGGTGACTACCTCTTGAAGCTCATCAAGAGAATGCCAAGAGTGTGCAAAGCAGTAATCAAAGCAAAAGGTGGCTACTTTGAAGAACCTAGAATATAAGACATATTTCCCGGTGTTTTTTTTTACACTTTTTTGTTAAAGGGGCATTCCCATCTCACAAATATAGTTTGTATAGTTAGATATAGCCATACCAATATTATCACTAATAGAATGTATTTATCTAAAATGTACCGTTTAGAAGATTTGCCTATTTGTATATCCATTGTCCCACACACATCAGTCAGGCCGTTGCCCCTAATTACGGCCACCGCTGCCGTGTAGTAGTGGTGGCTGGCTTTCTCTTGTTCAAACCCGCTCTGAGGTAACTGCTGTATTGTGAACACACATTGCATGAACATGCGGAGACACATCTTAGGGTTGTAGCATTTTTGTCTGCGCAGAAAAACGGATCCTGTTCCAAGATCAATTCATCTCCTTGGACAGATCCTGACCATTGCGTTTTGGACTGGTAGCGTCCAAAACGCAGATGTAAAAGTACCCTAAGATGTGTCTCTGCAAGCTCATGCAATGTGTGTTCACAATACAGCAGTTACCTCAGAGTGGGTTTGAACAAGAATAAACCGGCCACCACTACTACATGGCCACAGTGGCCATAACCAGGGGCAACGGCCTGACTGATGTGTGTGGGACAATGCCTATACAAATGGGCAACTCTTCTAAACGGTACATATTATATAAATACATTCTATTAGTAATAATATTGGTATGGCTATATCTAACTATACAAACTACATTTGTGAGATGGGAATACCCCTTTAAGTATATAATGCCACATGTGTTAATTCATAGTTTTGATGCCTTCAGTGTGAATCTACAATTTTCATAGTCATGAAAATACAGAAAACTCTTTGAATGAGAAGGTGTGTCCAAACTTTTGGTCTGTACTGTATATATATACGTATATATACAGTATATATATTTTAACAAAAAACATAAAATCCTGCAGTTTTCCCACTGGCTGTTAAGGCTACTTTCACACTAGCGTTTTATAATTCCGGTAATGAGTTCCGTCATAGGGGCTCAATACCGGAATAAAATGCTTCAGTTTTGTCCCCATTCATTGTCAATAGCCCATGTGACTGATGTAAACCAGTTTTCTTAATCTCTTAATATTATAAAAATGAGTTTCTGTCTGTCTGTCTGTTCTCTATGCGCGACCAAACTACTGGACCGATTTTCACCAAATTCGGCACACAGGTACATCAGGTGTCCGGAAAGGTTTTAGACCAGGTCTCAGCTCTCTAGGATGTACAGTTTCCGAGATATTCCCAAAATATGATCTCCATTAGCCAATATTAGTCTGGGAGCATTTCACTTCAAATTCCAACTGCCATTTTCTCCACATGCACACAGGTTTCCATAACAACCTAGCCAGGTAATTAGCAGCCAGCTGAGGAGCTCAGCCATTTCTATTCGTTGCTTTAAAGGGGCAGAGCGCTGTGGATGACACTGTTAAAGGGGTATTCCGGTTACCATAAATATATGTTAAAAATTATGTTTTAGACTAATTTTAGACTAAGACCGTTCAGTAGTAATAAAAGATGTTTTCTTCCACTGCTACCCATTGCGTGTCCTCATCAATTACCATGGCATCGACCTGTAATTCAGGCTGCCCCCTAAAGAAGGACTTAAAACCCCCGCCCCAGGTCTCACTAAGTCACGCCCCGGACTTGGTCAGGTCACGCCCCCTCCCACTCCGCAGCCAATGGGGATTGAAAAAATGAAGGTAAAAATCAACTTCTGTCAGCTGCATTGACTTTCTCTCTGCAACGACACAGAAACATTAAATGAAATAAATGAAATTACTAATTTTAGACTACGACTGTTCAGTAGTAATAAAAGATGTTTTTTTCCACTGCTACCCATTGCGTGTCCTCATAAATTACCATGGCATCGACCTGTAATTCAGGTAACCCTCAAAAGAAGGACTTAAAAGCAACCCCCTCCAAAGTCCTGCTAAACCACGCCCCCGACCCGGTCAGGTCACGCCCCCTCCCACTCCGCAGCCAATGGGGATTGAAAAAATGAAGGTAAAAATCAACTTCTGTCAGCTGCATTGACCTTCTGAAACGACACACAGAAATATTAAATGAAATAGATGAAACACACACTAATTTTAGACTTAAACCGTTCAGTAGTAATAAAAGATGTTTTCTTCCACTGCTACCCATTGCGTGTCCTCATAAATTACCATGGCATCGACCTGTAATTCAGGCCACCTTCAAAAGGACTTAAAACCCCCGCCCCAGGTCTCGCTAAGCCACGCCCCCTCCCACTCCGCAGCCAACGGGGATTGAAAAAATGAAGCTAAAATTCAACTTCTGTCAGCTGCAGGGGTGGGAAGGAAGTTGACTTTCTTTCTGCAAGGACAACCAGAAACACTAAATGAAATAGATTAAATATACCCGTGCGAAGCGATGTTTTCTTCCACTGCTACCCATTGCGTGTCCTCATAAATTACCATGGTATCGACCTTTAATTCAGGCCACCCTTAAAAGAAGGACTTAAAAGCAACCCCCTCCAAAGTCCCGCTAAACCACGCCCCCGACCCTGTCAGGTTACACCCTCTCCCACTCAGCTGCATTGACTTTCTCTCTGCAACGACAAACACAAACACTAAATGAAATAGACGAAATATACCCAGGCGAAGCCGGGTCCTTCTGCTAGTGCTTTCTAAATTCTAAGAACAGCTCAGACAAAATGGCTGCCCCCATAATCATGTTCAGTAAATAGAAAATAAAAACAGGATTAGAAAAAAGATATGGGTCGCTATCTGGTTTTAACTGGCAGAAGTGGCCAGCTATAGACTGGTGAAAGCTTTGGGGGCATGCTAGCCATTTAAGAGCTGGGGAGCATGCGTGCCCTAAGGGCAGAATGAGAAGGCCAAGGTGGCATGGACAGGCCTTGGCTTGCAGCAGAAGATGAAACATGGGACTCTGGCGGCATGTGCTAGCCACCATATTGCTGATGATAGAACTTTTACAAGCCCAGCATCCTACTTGCTCACACAGAGGATTTCTTCTCCCCAAGTGCATCATTTTACATATGGAAACATTTCCACTGCATTGACCATTTATCCAATAAAGCTAAATCATAGTCTATGTTACAGACACCTCCAGGATTATCAGCCCAATTACACACTAAGGGCTCATGCACACAAACGTATTTTCTTTCCGTGTCCGTTCCGTTTTTTTTTTGCAGACCGTATGCGGGACCATTCATTTCAATGGGTCCGCAAAAAAAACGAAAGGTACTCCGTACACATTCCGTTTCCATATGTCCGTATATCCGTTCCGCAAAAAAATAGAACATGTCCTATTATTGTCCGCATTACGGACAAGGATAGTACCGTTCTATTAGGGGCCAGCTGTTCCGTTCCACAAAATACGGAATGCACGCGGATGTCATCTGGAATTTCTGCGAATCCGTTTTTTGTGGATCCGTTTTTTCATATGGTCGTGTGCAAGAGGCCTAACAGGCAAACCTTGCCTACAAAGCATTCCGGATTACATCCGTGTGCATTCCATATTTTGCGGAACGGAACAGCTGGTCCCTAATAAAACAGTACTATCCTTGTCCTTAATGCGAACAATAATAGGAAATGTTCTATTTTGTTGCAGAACGGAAATACGGACATACGGAAACCTTCCTTTTTTTTTTCCCCTTTGAAATGAATGTTCCGCATACGGTCCTCAAAAAAAACGGAACGGACACGGAAAGAAAATACGGTCGTGTGCATGAGCCCTTACAAGCATATTATGAAACATAGAACTCAACAGTGGCTTACCTCCAATGGAGGTAGACGCTGGCGTTACTATAGGGGTCAAAAGAGGGCCCCCCATGCCAGTGGTGCTCTACTGTTCCCGTTATAAGATGCAGTGCATCTCATAAAGGGAATACTAGCAAGCTCTTCTATAATGGAAGCGCTCACTAGTATGCAGGAGGAGGGGGAGTGAAGCGCTGGTAGCGCTGTACAGTACTTACCACTCCTCCTGCTTGCTCTTCCTGGGGCCCGAGCTGCTGTGTCCTGCCTGCAGCGTCAGGACGTACAGAACGCACTCTGACCTGACGCTGCAGGAGGTCAGGTGACTGCAGGGCAGGAGAGGTGAGAGTGGGGAGACAGCCAGGACCGGGAGAGGAGCGACACAGGAGAAGTAAGTTTATTTATTTGTTTTATTGTCTGATTTGGGGTCCTAAACGGGGGTCTGTTATTGAGGGCCAGAAGGGGGGGGGGTCTGATATTGGGGGCCAGAAGGGGGGTCTGATATTGGGGGTCAGAAGGGGGGGTCTGATATTGGGGGCCAGAAGGGGGGTCTGATATTGCGGGCCAGAAGGGGGTCTGATATTGGGGGCCAGAAGTGTGGGGTCTGATATTGGGGGCCAGAAGGAGGGATCTGATATTGGGGGCAGAAGGGGGGGTCTGATATTGGGGGCCAGAAAGGGAGGGGTCTGATAGAGGCGCCAGAAAGGGGGGGGTCTGATATGGGCGCCAGAAAGAGGGTGGTCTGATATGGGCGCCAGAAAGGGGTAGGTCTGATATGGGAGCCAGAAGGGAGTCTGATTAGGCCTGAAGAGTCTGAAGGGGGGTCTGACTGGGGGTCTAGAGAGGTCTAATGGGGGTCTGGAGGTCTAATGGGGGTCTGATTGGGGGTCTGGGGTTCTAATGGGGGTCTGATTGGGGGTCTGGGGTTCTAATGAGGGTCTGATTGGGGGTTTGGAGGTCTAATAGGGGTCTTATATGGGGGTCTGCAGATGGGGGTGGTCTCATCTGGGGTATTGTTTTTCTGTGTGGTACCAGTATTTTTAGAGGGACTGTTTCTGCAGTATAGTATTGGGGGTGGGGCAGAATGGGGTGTTGCGGAGAAGGTAAGAGGATGATGTAAAAGTAGGAAAGTAAGATGTCTGTTTGTTAAACTCTGCAGAGACGAGGCACGGCTGAAAGAAGTCACCGTAGCGGTCTGGTCTGACAGGGGAAGAGGAGGAAAGAGAACGTCTACATCAGAGAAGAGAAGTCATTGGATGTACATATGTGGCACTGTATTCTCCTGTATGCTCTGTGACGCTGTATGTAATACAAGTATAAAACATTTTATTGAAATAAACACTCCCCCAGACCCCTGTTTGACCATTTTATTAAAAAAAAAAAAAAGCTGGTCCGCCGTAGTCCACCGAATCCGACGTAGTCCTCTGCATTCACGACCCTGAAAAATAGAAAACAAACACACAAACACAGACCACTTACCTCTTCCTGCACTGGGATAATACACACAGCGAAGTCACTGTACAGGGATAATAAACACAGTGATGTCACCGTACAGGGGTAATAAACACAGTGATGTCACAGTACAGGGATAACAAACACAGATATTTCTTTATGGTGGGCCCCAAGAATTATTTCCTCTGGTGGGCCCTAGGTACTCCAGTCCGACCCTGCGCGCGCTGCCATTTCAGCTCTGTTTACTGCTCATGACTGCAAATGCTGCGGCAAGCAGGTGAACAGAGCAGAGAAAGCAGCTCTCATATGAGCAATACCCTCTCTTCAAACAGCAGATCGTCGGGGTTCCCAGAGGACCCCGCCGATCTGATATTGATGACCTACCCTGAGGATAGGTCATCAGTAGTAAAAAGAGGACAACCCTTTTTAACAGTAGGACTGAAGGGAAGGGGTTAGGTTGAAAATTTGGCATGGGGGGAGGGGTGCGTTTCAATATTTGCCTCGGGCAGCAGAAAAGCTAGGTGCACCTGCGCTGAGCTGAACTGGTTGCACCAGGGCCCATGAGCCTTTAGCAACACCCCTGGAGTCAGACCAATAGCTGCTATGGGGCCCTTAGGAGAAGGGGGTCCAGCTGTGGAGGAAAAGAGAGGAGAGGTGAATATAATAGGTGGAGAAGTACATTTGTGATGTCATCATCATGTGACCAGTGAGGGAACAGACAGAGCTCAGCAGTGCAGAGAAGTGGTGAAGGACCTGTGGGATGTCAATGTGTGAGAGGGTGGAGCTCCTCTATGTGGAGGTTGGTGGTTTCTCTTCCTCTGTAAGTACTAATGTCCTGTTATAGCCCATAATAACATCCTAGAAATGACGGGATTTGTAGTTCTCTCCTATTATGGTATATCCTTCTCCATGTAATGCCCACTGGTGTTCTATAATAACAGTCTGGACATGCTGGGAGTTGTAGTTTTCTCCTTTTACCCCCACCCCATGTATTACCTTCTAATTTTCAATAATAATAATATCCTGGTCATGATGAGACTTGCAGTTCTCTTGTCACTATTATGATGTTCTGCAGCATCTGAGGTATGTATTAGACACAACAATGAAAATCAGGGTAGTCCAGGATCCAGCACATCACGGACGACAATGCCTGTTGGATCCCGCTGGCTATGATGAGATCTGATCGGTTTTCATCATGGAGCTTAGCAGACTGCATCGTTTTGTCCAGTATTTATGACCTGGTCTACGAAGGAGGCTCCTAAGGCCCCTTTCAAATGAGCAAGTGTCTCACTGCGGACTCG
Source organism: Rhinella marina (assembly GCA_900303285.1). Lineage (NCBI taxonomy): Eukaryota > Metazoa > Chordata > Amphibia > Anura > Bufonidae > Rhinella > Rhinella marina. Next base: position 159,973 of record ONZH01013690.1, read on the forward strand.
CAGCGAGGCACCCAGTCTGAACTTCCAGCACTGCCGGGGTCGCAGAGCATTATATTGATTTATGTATGTAACCCCTCCCCCCATCTATGTAACGATCTATGTAACCCTTAGAGGTTTGGAATGTATTAGATGGCACTGACATAATGCTGTCAGTGTTATAAAATACATTCCTGAACTCTAAGGGTTACACAGCATCATAAATCAATATAATGCCATGCGACCCCGGCAGTGCTGGAAGTTCAGGCCCGGTGCCTCACTGCAAGTCCACAGTGAGACACTGGCTCGTCTAACACAGATGGAATCAGAGCCTTATGTGAATGCAGAAGAAAAAAGTGAATGACTCCAGTCAGAGAAACATCAGTTTTGTTCTGATTAAAGGGGTTGTCCGGGCTTTTTAATATTGATGACGATGACCTATCTTGAGGGTAAGTCATCAATATTAAAAAGCCCAGGCAACAACTTTAAATACTTTAGTATTCTGTGTCTCCACCTTGTAAAATATTTTAAAATTTATTTTATTCACAAGTAAGGTGGTTTTACTTAATCATTAAAAGTGTTATCCAAATTTTGAAACAGAGTCGGGCCCCTTACAGGTAATATACTTACCCGACTCCCCGCTCCCTACATTGCTCCTTGTCCCCGCACCGCTGCTGCTTCTCCCTGTACACAGATGAAAACATCTGGTGTCGGGGTGGAGCAGCCAATTGTAGACAGGGACGAGCCTCCCTAGCGTCACCCGCGATGCTAGGGAGGCTCCTCCCCAACCCCATCTGCCATTGGCTGCTCCCTCCGACACCAGATGTTTTCATCCATGTGCAGGGAGAAGCTGCAGCGGCGGTGCGGGGACCAGGAGCAGCGCAGGGAGCGGGTAAGTATATTAGCTGTGGAGGGCCCGGTGGCTGTTTCAGAACTTGGATAACCCCTTTAATTCTACAAAGGGGCAACATTTGTCTGATCTGCCTAGGGCATCAAAGTACCTTGTTCTGGCCCTTTTCCTCTGACTGCACACATCGCACTGTGACGCATGGAGGAGTATGGCAGCAGCAGGCACAGTACATGGGAGAAGGATAGCACACTATATAAAAGGCAGTAGCAGTGGGCACGGTTCATCAGGTAAGGCTAGGTGCACACTTGTGATCAGATTCTGGTATTCTGTTCCAGCATAGGAGCAGAATATCGTAATTACTGGATCTGGCATATGCTGAACACCGCCGGCACTTGCCAGATCTCATTCAGTATCTGGGTTGAGTACAGGCAATTTGTCTGCATTTTGCCAAACAAAATATTACTGCATGCCAATTTTGCCAATGTGTATGTAGACTAAGGGGTGCTATGGGTGGCTCATAATACTGCAGCCACAGCGCAGTTCATAGTCGGGCTGATAGGGTTGCAGACACAGTTCATGGGGAGGGGGTGCAGTTCATGGTGGGGTGGAGGAAGTTTGCCAATACTAATTTGGGCTTTCAATGCATGAATGGTTGGGTGGTGGTTGAGAAGATTGAATAGTACTTTTTTTTGTAGGTGAAAATGGAGCTGACAGGGATTTGCCAGGGCAGATAATGGGAGGGGCCAAGGTAGTAGGAAGGGGCAGGGCATGGGGCCCAATTCATATTCTTGCTATGGGGCCGAATGATTTCTATGTACACCCTTGGGACATAGAACAGACTCTTGTGGTACACCTCACAGACCTCACAGAGTTTGCTCATTCTTCAGAATGCACACCAATAACAACAACAACAACAACACTGATATCTATCCTTAAGACAACTGTAAATCCACTGAACTTACTAGGAGTTACATCCAAGTTTTGAAAACACGTCTATCATCTCCTTATGTCAAAGGCTTTGCTGAAATCCAGATAAGCAATATCCATGGTACCACCTTCATCCAACAGTTTTATGGCATAGTCAAAGAAGTCGCAAGTTTCAGAATTTTTACTACTATAGATGTCACACTAACTGGCCTGTAGTTACTGGCTTCTCCTCTACTAACATTCTTATGGATGGCTACTCTCCAGTGATCAGGAACATCATCTACTCAAAGGTACAGTAATCAGTGGATTTCTTTAAGAAACTTGGGATGGACATCATCAGGACCCATTGCCTTATTTAATTTCAAATGTGCAAATTCACCCAAAACATTGGCCTCCAGAAAAACTTACAACCAGACATAACACAATGCACAAGTGACCTGCTTTATGTTAACAGCTCAGTTGATGACACCTATAAGGAGAAGAATGGTGGAGGCACAACATAAGGTATCAAAATTGTAGATATACATTAAGGTGTATTATGAGTATTGTATATATGTTCTTTGTTGGGTCATGAGTACAGAATGAGAGAGAAAACAAGTCCTAATAGACTGAAGATGCATACAGGGCATGGCTTCAGGATTAAAAAAAAAATTACTTGCAGGCTGAGGATGGCAGAGACTGGCAGTGATTGGGGCTGGTTCTCTGGCAATGGCAGGGGTGACAGCAGGTAAACACAGGGCACTGAATTAATCATTTCATGTCGTACCATGCTTGCTAGAATTCTACTGGGTGCTATATGCTACAAAACACTCATAGCATTGGTACTGTGATATTTCATAGTAGAAAATCCTCATATGACTGATTTGTATTCAAAATACTAGGGAATCCTCTTAGCATTCATACTGGTATAGCCCATAGGCTAGATAATCTGTCTGGAATTACATGAGGGGCCGAGCTCATAGACCCTGATGCAACTTCACAACCAGGAACCCCCAACTGTTATATGCTAATTACAATGGCTTTCTATTGGCTTGGGTGTCTCTAATCTTCCCATCCCCTATAACTACACCATTGAGCATTGTAACCTTATATGATTATCATATGCCAGGGAATCCTCACAAAATCTAATAAGCTACTATGGCAGTGGAGAGTTATGAGAGCTATCTCACTTTAAAAATATATACATATACATATATTGTATACTGTGCAGATCACATGCATCCAGGTAGAGATTGCCTCAAAGCCTGGGGCTACAATCTATGCCGCTGGGTAATAGAACAGAATGATAGATGTGAACAGGATAAGACTGGGTGTAATGTGAGAATACCAAGTACCAAGGAAGCCTTCGATTTTACTTGCATTCATTGAGACAATGTCTGCACTTAATGCCATATGCCATGTATATGTGTATTAAAGGGATTTTACAGGAGAAGAATATTAATAGGCTATTCTCAGGATAACTCAACCATATCTAATCTGTGGGGGTCCACCTCCTGGCACCAATTGCAAGCAGACCCGTTCATTTCTATGGGACTGCAATATGGATGCCATCCCTGAGCTGTCCTCATCCATGTGTCAGTCCTGCACAGAACATGCCCTATTCTTTTCTGTTTTTGCAGACAGGAATAGGTATTTCTACCATGCACCATGTACACGGCCATTATCTGTATTTTGGTATCCGTGGTTTGCAGACCTCAAAATACATACAGTTGTGTGCATGTAACCAGGTAGACTAAGGCCTGCTTGCCGCCAAAGCCTGTCCACCTCTGCTCTTAGGGCACACAAGTGTTTCCTCCGGCTCTTAAAGGTCCAGCACAGACCCTAATCTTCACTAGCCAATGGCTGGCAATCCTGGGGTACTTCAGGCATATTCTCCTGTGGGAGGGTGCCTCAGCCATTAGATTCCTTAGCATGCTAAGTACATGCAAAGGTGTTCTGTAATGTGTTGTTTGCTCGTGTAGCGACCTCTGCTGTTTACTGTTCTCTGACCGTTCTCTACCTGACTGACCTGTGCTTAACCTCCATATTGACCCTTTGCTGCCTGCCATACTGTATTTCATGCAGTCCATCAGTCCTGACCAGTGGTGTAACTACAACTAACTGGGCCCCACAGCAAATTTTTGAACGGGCCCCCCCCCCAGAAACTTCTTCGCAACCCCCAACTCACATGCAACCCTCACTCTTGTGGCTAGTCAAGATTGAGCTCTCCCAGACAAGGCCTGACAGCCATTCCATCCGTTTCCTATAGTGTCACTGTATATAATGTCATTGTATAATACTGTTGAGGGGGCCCTGACAATAAAATCTTTTAGTCTCCCCCCTGAGGGGGCCCCTTGTGGGTCTGGGCCCCAAAGCAGCTGCTTCCCCTGCTTCCCCTATAGCTACGCCCCTGGTCCTGACCTTGGCCTGTTCCTGACTACGACTTTGGTGCACTTTACTGGTGTGTCAGCTGTTAACTGCACAGAGACTACTCTAGGAGGTAGTAGCCTGGTGGTTTCCTTCAGCAAAGTCCAGATCCCTGTATGGGGGTTAAAGGGTGAATACCAGTGGATCGCCAGGCCCTTACGATTAGCCCTGAGTCATATCTGTTCCACACCCACTGCAGTATGAAACATATTCAGTGTTACATCACACTTGTATTAATCCAATTGCTTTGTAGCTATGACCAGTGATATTTTGTTGTTGCTTTTTTTTTTTACTAAGGCATGGATTCTGTATGGTTCATAAAGGTTTAAATGGGGCAGTGCTGCAAAGATGGTTGTCCACACTAGATTTCTTGAGCTCTTTTATAGTGACCATTAGACCACCTAACTGACCAAGCCCTTTAACCCCTGATTTCTCCAGTTTGGTTTAGTGAACAGCTTTAGTAAGATCCTGGTGGTTCCAAACTTCTTACTTTAAAAAAAATCATGGAGGCCAGTATGATCTTTTTGGACCTTCAGTGTTGCATTGTAAAAAAATATATTTTTCCTTCTCCGGCCTTGGCACGATTCCCTCAGTGCTCTGCTCTGCACTGTAGTTGTCATGCTAAATCATATCTATTTAACTGAATTCACCACATGTGGACGGGCATAGGCTGAACGAGATGTATCAGCAGGTGGGTGGTAGCCAGAGTTCACAGCCAAAGTTCTGTTTACTTGTAAATATAATAAATATTTCAGTTTTTAGTTTTTAATGCATTAGTACAATCATAATATTTGTCATATTTAGATTGATGAGATCCATTATCCATTTTAGAGTCAGCTAACTGCGGTCTTTGCAATTTGCAGCAAGCTTTCAAATCCATGTGGAGATGTTGTTGAGAAACCCTGTTCACTTGCACTGTACAGTATGTTCTTGTGAAATTTCAGAAGAGAATCCACAATGCAGATCTGCAACACAGACACCCCCAGTGATAGTGCCCTGCTTAGATCATCACTATGATGCTTTGAATTAATGTAATCACTCATAGTGCTGTTATTTCCCAGCCTGATAAAATCATTGATTCTGTATTGATCCAGGGCTAAGTGGAATTGATTAGATGGGGATTACTGTTAACCTGTTAGTTTCCCTCCTGAGCAATGAGTAAATGCATCATATTTTGTCAACTAATACATACTTCTGCTCCACCACTCTATGGATACCCTAAGACCTGTCCGGTGCCTCCTCTCGATTCTGAAACTCTTTCCCTTGTTCCATCTAACACTCTCTAACCTGATGTTCACTCAACGGGTTTTAAAAACACAGTAAAAAAATCTGCGCTGAAAAAATCTGCGCTGAAAAAATCTACGTTGATTTTAGGTGTGCTTTTTGGCGCAGCTTTTTTCAGCTTCCTATTTTTTCAGCTTACCATTCATTTCCATGGGACAGTCAGTGCAGATTCCACTCCAAGACAGAGCATGCTGCTTCTTTTTTTATGCAGTTTTTTTCAGCGTGGAAAAAAAACAAGTTCTGCCTCCCATTGAAATGAATGGGAGGTTTTTTAGAGGTGTTTCTTGGTGTGGATCCTGAGCAGATAATATGTGAGAAAATGCCAAAAAACGTAGTGTGAATAGGCCCTAAAACACAAAAAATGTTACTCCTCTGGCAAACATAGCTTCTATTCCAGCACTATTTTCACCTGACATGTAAAGAGCTACTTACATATTTCTCTAACCTCTCCTGTGGATTCCCTTATGGATTGTAAGCTCTTATGGGTAGGGCTCCTACCTAATGTATCTTGTACACTCTGTTTCTTCTGTATATCTCACCACTGTCTTTTTAAATAGTTACAATGTGTCACCTCAATATTGTGCTACAGAAGCTGAGTACCATGAATAATTTATAGACTGCCATAGATGCATAATACTGCCTGTATCAGAGCTGGTTAATTGCCATTATTTCTAGTACCATGGCAGTGTGTCCTGTCATATTGCTGAAGAATCAGACTGTGTATGGTCAGCTCTGGTCAGTCTCAGTTGAAAATCATTTGCTTTCATTCTGGCATACACGATGGCACAGTGCACTTTTGCTTTGAGACATGTTTTTGGAGACCCGACCTGATGTTCTGACCACAGCGTATAAGAACATGATTCAAACCCATAACATTGTGCATACTGATTAGGGCCCGTTCATAGAGGCCAGTGTTCAGGAAACAAAACGCTTGTTTCTTAGGTGCACACACCAATAATGGTCATTTGCTGACAGCTCATAGCCTTTTGTAAAGAGGGATGTGCTGCCGACAATATGGAAAGTGAATGGTTGATTTGTACTAAAGATTGCTCATCCCCCGTTCAGTATGCTTTGGGTCATGTGAAAACGAACACTAATCAACTTTTATATTGCCAACAGGAAATGGGATGTGTTATAGAATTTATATTTCAAGAAAACCTTCATGTCTTTTATTCCATTCCAACTAAATGTATAACTAAATATATGGATTGTGTTTTGATTACCCTTCAAATGACTGGTTTCTGTTGTTCTGATGTATTATAGGTAGGCTTGATTTGTTGGATTTGCATTAGCTCTTTTATATTGCTTTTTAACAGGAACACTATGTCATCTCCAATCTGGAGGGCTTCTTCCCCTGGGAGTGAAGGACTGAAGAGGAAGCCTGATTTCTCTGCTATAATTAACTTGCCTTTCTAATGTGGGAGCTGTGAAGACACCTCTGTCTTGGGGTGACAATACAACCCTCATGCATATGCAGCAAGGCTTCACACTGCTCACATTTTCCTGTTCCTTGCATTTACCAAGCAGGAGAAGGTGGATATTACATATGTTATTATAAGAATACAATGTAAAACAAGATCTTTCACTTAAGGATCCCTAGAATAGCTCTATAGGAAATGGTATATGTATGTTATGTGTATGTATGTGGGATACAGCGTTTTTTTTTTCAAATACGTTCATTTTGTGAAGTCTTATGAAGGTCATAACAACAGGAAGACCATTGTTAACATGCATTAGGTCACAGTGTGTTTTCATTTTAAGTAATAAATCCCGTCTCCCTCAATAGGCTGAGCATTATTTTTTTTATATAACCAGAAGAGAACATACAAGCCCAGTGTACTTGTTGCCCTTTTGGAGCTAAACACATGGCCACAGTTCTACAAGGCAATATAGTTCACTTGAAGACTTCCTTCTCAATTGAAGACTTTTGCTACATGGACTTGGATCATCCCAGGCCAACACCTTAATATACATTTTTGGACGCTCGGTTAATTAATAATTGGACTACAGCAGAAGGAAGGAGGAAGTGGGGATGGGGGGGGGAGGCAGGGAGTGGGATTGTTTTTCTTGCTTTATGTGCAATGTTTAAAAACAATAAAACATTATCTGATTAAAGAAACAAGGCAGAATAGCTGACCTCTAAGCCACCATGTTGTCCTAGAACGGGAATCTAAAAATATTACTTTTAACTGGAGTACAATGTCTAAAAATGATCTGCCTGATTACCAAATTGCTCAAATTGAGCCAATAAAATGGCTGTTCAACAGATTTTCTAGGCAATTAGAAATGGGGCCATGGCTTAGAGTTTAAAATGTTTCAGATTGTGGTTTGCGACACAATTCGGGCACAAAATACCGGCCTAAAGTAAACCAAGTGGTGGTGTAAAAGGTAAACATGTCCATGTGCACCACTGTGACTCAGTTGGTGGATCTTCTACCTTCCTGTGTCAATTAAAGACAGAAATAAAAAATCTGCCACATCAGTAAAACTGACCATACACATTAGATTACTGTCAGTCCAACCCACCAATTTGAGCGTGACCAGACATACATTTAATGTGGTATTCCATGTTTCCCCCAATAGCAGATGCTGAAGGACAGAATTGGGCTGTAGGATTTTGTTCCTTTTGTTCTTGGTCTATAGTCTTGGACTATATTTGATTGCCTTGATTTGATTTGTACATTTCTACTTGTACAGCAGTACCTCATGTGACTGTGCAATTATTGAAGTTTACATCTCTGTGAAAGCTTCCTATATTTGTATAGTAATAGTAATATTGTTATACAATGCAGGTATATATCTCCAAAAACCAAGTGTGGTAGCCGTTAAACGGGTTGGCCCATCTCATACACTGGTGGCATATTACTAGGCACCTATCTCTAGAACAGAGTCCACATGTGCGGCTGCCCTCCATTCATTTCTATGCGAGTGCCGAAAATAGTCTAGCAGCGTATTTGGCTATGTTGGGAAGTCCCTTATAAATGAATGGGAAGTGCACAGCGCAAGAGTTGCCACCACTACATTCACTTCTATGGGGCTGACAGAAATAGCCAAGCCACCGCTCAGCTATTTTCAGCAGTGCCTTAGAAATGAATGGAGGGCGGCCATGCATGCGCGGTCCACTCTCCTTCATGTTGCCGGTTCCATTTTAAAGATAGGTGTGGGTTCCTAGTGATATACCACAAATGTATAAGATGAGCCAACCCCTTTAAGGGACTTAGCTCATGTTAGCTGCTATGGGCAATAATTAAAGCTGAATGAAAGGTGTCCTAATGTGTCTATTCTGTCAATAAAGATAAAGCTTTTAGATGTCAAATATAAGGCTAGCCCTGGTTTTACAGCTGTGTAATTAACCCATCTGCTTGACCTCTGCTTGATTGTCTTCATACACGTACAGAAATATATGTGGCGTGGTTTATGAATGCCTCTAGATATGCAGATATTTATAGATTTTCCTATTCTTATTGACTGTTGGGTGTTGTATATGGGCTAATTTTTATGCAGCAAGGACTGGCATTTATATTACATTTACATTTATAGCTGCCTTTATCATTCTTTCAATGCACAATCTTAGATAACTATTTTTATATGGCATCTGTTTCCATTAACATGATATACATGAGTTGATGTATTTGACATTTTTGCTAATAGCTTTTTTTGCTGTTTAATTGGTAACCCCGTATACCTACATATACAGCACAGACCAAAAGTTTGGACACACCTTCTCATTCAAAGAGTTTTCTGTATTTTCATTACTATGAAAATTGTAGATTCACACTGAAGGCATCAAAACTATGAATTAACACACGTGGAATTATATACTTAACAAAAAAGTGTGAAACAACTGTAAATATGTCTTATATTCTAGGTTCTTCAAAGTAGCCACCTTTTGCTTTGATTACTGCTTTGCACACTCTTGGCATTCTCTTGATGAGCTTCAAGAGGTAGTCACCTGAAATGGTTTTCACTTCACAGGTGTGCCCTGTCAGGTTTAATAAGTGGGATTTCTTGCCTTATAAATGGGGTTGGGACCATGAGTTGTGTTGGGCAGAAGTCAGGTGGATACACAGTCTACTGAATAGACTGTTAGAATTTGTATTATGGCAAGAAAAAAGCAGCTAAGTAAAGAAAAACGAGTGGCCATCATTACTTTAAGAAATGAAGGTCAGTCAGTCCGATAAATTGGGAAAACTTTGAAAATGTCCCCAAGTGCAGTCGCAAAAACCATCAAGCGCTACAAAGAAACTGGCTCACATGAGGACCGCCCCAGGAAAGGAAGACCAAGAGTCACCTCTGCTGCGGAGGATAAGTTCATCCGAGTCACCAGCCTGAGAAATCGCAGGTTAACAGCAGCTCAGATTAGAGACCAGGTCAATGCCACACAGAGTTCTAGCAGCAGACACATCTCTACAACAACTGTTAAGAGGAGACTGTGTGCAGCAGGCCTTCATGGTAAAATAGCTGCTAGGAAACCACTGCTAAGGACAGGCAACAAGCAGAAGAGACTTGTTTGGGCTAAAGAACACAAGGAATGGACATTAGACTAGTGGAAATCTGTGCTTTGGTCTGATGAGTCCAAATTTGAGATCTTTGGTTCCAACCACCGTGTCTTTGTGCGACACAGAAAAGGTGAACGGATGGACTCTACATGCCTGGTTCCCACCGTGAAGCATGGAGGAGGAGTTGTGATGGTGTGGGGGTGCTTTGCTGGTGACACTGTTGGGGATTTATTCAAAATTGGATGCATACTGAACCAGCATGGCTACCACAGCATCTTGCAGCGGCATGCTATTCCATCCGGTTTGGGTTTAGTTGGACCATCAAAGATCGCTTTCTCCCTGTAACAGCAAATAGTGATTGTCGAAGGCTATGTGTGAAGCAGATCAATTAAGGAAACACAAGAGACCTTCGCCGACCCAGGAACAAAACCACTAGCTAAACGTTGTATTCAGAGTCTGGTTTGGAATTGGCATCAAACTGGCTCTGTTGCAAACATCAAGAAACCGAGGCCTCCATCGATCAGGATGGCTGAAGTTGTGCATTCAGCAGAGGATTGCAAGTAGCCTTCAAAAATCAACTCGAAGTCTGTATCAGTAAGTTTCTGTATCACGAACGTCAGCGAGTGCCGAAATCTCTGAACCTAAGACCATACAGGGTAAGGCTACTTTCACACTTGCGTTTGCAGGATCCGTTTGTGAGATCCGTCCAGGCTCTCACAAACGGATCCGTCATGATAATATAACGGTCTGCATCCGTTCTGAACTGATCCGTTTGTATTATCTTTTACATAGCAAAGATGGATCCGTCTTGAACTCCATTGAAAGTCAATGGAGGATGGATGCGTTTTCTATTGTGTCAGACAAAACGGATCCGTCCCCATTGACTTACATTGTGAGTCATGACGGATCCGTTTGCATCAGTTTCTTCATGTGGATACCAAAACACAGTAAGCAGCGTTTTAGTGTCCGCCTCCAAAACGGAATGGAGACTGAACTGAAGCAAACTGAAGCAAACTGATGTATTCTGAACTGATTCTTTTCCATTCAGAATGCATTAGGACAAAACTGATCAGTTCAGGACCGTTTATGAGAGCCTGTGATGGATCTCACAAACGGATCCTGCAAACCCAAGTGTGAAAGTAGCCTAACACATGTGTGCAGGAACTGAAAGAGCCTGACAAAACTAAACATAGAACATAGAAACATAAAAGATTGACGGCAGAAAAAGACCACCTGGTCCATCTCGTCTGCCCTTTTATTATTCCTTTATTGTTATCTTAGGATAGATACATGTTTATCCCAGGCATGTTTAAATTCAGTTACTGTGGATTTATCAACCACCTCTGCTGGAAGTTTGTTCCAAACTTCTACTACTCTTTCAGTGAAATAATATTTTCTAATGTTGTTCTTGATTTTCCCCCAACTATTCCCCCCCCCCCAATTATTAACCCTTCCCTTCTGAACTTTATTCAGTCCTTTAACATATTTAAAGGTTTCAATCGTGTCCCCAGACTATACATATTAAGAACTCTGAGTCTTTCTTGATAAGTTCTATGCTTTAGACCTTCCACCATTTTTGTAGCTCTTCTTTGGACCCGTTCTAGCAATATCCTTTTGCAGGTGAGGTCTCCAGAATTGAACACAGTATTCCAGATGTGGTCTCACTAGAGCTCTATACAGAGGGATCACAATCTCCCTCTTTCTGCTTGTTATACCTCTAGCTATGCAGCTAAGCATGCGATTTGCTTTCCCTACCACCTGGTTGCATTGGTTACTCATTTTGAGGCTGTCAGAGATGACTACCCCCAAATCCTTCTCTTCTGAAGTCTTTTTTAACACAGAACTGCCAATACGATACCCAGATAGAGGATTTCTTCTCCCCAAGTGCATTATTTTACATTTGGAAACATTGAACTGCAGTTTCCATTGTTTTGACCACTTATCTAATAAAGATAAATCATTCTCCATATTATAGACACATCCTGGAACAACAACCCTATTACACACTTTTGTGTCATCAGCAAACAAGCAAACCTTCCCCACCAAGCCGTCCCTTATGTCACTTACAAACATGTTAAACAGAACAGGACCCAGAACAGATCCTTGTGGCAGCCCACTTGTAACCAGCCTCTGCTCAGAATACACTCCATTAACAACAACCCTCTGGTATCTGTCCTTCAGCCAACTGCAGATCCACTGAACTATCCAGGGGTTAAGTCCAATTCTTGATAACTTATCTATCAGCTCTTTATGGGGAACCGTATCGAAGGCTTTACTGAAATCCAGGTAGGAGACATCCACAGCACCACCTTCATCCAGCACTTTAGTTACATAGTAAAAGAAATCAATGAGATTAGTCTGACATGATCGGCCCTCAGTAAAGCCATGCTGGTTTGGGTCCATCAAGTTGTTTGTTGTTAGGTGGTCAATTATCTTCTTTTTTAGTAGAGTCTCTATCATTTTTACCACTACAGATGTCAAGCTGACTGGCCTATAGTTACTAGCTTCTTCTCTACTACCCTTCTTGTGAATGGATACAACATTGGCCATTCTCCAATCATCAGGAACATCTCCTGTAAGAAGTGTCAAATGTGTCCATTACTGGACTTGGAGTGTAAAACGTATCCACAGAAGTGTAAAACGTGTCCATTACTGGACTTGGTCACTATGATTGCTGACAGACATTTAGACTCATTGCTGTACTTCAAGACGGATGAAGCTTAGTTTAATTTATGAGGTCATGTAAATTCCCATAATATGAGGTACTGTTCCACTGAAAATACCCATTTGACTCGTGAAACACCACTTCACAACCAGAAAATAGGTGTTTCGGTGCACTGTGTCAGGAACACGAATAGTGAGCCCAATTTTCTTCAAATCAATTGTGAATACCACAATTTACCTGGACATCTTTGAACAGTCTTACAACCAACTAACACCAGAAGAAAAATGTCCTGTTCTTTCCAACAAGATGGGGCAACATGCCACACTTCATGGAACTCACTGGCACGGGTTCATGAACTGTTTACTGAGGAGAGAACCAAGCGGTTATGGCCACCATGTTCCCCAGACTTGTCCACATGCGATTTTTATCTGTGGGGAAATTTAAAACAGAAAGTGTCCGCTAACAATTCACATCCCCTGGATGATCTCAAGGAAAACATCAAACACTACCCGCAGCATCACAAGCAGAATCAGCCAACATAATCCAATGTGCCCAAAGATGCATAGACGTGAACGGGGACCACTGTCAGCATCTTTTGTGACTTGTGGGTAGTTAAAAAAAAACAAATCACTTGCTTGTTCATCTTGTCATACTATCGCTGGAGGTAGGCTACTTTTTCGTGGGCCACCCTATACTACCAACTAATCATATTATAGGCATCAGATTATGATGGACTATTGACCAAAAACACCCATAGTTCAGTAGATTTTTCTTTGCATATAAGCCAAATAGGCACTGTTAGTACAATATGAATGGCGCCAAAGACAGCGGTAATCAGCCATTTCAGCCAATACATATTTCATGTCTATGGATAACTTAATATTACTGTATTTTATTATTATTTTACATTGTCACCATACCAATGAGTCTTCATTCTCATTCTCTTGGGAATGCAATTTCCCCATGCTTACAGAACATAATATCACTGAAAAGTCAAGGGAATAGACTGAATTGTCTGAGTAGTAGAATCAGATTTGTGTTTTAGCTTTCTATCATTTCCTCTTGTGATACATGACCTGCATGTCCCAAAGCTTCTGACAAATGGAGCCGTTTTGTTTAGGGTATTTATTCCTGCAAAAATAACGGCACGAACTTATCTGTGATCTGTCTGTCGTTCATGTGGAATTAGTACTATCTCTAACTTCCTTCTAGTTCTCTGTTTTTTGGGGCGTTTTGGTACCATTATGTCATCCGTTTTTCACATACCGTATTTTTCGCCCTATAAAACGCACCGGCCCATAAGACGCACCTAGGTTTTAGAGGAGGACAATAAGAAAAAAAATTTTTCATTAGATCTCAGGTCAGACCAGCAATCAGACCCCCAATGTTAATAAGACCTCAGATCAGACCCCCAATTAGACCTCAGCTCAGACCCCAATGTGAATGACCCCCAATCAGACCTCAAATAAGAGCCCCATGCCTCTTATCAGTCCCCATATACCTCTCATCAGCCCCCATATGAGCCCCCATGCCTCTCATCAGCCCCCATATGAGCCCCCATGCCTCTCATCAGCCCCCATGCCTGTAATTAGTCCCTCATTCCTGTAATTAGCCCCCATATCAGCCCCCCATGCCTGTAATTAGCCCCCATATCAGCCCAATGTGTCACTTCAGCCCACATATCAGCCCCCATGCCTCACTTCATCCCCCATATCAGCCCCCATGCCTCACTTCATCCCCCATATCAGCCCTCATGCCTCACTTCATCCCCCATATCAGCCCCCATGCCTCTATTCTGCCGCCATGCCTCTTATTATCCATTATGAGCCCAGCATGCCTCTATTAAAATAAAAAAGCCACTTACCTCTCCTGCTCCTGGACGCCGCCACTCCTCCACCCGCGCTCTGTCTTCTTCTTGTTACGGCTGTGCTGTGACCCGGCACGCACAGCGTGAGGTCACAGAGCGCCCTCACGCTGGGTGCAGCCCTGCACAGCCGAACGGAGGACCAGGAAGCGGTAAGTACAGTGTCTTCACCACTTCCCGGTCCTTCGTGCTAATGAGCGCTTCCATAATGGAAGCGCTCATTAGCATTCACCCCATAAGACGCCGGGGCATTTTTTCCCACATTTTTTTGGGGAAAAAAGTTCGTCTTATGGGGCGAAAAATACGGTATGTGCTTTCAGTACTTTTAAGCATCTTCTAGAATCCATCCGTGAAAAATGGACCACACATGGGGCCAAATTAAGAATTAACTATCAGAGTAACCCGGCTTCGCACTGGACTATTTCGTTTGTGTGTGTGGTTAAAAGATATCCACAGTGTCCCCCATAACAGTGATATCCACAGTGCCCCCATAACATTGACATCCACAGTGCCCCCATAACAGTGACATCCACAGTGCCCCCCATAACAGTGATATTCACAGTGACCCCTATAACAGTGATATGCACAATGCCACCTATAACAGTGTGTGAGAAGGGCATGGGTTGGGAGAACCAATATCTGCCCTTGAAATGGTTAAATTCTTTACCATTCTCAGAGACACACCTGTCTTGGGTGTGTCTCTGAAAACCAAGAGGTTAAGGCCACTTTCACATTAGCAGCAGCACGGATCCGGCAGGTGATCCGTGCTGCCGCAAGTACACGTGAGGAGCCGGAGCAGTGCTCCGGCCCCACACGTGTCACATACACATACACACAGACATACACAGACATACTTACATGCTCTCAGCAGCTCCGGAGGAGGAGGACGGCGCGCACATAGGAAGATTCCCCACAGCGCCCTCTGCTGGAGGGAGAATCTTCCTATGTGCGTGTAGTCCTCCTCCTCCTGTGATGTGCGGAGCTCCTGGGAGCATGTAAGTATGTCTGTGTATGTGTATGTCTTTGTGTATGTCTGTGTCTGTCATGTGTGGTGTGCTGTGGACGGATCCGTCATGAACTCCATTAAAAGTCAATGGAGGACGGATCCGTTTACTGAGTGTGTCACACTGAACGGATCCATCCCCATTGACTTGCATTGGGGGTCATGACGGATCCGTTTTGGTGCAGATGCCCAGACCAGAGAGCAAACCACAGGACGGAACTCAATACCGGAAAAAGAAAACGCTAGTGTGAAAGTAGCCTAACTCAGACACAGTATAAGTAGGATTGATAGCCTGTGTTGTCTATGTTAGCCATAGCTAACATAGACAGGTTGTAAAATACGTACTGGGCCTGCTAATACTAGAGTGAATGAGGTTGGCAGTGGGACACTCACTCCACCCAGGGCTTCAGTCCTGGGCTTCCACCAGCCCACAGCTGAGGATCACATGGGCTCATTAGGGCCTAATACAAAGCCCAGTGTAGAGCTGAGCAGTGTGGCCATACCTGGAGATCTGACAACTGAACAACAAAAGGTATTCTTGTGCCACCCAATACCTGTGATTTGTACCCGTGGGCCTGGTAGCCGGTCCCACGTATAGTTAGGGATTGTGTTTTGTAGTATGTACTGGCTCAACCGAGCAGGGTTTTGTTTATTTAAGCCGTTTTGTTAAGGCTATGCTTATGTTTATTTAAGAAAGTGTGAAATAAAAACACTTTAATTTGTACTTTAACCTATCTGTGTCCCTGCTTCCTGCACAGCCACCAAGTGTCTACTAGAGTGAACCCCCACAAGTGATATCCACAGTGCCCCCCCGTAACAGTGATGTCCACGGTGCCCCCCGTAACAGTGATGTCCACGGTGCCCCCCGTAACAGTGATGTCCACGGTGCCCCCCCGTAACAGTGATGTCCACGGTGCCCCCCGTAACAGTGATGTCCACAGTGCCCCCCCGTAACAGTGATGTCCACAGTGCCCCCCCCCCGTAACAGTGATGTCCACGGTGCCCCCCCCGTAACAGTGATGTCCACGGTGCCCCCCCCCCGTAACAGTGATGTCCACGGTGCGCCCCCCCCGTAACAGTGATGTCCATGGTGCGCCCCCCCCCTGTAACAGTGATGTCCACGGTGCCCCCCCCCCCGTAACAGTGATGTCCACGGTGCCCCCCCCGTAACAGTGATGTCCACGGTGCCCCCCGTAACAGTGATGTCCGGTGCCCCCGTAACAGTGATGTCCACGGTGCCCCCCCCGTAACAGTGATGTCCACGGTGCCCCCCGTAACAGTGATGTCCACGGTGCCCCCCCGTAACAGTGATGTCCACGGTGCCCCCCCGTAACCCGTAACAGTGATGTCCACGGTGCCCCCCCGTAACAGTGATGTCCACGGTGCCCCCCCCCCCGTAACAGTGATGTCCACGGTGCCCCCCCCCCCCCGTAACAGTGATGTCACGGTGCCCCCCCCCCCGTAACAGTGATGTCCACGGTGCCCCCCCCGTAACAGTGATGTCCACGGTTGGCCCCCCCCCGTAACAGTGATGTCCACGGTGCCCCCCCGTAACAGTGATTCCACGGTGCCCCCGTACGTGATGTCCACGGTGCCCCCCCCCGTAACAGTGATGTCCACGGTGCCCCCCCGTAACAGTGATGTCCACGGTGCCCCCCCGTAACAGTGATGTCCACGGTGCCCCCCCGTAACAGTGATGTCCACGGTGCCCCCCCCCGTAACAGTGATGTCCACGGTGCCCCCCCCGTAACAGTGATGTCCACGTGCCCCCCGTAACAGTGATGTCCACGGTGCCCCCCCCCCCCCCGTAACAGTTGATGTCCACGGTGCCCCCCCGTAACAGTGATGTCCACGGTGCCCCCCCCCCGTAACAGTGATGTCCACGGTGCCCCCCCCCGTAACAGTGATGTCCACGGTGCCCCCCCCCCCGTAACAGTGATGTCCACGGTGCCCCCCCCCCCCCCCCCCCGTAACAGTGATGTCCACGGTGCCCCCCCCCCCCCGTAACAGTGATGTCCACGGTGCCCCCCCGTAACAGTGATGTCCACGGTGCCAACCGTGTATATACACTCACCGGCCACTTTATTAGGTACACCATGCTAGTAACGGGTTGGACCCCCTTTTGCCTTCAGAACTGCCTCAATTCTTCGTGGCATAGATTCAACAAGGTGCTGGAAGCATTCCTCAGAGATTTTGGTCCATATTGACATGATGGCATCACACAGTTGCCGCAGATTTGTCGGCTGCACATCCATGATGCGAATCTCCCGTTCCACCACATCCCAAAGATGCTCTATTGGATTGAGATCTGGTGACTGTGGAGGCCATTTGAGTACAGTGAACTCATTGTCATGTTCAAGAAACCAGTCTGAGATGATTCCAGCTTTATGACATGGCGCATTATCCTGCTGAAAGTAGCCATCAGATGTTGGGTACATTGTGATCATAAAGGGATGGACATGGTCAGCAACAATACTCAGGTAGGCTGTGGCGTTGCAACGATGCTCAATTGGTACCAAGGGGCCCAAAGAGTGCCAAGAAAATATTCCCCACACCATGACACCACCACCACCAGCTTGAACCGTTGATACAAGGCAGGATGGATCCATGCTTTCATGTTGTTGACGCCAAATTCTGACCCTACCATCCGAATGTCGCAGCAGAAATCGAGACTCATCAGACCAGGCAACGTTTTTTCCAATCTTCTACTGTCCAATTTCGATGAGCTTGTGCAAATTGTAGCCTCAGTTTCCTGTTCTTAGCTGAAAGGAGTGGCACCCGGTGTGGTCTTCTGCTGCTGTAGCCCATCTGCCTCAAAGTTCGACGTACTGTGCGTTCAGAGATGCTCTTCTGCCTACCTTGGTTGTAACGGGGTGGCAATTTGAGTCACTGTTGCCTTTCTATCAGCTCGAACCAGTCTGCCCATTCTCCTCTGACCTCTGGCATCAACAAGGCATTTCCGCCCACAGAACTGCCGCTCACTGGATGTTTTTTCTTTTTCGGACCATTCTCTGTAAACCCTAGAGATGGTTGTGCGTGAAAATCCCAGTAGATCAGCAGTTTCTGAAATACTCAGACCAGCCCTTCTGGCACCAACAACCATGCCACGTTCAAAGGCACTCAAATCACCTTTCTTCCCCATACTGATGCTCGGTTTGAACTGCAGGAGATTGTCTTGACCATGTCTACATGCCTAAATGCACTGAGTTGCCGCCATGTGATTGGCTGATTAGAAATTAAGTGTTAACGAGCAGTTGGACAGGTGTACCTAATAAAGTGGCCGGTGAGTGTATATATATACAGTGGAGGAAATAAGTATTTGATCCCCCACTGACTTTTAAAGTTTTAATACTAAAAAATAAATGAAACGTCTCATAATTTTATGCCAGCTTTATTTTAACAGTGCCACATAGAATATCAAAAGAAAAACGGAGAAAATTACATGAAATGAGAAATAAAAAATAATTTGCATTTCTTTGAGGGAAATAAGTATTTGATCCCCTAGTAAAACCATGACTAATGTTGGCTCCCACAGACCACTGACACACCCTAATCACAGTGAAGTCATTACCTGGATGAGAGACACCTGTCCCAAATTGTCACCTGTATAAAAGGCCACCTGCCAACAGTCTCAGTGACACTCCAACATCTCCACCATGGGCAAGACTAAAGAGCTGTCTAAAGATGTCAGGGACAAAATTGTTGACCTACACAAGGCTGGAATGGGCTACAAAGCCATAAGTAAGAAGCTGGATGAGAAGGTGACAACTGTTGGTGCAATTATTCGGAAGTGGAAGAAGTACAACATTACTGTCAATCGACCCAGGCCTGGAGCTCCATGCAAGATATCACCTCGTGGAGTCTTGCCTGGGTATATTTCACCTATTTAATTTAATGTTTCTGTGTGTCGTTGCACAGAGAAAGTCAATGCAGCTGACAGAAGTTGATTTTTACCTTCATTTTCTCAATTCCCATTGGCAGAGGAGTGGTAGGGGGCGTGACCTGACCGGGTCGGGGCGTGGTTTAGCGGGACCTTGTAGGGGTGCTTTTAAGTCCATCTTGTGAGGGTGGCCTCAATTACAGGTCGATACCATGGTAATTTATGAGGACACGCCATGGGTAGCAGTGGAAGAAAACATCTTTTTTTACTACTGAACGGTCTTAGTCTAAAATTAGTCTAAAACATAAGTTATATTTATGGTAACTTGAATACCCCTTTAACAGTGTCATCCACAGCGCTCTGCCCCTTTAAAGCAGTGAATAAAAATGGCTGTGTCGTTACCTGAGCTCCTCAGCTGTCTGCTAATTACCTGGCTGTGTTGTTATGGAAACCTGCCCTCCCTGTGTGTGTCTGTGCAGAGAATGGCAGTTGAGGTTGAAAGCAAAGCTACCAGGCTAATATTGGCAAATGCAGATCATATTTTGGGAATATCTCGGGAACGATATGTCCTAGAGAGCTGAGACCCGGTCTAAAACCTTCCCGAACACCTGATGTACCTGTGTGCCGAATTTGGTGAAAATCAGTCCAGTAGTTTGGTCGCGCATAGAGGACAGACAGACAGACAGAAACTCATTTTTATAATATATATATACACTGTGTATATGTGTATATATATATATATATATATATATATATGCCTCCAGTAATCCTATATATATGTATATATGCCCCTAGTTATGCTATTTCATGGCCCAATATATAGGTATATACATAGATATGCATGTATGCCCCTATATTACATGCATATCTACATGTATATATATTTAATGACCCCCCCCCTCAATGACCGGGTGCCCCCTCTGTGCTGTATCCTTCTGCAGGGACATATCAGCGCACCTGCAGGAGGGAGATGCCGCCCAGATGACTGGACAATTAAGTCCAGTCTCGGGCACATCAAAAGACAGAGGATCGATAAACGCCGGAGATGTTTAACATAACAGGGATAGGGAAACAAAAGGCTTCCCTGCCCCTGTGAGCCGCGCACCTCCAGCGCTGTAATTACAGTGCCGGAGATACATGGGCACTTCAAAGGCGGAGGATCAAAGAGACCCTCCGCCTGGAAGTGCCAGTGTGCGCGGGCAGTTGCGTTGACGTCATATCACCGCGCCGGCTCACGTGCACTTTCCTGCAGGCGTGCGTGCACGCCGGCAACGCGGGCTGCTCGGGAGCGAGCGCCGCCGGATTTAAATAGTTCTGCAGCGCTACGCTCGTCAGTTGAGCCCTACAGCCCCTACAAGCAAGAATCGTCCCTCAGAGAAACGAGCAAGAAGCGGGAGTTAACCCCTGGAAAATGAGCAACACGCGAGGATCATCCCCTTGAACAGTGGCGTAGCTATAGGGGTCGCAGCGGCCGCAGTTGCGACCGGGCCCCTAAGCCATGGGGGCGGCGGCGGGGCAGAGGGAGATGAGCGCTTCCATTGTGGAAGCGCTCATCCCCATAGTCATCTGTATCGCCGTCCTCAGGACGGCGATACAGATGCCTGTATTGTACTGTGGAGCAGGGGAGGGAGAGGCGTCCTGCAGCCTATCAGAGGCCGGCTCAGGCGGCGCGATGACGTCATCGCGCCGCATGAGCCGTACAGCTCGGGACACAGGCCGGAAGAGGCCTGCATTGCATCGCTGCCAGCCTGATGGAGGTAAGTGTTAGTGTTAATTTTTTTTTTATTGTAGCAGTCACGGACCGGAGCTCAATTGGGGGCATTTAAGGGACACATGGGGGCATTTTAGGGACACATGGGGGCATTTTTACTGGCACATGTGGGCACTGGGGGCATTTTACTGGTACATGGGGCATTTTACTGGCACATGGGGCATTTTTATGGGCACATGTGGGCATTTTTACTGGCACTGGGGGCATTTTTACTGGCACATGGGGGCACTGGGGGCATTTTTACTGGCACATGGGGGCACTGGGGGCATTTTACTGGCACTGGGGGCATTTTTACTGGCACATGGGGACACTGGGGGCATTTTTACTGGCACATGGGGCACTGGGGGCATTTTTACTGGCACATGGGGCACTGGGACATTTTACTGGCACTGGGGGCATTTTTACTGGCACATGGGAGCACTGGGGCATTTTTACTGGCACATGGGGGCACTGGGGGCATTTTTACTGGCACATGGGGGCACTGGGGGCATTTTACTGGCACTGGGGGCATTTTACTGGCACTGGGGGCATTTTTAATGGCACATGGGGGCACTGGGGGCATTTTTACTGGCACTGGGGGCATTTTTACTGGCACAAGGGGGCACTGGGGGCATTATTACAGGCACTGGGACCATTTTTACTGGCCCATGGGGGCACTGGGGGCATTTGTTACTGGCACGGGGGGCATTTCTTCCTGGCACTGGGGGCATTTCTTACTGGCACTTAGGGGCATTTCTTTATGGCATGGGAGCACTGGGGGCATTTTTACTGGCACGGGGGGGGGGCATTTTTCTGGCAGATGGGGGCACTGGGGCATTTCTTACTGGCACATGGGGACACTTCTTACTGGCACATGATTTTGGGGGGGGAATCAATGGGGGGAACTTCTGGCGCATTATTGGGGCGTTCTTACTGGCACACAATTTGGGAGGCATCTATGGGTGGGGAGCACTTCTTACTGGCACATTGGAAGCATTATAATTTCTGGGGCACAGTGGGAACATTAGTACTGTTGGGGGCACTATTGCTAACAAGTGCACTCTGGCAGAGAATTATTAGTTGGGACTTTGGGGGGCACTATTACTGTGGGGGGCACCCTGGCACAGTATCAGCGCAGTTATTTCTGGGGGACGTTATGTTCACACTATTACGGGACACTATTTGCTGGGCGCAGTTATTTTAGGACACTGTGTGCCAATAATTATTGAAGGGCACTATCTGTGTGGTACTAGTGGCACAGTACTGGGGGTGGTAGGATGATTTGTTCAGAAGACGGGAGGATGATGGAAAAGTAGTAAACTAAGATTTTTTTTCTGTCAAACTGCAGAGATGAGAAATGGCTGAAAAATGGCATCTGGTCTGAAAGGAGAAGATGAGGAAAGAGAAGATCTACATCAGAGGAGACGTCACTGGGTGTAAGAGGTATGGGGCGCTGTATTATACTGGATGTACGAGGTATGGGGCGCTGTATTATACTGGATGTAAGTGGTATGGGGCGCTGTATTATACTGGATGTACGAGGTATTGGACACTGTATTAGGCTACATTGACACGAACATTGTGTTTTGCAGTCTGCAAATTGCGGATCCGCAAAAAAAAGATGATGTTCCGTATGGCATCCGTTTTTTTTGCAGATCCACTGTAACAATGTCTATCCTTGTCCGCAAATGGACAAAAATAGGAATGGACATACAGATGCGGACAGCACATAGTGCTCATTGAAGTGAATAGGTCCGCATCTGAGCCGCAAAATATGCAGATCGGAGGCCGCAAAAACAACTGTGGTGTGAATGTAGCCTTACCCTGTATGTTCTGTAGTGATATACGGAACGTTAGGAGGGAAAAGGTTAGGGTGAGAATTTGGCATTGGGGGGGGGGGGTCAATTTTTGACTTGGCCGGCAGAAAAGCTAGGTGCACCAGCGCTGAAGGAAGGGGGGTGGGCCAAGCTGAACTCTTGCACCAGGGCCCATGAGCCTTTAGCTACGCCCCTGCCCTTGAAAGGAGCATTAACCCCTTGGCTGGCTGAGTATCTTACCCCCCTATAACACCAACAAATTAACCCCTTATTTTCCCTGCACACCCTATACCACCAACGCCTCTCTTTGCATTATTAACCCCTTCTAAGCCCCCATATCCACTGCCACCAATAACCCCCTAATCCCAGCTGCCATTAACCCCTTCCCTATACCACCAACGCATTACCCCTGCATTAACCCTTCATTGTCCCCTGAATATTTAGCCCCCTGAATGTTAACCCTTTCCCTGCCAGTATTTTGTATTTAACTCTTTACCCCCCCAGGGACAGTTAATAGATAGGCCCGGGAGGGTGCTGTAATTTACATATTTCTGTGTGAGTGTATGTGTAGTTAGTTTGTGGGTGGGTAAGTGGGACTGCGTAGAGTAGTTAGGTTTTATACTGTATTGTTGTGTGCGACTATATATATATATATCTCTACACGTTAATATAAATATATATATATATATATATGGTCTGAATTAAGACTGTAGACTTTATTGTTTAATAAATATTTTATTCATATAATACATTTTACATAGTCTTTTGTGGCGGTCGCAGTGCAGGACAGTATATAGCACGTAGTCCAGGTCAAGTAGGCAACAGGCAGAAAAAGGATAAATAGGCGGAACTAACAATAGTCGGTTTACGCCTATTTATTATTAATAATTATTATCACACAAATAATGATGCAACCTCGAAGAACTGGTGTATTGTCATCCATGAAGATGAAATTAGGCCTGTGTTGTTCATGTAGAGGCACAATGACTGGATTAATGATATTATTCAAGTAGTATAGGCTTGTCACTGTACCATTCACAAAGTGTAGGGCAGTTCTGTATTAGGTAGACAAACCTGCCCACACTGTAAAACCACCACCACCAAAGGCTCATCTGGTGACAACAGTGGCTGATGCATAGCGCTCTCCAGAGTAGATGCTCCCTGGTCCATGCAAGTCGAATGGTCTGACGTGACACTTGGGTCCTCCTCACCTCCCTTAAATGTGCCTGGAGTTGTGTGGCATTCATCATCCGGTTCTGCAGGGCATTGTTCACAAGTGGTTATCAGTGTGGGATGTGGCCAAAGGACGTCCACTTCTACACCTTTCTGTGACTCTTCCAGTCTCTCTGTATCTCTGTTGCAACCTGCAGATGACATTCTGTGACATTCTAAGCTCAGTGGCCACTTTCATCTGAGAACATCCTGCTTGAAACCACGCAATGGTGAGGTACTGTTGATCAATTGTTAGGTGTCGTCTTGGTATCATGATGTCAAAATGTCAACAGCACGATGAAGTGTACCGTTTAAATACCAATACTAATTGAACCAGGAAATTTATTGGGCATTTCATGGATCAAACACCTGTTGTGAATGTTACCATTAAGCTCCTTGTTACAGAATGGCAAGTTGTGCAAAAAGTACTGAAACATCGAACAGTTGGACATATGCATTCAGAAGTTTAGAGAAGGTCGCATTAAGTTCACCTGTAAAGGTTAAAGTGCATTTTAGGTTCATCCTGAAATTGCACCCACAAGCCAAATATCCCTATAACTTTTTTGAGTAGTGTACATATAATATTAGAAGATTGAGGCAGTATTGCATAGTTTGTGAAAGGGTGTTGGACCTGCTTTGTTCACCCCAAACAGAACGTTTCAGCCCAGTACAGTGACACATGTATACAAATAGAGTATAAATAGGGATACACATTATTCATTTCATTAAACAGTTGAAGTGTCTTTCATAATTATAGTCTTCAGAAAATGTTAAAAAATATTTTATAAATTACTTTGTGACAAAATACAATCCAGTGAAAGAACATCATCAATAGTGTAGTTATCATGGCCTGTAGGGATTGTACCCATACTCAGCAATTGTAGGATACATAATGCCAGTATATGTAGTGGCCAGTGGTCAAATGATTTTCCAAGTAAAATTGAGGTATTACGTTCAAGATGGCTACAGGCAGATGCTGCAATATCTGCCCATATCCTTAGTGCAACCTGGGTCAGAGTCGTGGAAAGTCTGGCCCATGGTGCTGTGTACTGTTGAGCTGATCTTTATTTGAGGAAACTGGATGGGTCATCTTTAGTTACTTTATAGTCAGGCAGGTGTTTATTTTGTGCTATTTACTTTAAAATCATCTGCATAAAACTACTGTGCTATTTCTGGACTCAATAAAGCCAAGTCTGGACTTTTACCAGTAAAGTATTAATGCCAAAGGCACACCCATGTACACAGATCCAGAATATTTTTAAGTAATTTTTATTCCCTATCTTGCAGAAGGACACGGCTTCGCACGGGTATATTTAATCTATTTCATTTAATGTTTGTGTGTGTCGTTAAAAGATATCGATAGTATCTCCCCATAACTTGACCTGCACAGCAGCCCACCCCCTTAACTTTGACCTTCACCGCAGCCTGCCCCTTTAACAGTGAGTTCCACAGCACCCAAACCCTTGATAGTGACATCCACAGGGGCCCGGCCCTTAACAGTGACCTCTAAAGCACCCCACCCCTTTACAGTGACCTCCAATGGTGGCAGTCCCCTTAATTGTGACCTCCATCATTCCCTGCCCCCTTAACAGAGACCTCCACAGCGCCTGCCCCTTTAACAGTGACTGCCACAATACCCCGCTCCCTTTGCAGTGACCTCACAGTACTCTCCACAGCAGCTGCCCCTTTAATAGTGGCCTCCACAGTCCCCTGCCCCCTTTAACAGTCATCTCCACAGCAGCTTGACAATCGTCCAATCAAATTCTTTTTCTTATGGGGCATTATTGTCTTTAATTGATAGTATATAAAACCCCACAGAATTAGTATACACTTAAGGTCATGTGAGTTACATCAGCCTCTACAACAACATTGGCTAAGCGTCATAATCGAAATCATATTTACTCACACATAAGCTGTTTTATACTAAAAATGTCCTTCGTTGCTTATAGCAACCAATCAAAGCTCATATTAATGACCTGTAGCAAAATAGAAGCTGAGAAGCCAACATACAATGGCTCCTGTAGTTTGACGGTTAGGTTACTATTTTTTGGCAAATAATTGGAAAGCGTGGGCTGAAAATTTCCACTCAAAACATAGTCTTGAGGCGGTAGGTCAAAACTTTGTGACTGTAAATGCGATGGTGCGGATTCCTTTAGTGGACATGTAACACCCCAGAGTGCTGTGTTACCACTCTTGGTATCTAGCTGATATCTGTGTGCTACTCTAAAATGTCATCCTGTGCCATAATGTCATCACCAGCAGAAATGTGCATTTTATTCAGTGTTATGTAACTGTTGTAATGTAATGTACCTGGTGGACCAGCAGGTGTCAGTAATACTGTGGCAGATCTAGTGTGTAGTTTTACCAGAATGGTACGTTCCTTATTCCATTCTGACCTCCTCTGCTGGAGAGAAGTGGTTTCTTCTAACTGCCTGCAGTGAGGGAGCAGATTCAGTTAGAGGTAGTTGAGTAGCACCCCTGCTAAGGGGAAGGGTGTGCAGGGCCGTCCCTGTTGGATGTGCCCCTCTCAGACAGAGCACCTTCAGCTCTGCTGACCTAAAATAGAGAAGAATTACAGCCAAAGACAAGGCTCAAGTTCTAGTGAGAGTCAGACTTAATAGGAAGTCACAGCCTTGACAGAGAACCAAGTATACTGACCTGCCCAGTATATCAAGCTGCACTTGCTGGAACATCAAGAAACTACCTGAAGTGAACTTTCTATATGCAAATTGGGTTAATAAAACTGTGTTGGATCATACCTAAAGGTCTGGACTTCATTTTCACTAGACAACCCTCAATTATTCCACCTATTTCTGCAGCCAGAGCCACCGCCTGAGGCCTATCCGTCCATCAAGGTAGGAACACCTTGACACATGCTACCAAGACATTGTAGGCCTAAACTACCCTTGGCACTCCTACACTGGGACGAGAGGAACATCACGTTAGAGGGCCCTGGAGGGGAAGGGTCGCCCCGTAGCAAACAAGGCTTTCTGACCGCTGCATTTGGCGTCACAAACAGGATGAGTCTGAAGTGCCTACATCGCTAAGGCCACAGCTCAACCATTACTAAAATAGACTTTAACTAACAGCCTTTTATCTACAAGGCCAAAGAATTAGTCAGAAAACCCCTAAGAAATGACTATATTGCATTTGCTGAAGTGCGACAGGCGCAAGATACTGCGCGCTGGCACTAAAAGAGTTAATTCACCATCTTATGGAGTTGTGGCGCAGCTTCTTCTTGCCCAAGTGAAGCAACCACCCTCTCAAGAGCGGGAAACACAGGACACGCCCCCTACAGAGCGGGAAAATCTAGTCCAGCCCGCCCGGAGCAATCTTTTGCCTATGTTGAGGGTGAAGTCTCTGCCCTGATGGCTCCGCCCTCTTCACCAGTCAGCGCAAGAGAAGATGCAGGAAAGATGGCGTCCCGTCAACGCGGTCCTGACTGGGGTGGAATGGTCTGGGGCACTTATCCCCATGAATCGGAGCCCAAGCCGGAAGAGATCTACTGGGACCAGTGGAACCGAGACTCACGGTCCAAGGAGACACCCGCTTCACCGGCTGAAGCAGCCGGAGCGCCTGCAGACGAGCCTGCACCAGCGGCTAAGAAAAAGGAAGTGCCAGAAGGCACATTAAGAAAACCACCATATGTCTGCGGCAAAGTGGTTGGAGTATCGACAAGACCCCAAAATGAAGGTCAGATGAGAGTGGTTGGAGTTCCCAAAGCTCCGAAGCCGAGGCATAACGATATAAGACAGAATTTGATTGTCCCAGCAGATGTAACAAAGAGTGCCTCTACCCTATGGGAATATAAAAGAACGGTCGAGGAATTGGTAGTACAAGTGCTGGAGCATCCCCAGCCCAGAGATCCAAGTTTGGAGAGACGCACCGGTACCGTGCTCTGGTTCAGTGTAGAGCGTGGGGTCGGCTTCATCACCGACGAGGAGATGGGTGAGGAGCTTTAAATAACCGCCGCTCCGTGAAGAGGCTGTACCTTCCTCCATCACGCCACAACTTGCACGCTGGAGACTTCGTGGAGTTCACTCCCATGACGAGCCTACAAGGCCCCTTCGCCACTGGGGTGAAAGTGATTTCCCGACCACCGAGGCTGGAGGAACCTCCAGAGGAGTGTGAGGATCACTCCGCAGCTGCCACCCTTGTTCACCGTTCCACGAGGGGATGAAGATGGAGCCAGCCGGCCAGGAACAAAGCCTCCTTACAGTGAGCCGGAACCCCTCATCCCGGGATTTCCACCGCCACCGGTAATTCAGGTGGGTAAAATCACAGCGAGTAAGTTCATCTTCAACCCCTTGGTTACTTACCACTCGCTGCAGGAGGCACCAGCGGCACAAGCGGTTGCGCGGGGCAGGCCTTTGCCCGAACCTCTACAGCCGGAGATCCTGTCCCCCATCACCCCGGTAGGAGGATCCGGCCCATACAGTGTACGTTCTCAGGTAGCCACAGCGGTGAACAGTGTGACGACCAGGACACTGACTAAAGAAGTACCAAGAATGTCCACTGGAGGACACTGGGGAGCGGCTGCCGCTTATCGGGCAGCCTACCAGAGGCAGGAGCGCCCTCTCATGTCCTTCAGCTCCAGTAGTAATGAGGAGGACTTGCAGGCCTTCCAATAGAAGGAGCCTGCACTCAACTACTACACCAAGCCAAAGGACTTCTGGGAGCCAGAGTGGACTGCATCTGAAGGGTGAGAACGTGTTGGCCCTTGTTTACTTATGTTGTTGCCCTGTTTGCTCTCACCCAGAGGAACACTGTTTGTCAGGACTCCCCCGTCTGTCTACAAACGTAACTCCAAGTTGCACCAAGTTTGTGCATTTTATCCCTTTTTCTCCCCTTTTCAGTTTATTGGGGAGCCCCTTTAAAAAGGGTTGTTCAAGGAACCTTCACTGCTATTTTATTACCCATTTTATTACCCATGTGGATTACAAATTTCAACTGAATTTGGGACTCTGCTCCAGTTGTACAAGCGTCAGAAGAAAAGATGGACTTAAATGTATCTATGGGTATACTATATTATGCCAGTAATAGCTGATGCATATACATGCTTATTTAATTATTTAAGGTACCAAAATATATAAAAATGTTTACCTTATTTGCACTTAATGTTTTTATATTTCAGCAATATTCAAGAATATTGCCCATCATGTGTATTTCTTTATAGGTGCCACAATGTGTCCCAAATACCACAGTCCATCACAAAATACTGCAGCCAGAAGCATATAATACATCCCCAAAAACTTCAATTAGCCAGCCCTGATGAGGGCTCAGGCAGCCCCCTAGGCATTGGCCCACCGGGAAATTTCCCTGTAAGGTCTATGGCCAATCCACCCCTGTGTATGGTTGTACTATGCACTTAGCCAGATAGACAGCACCTTACTTATTGTACTTCAGATATACATACTGCCTCTGAGAGCGTTTCAACGGTTCATGGTAGCCAGGTGTTAGAGCCACAAGCAGGTTTTTCTTCTTCCTTCAGGGTTATTCTCGCTGCTATAGATGTGTCCGGAGAGAATAGTTCTCTCCTTGGAACTATGGTAGGACTGGCAGATTCCTCCTCCTAGTTCAGTGTGTCCTGAGGCACCGCCTTTAGGAAAAATAATATGCAGCTACTGCCATCAAGGTGACAAAGCGTAAAACATTATAAGGCCTTGGTGCTTGGAAGGGATTACAGGATGAAGCCACCCTTCCGTTTGCGGGCGTATCATTTCACAATGGTGGGATTACAGAGTGAAGACACCCCCATGCTTTCTTTGGTATTCGTGGCCAGAATATTCAGTCAGTCAGAAATGGTTGCTTAGTGCAGTTTATTCAGGTGGTTCGTCTGCTGAGAGGGGAAACAGCGATTGGGCACCCTACTCACAAGGCAGGAACTTACCGTCATAGTAGAGCAAATGTCCATATAATAAAGGTCTAGACTCTTCACTAGACGACCCTCAATTATTCCACCTATTTCTGTAGCCAGAGCCACCAACTGGGGCCTATCCGTCCATCAAGGTAGGAACACCATGACACATGCTACCAAGACATTGTAGGCCTAAACTACCCTTGGCACTCCTACACTGGGACGAGAGGAACATCACGTTAGAGGGCCCTGGAGGGGAAGGATCGCCCTGTAGCAAACAAGGCTTTCTGACCGCTGCAGACATACATATATCCATACACTCAGCTTTATATATTAGATATAATATGTACATTACAACTCTGAGTGATATTGCTAGCCCCTAGGCTGACTTGGCAACCCCTTGCTTATAGGCTTACAGAGGGAATTCTCTCTTTCTGTAAAACTACTTAGGTGCCATGGATGCGATCAGTGTGGCATATAAGGGGTTAAATGGCCAGGATTGCAATTAACACCTGTATATTAAAGCTGACACCCATTGGTGATGGTGCAGTCATAAAACTCCTGATTCTGTGGCATACATTTAAAGCGCTGTGAAAGAACTACATTACCATCAGCTCTGTAAATGTATTGCATAGTGGAAGAAGTGGTTAAACTAGCTGTAAACCATCCCTAACTGGAGATGGCTTTTATATGTAGTGATAAAATATTTTGGAATTCTGTTCGTTTGCAGTACACCAGGTCCAGTTTTAAATTTTGAAATCCATATCACAGGACTTCATGTTTGAGGATAGTAGAGTATTGAAAGTGGATGTAAAATTCATGATTGAGCCAATTATTCAATTGATATCAGAGTTTCCATGATCTGAGGCTTCCTATGAAATGTCTCCCCACTTAATCATGTAACCTTGTCAAGAGCCTGATAGTAAAACTAAAATAAACACACATTGTGAAATTAAGACTGAACCATTGCACATCTACTGCCTGGAAGCAGGAGACTGATGACCTTATAGGAAGAATTTCTCTAACTCTAATAAGCTCTTGTTATGACTTACAGAACCATTTCTAGGCTACGTCCTTGCAGGGAATAGAATGTTTAGTCTGATATTGGGGCAGAGACAGGGATGAATTAGTCATTCAGCTTCCAAAGGAATGGCTACAAATCTTATTATGGTTCCCAATGACCATTTACTGACAACCATTAACCCCTTCATGCCATTTTTCACCTTAAGGACCAGGCCAAATTTTGGAAATCTGTCATGTGTCACTTTATATGGTAATAACTTTGGAACCATTTTACTTATCCAAGCCATTCTGAGATTATTTTCTCGTGACATATTGTACTTCATGACAGTGGTAAATTAGAGTCAATATAAATCACCTTTATTTATAAAAAAAATCCTAAATTTACAGAAAATTTAGAAAAATTTGTAATTTTCAAAATTTGAATTTCTCTTCTTTTAAGGAAGATAGTGATTCCTCACAAAATAGTTATTACTTTACATTTCCCATATGTCTACTTTATGTTGCCATCATTTTGTAGATGTAATTTTATTTTTTGAGGACGTTAGAGGGGTGTACACTTATTTTTATTTATTTAAGTTTTACACAATAATATCATTTTTAAAACAAAAAAAAATCATGTTTTAGTGTCTCCATTGTCTGAGAGCTGTAGTTTTTTAAAAAATTTTTGGCGATTGTCTCAGGTAGGGGCTAATTTTTTGCGGAATGAGGTGACGGTTAGATTGGTACTATTTTGGGGGGCAGACGCCCTTTTGATGGCTTGGTGTTATACTTTTTCTGATGGTAGGTGACAAAAAAATGCTTTTTTGACACTGTTTTTATTTTATTTTTTTTACGGTGTTCGCCTGAGGGGTTGGGTCATGTGATATTTTTATATAGCTGGTTGTTACGGACGCGGCGATACCTAATGTTTAAGGTATTTTATTTTCATTTTTAACCAATTAAAAATGTGCGTATATGGGGGAAAAATGGGAATTTTTTTTAAACTTTTTAATTTTTTTACACTTTTTTTTACACTTTTTTGACTCAGACCCAGTTGGTTCTTGAAGATCCAGTGGATCTGGTGGCTCTATAATACACTGCAGTACACTGTATAGTGTACTGCAGTGTATTTTCATTTATAGTAAGCCTCCTTTAGCAGGAGCTTGATCAGGCTTAGCTATACCATGGCAAGCCATACGCCTGTGAAAGCGTCTGGCTGCCATGGTAACCATCGTGACGCTGCCACAGCAGAGCAGCGCCCGATGGGAGAGGGAGGGAGGGAGCTCCCTGTTAACCCTTTCCATATAGCGGTCCCTATGGACCGCGGCATGGAAGGGGTTAAACGGCTGACATTGGTGCCAGCACCCATGTCGGCCATTTGAAGCAGAGCGTCAGCTGTATGCTGACACACTGCTTCACCCGCTCGGCCATCCTGATTGCGAGGGAGCGGGGACCATCCTGAAACGGGGAAGGGGGGGGGGGGGGTTGAAAATAATAATGCAGGGAAGGAGGGGGGGGGGGATCAGATCCTTTCAGACGGCATTAGGATGCTCTGATTGGCTAGTCTGAACAGACTAGCCAATCAGAGCGATCACTGGCCCGGGACGCCCTCATTGGTCTCGGGCCAGCTAGCTGAGACCCCTGGCTGTATGTAACAGCCGGGTCTCAGCGCTGTCACCATGTCAGCAGACATGGTGACAGTTTAATGCCATGATGTGTATACTCATCATGGAGCACTAAATAGCAGTCCTCCATGATGAGTATACACGTCAAATAGCGTGAAGGGGTTAAAGGGGGTTTCTGAGGGGCATTTTTTATTAATGCGCTTATTTTGAGCTAAATTTTTTTTTATCAAAAATGTGGAATGTTTTTTTGTGTACATAGCTGAGATGCTGTAGTAGCAGTCTGTGTATTCTCTCTCTTTTCTGTCATTTGGGGTGCTGACGGGCTCCTTATCTCTGGCATTAAACACTCATAGCTCAGTTCTTATCTTACTGATAAGAATGTGATGTAAATAAGTATTTATGACCTCTAATAGTTTAGTAGTAGTTTAGAGGAAAGGTTTGTTAGATGACTGGCACAAAGTGAAAGTACCAGTCACACAGCTAGAAAAACAGTTAACCCTTGACAGAATGGCTCAATATGTATATAAATAATGATTTTTAGCCAAAAATGAGTAAAATGCAATTATAAACACGGCTGGATTTCTGGCAACTGCTGCGGCAATCCCATTAATTTCTAAGGGATCACCATTGATCAGCGATCCCAGCCGCAACAGGTGTGGTTCAACAGTGTTGCCGTGTAGCCCTTGCCTAAATGTCCAAGTGGGTGCAAGGCCTAAAGTCATCCTAGCAATGACACCTAGATTTAGACACAATGGCATTCAAAAAGATGCCAACTGCAGGCTTGTGTTTTTTGCCAGTTTCTGGCATGTAGTCCTAATAAATGACCCCCACAGAGTTCACATTTACCCAGTGGTAGGCAAACACAGTTAGTTACTCAAGCCTGTGAACACTGTGGTTGTCCGATCCCATAACCGAACAGATTATAGCAATCGGGTGACTCACACACCCAGTGGCCAAGCAAAGGTTGTCCATAATATATCTAATAGGTAAGTAGTCACCAAATGGATGATGAGGGTCAGTAAACTTTATTTGAACACTACTTTAGGATCAAACTGAGCCTTATATGGAGTATACCAGACTACACCTAACTATATGAGGGTGGTGAGCCAATCTCTGCCACTACCCACAAAACCAGCACCTTCCAAATTACATGGCAAAAGGGGAGATAAGGGAGCAATAGTTAGTATAGAAAAATAATTATGCCATGATAAAACCATTCACACTGCATGTTCTGCTGCAAAGGTTTTATCAAAGAAAACATACAATGCCCCCTGCCTCTATCTGACCAATATTGTGTCTGATACTCACTGAATATTGGCCAGTTCTCCATGATACTTTTCCCAATATGGAAGAATTTATAAATATGATAAATGCAGATGTGAGTACCTTGAAGGATAAATTGCAGGAAAGAAAAGGGTTTTATCCCTCTTTGAATTGTTGTAATTGTAACAGCATGTTAAAAGGTGAAAAGTTTGTTCATCCTAGTATGGAACGCAGTTACAGAATTTACCTAAAATGTTACCAATTTGGTTTAATTCGTTTTTCTTGTTATGTTGTTTATGTTTTACTGTGCCCTTGTGGCTTCCTCTACGTTGGGGAAACAACACAGGCATGTCAAAACCGTATTAATCAACACGAATACACCATTAGGCAGGGAGTGAAAGAACTTCCTGTTCCTAAACACTGTCTGTTTAGCAGACACAATATGAAGTGTGTCCCAATTTAGATTTATTGACAAAATTCCTCCCCTTAGATGTGGTGGAGGCTTTGAAAAATATGAAACTTAAATGGATTTACAAATAGGACAACTTCTCCCCTAACAGTTGAACCAGATCTCTGGCATTGTGTAAATTATTATACACCCTTTGATACTGCAGTGTGTTCTCCTTAGATGATACAGTATGTGCACAGCCTAATTCAGCAAATCTGATTATCACATACACTGTACGTAATAATAGCTTTACATGAGCCTAAATATTTTGATCAAAATGTTTAATAAGTGCCTGAAAGAAGATGTTTTAAAAATTATGCTAAAAAGCAATTGATCAATGCAT
This sequence comes from Rhinella marina, assembly GCA_900303285.1. Taxonomy (NCBI): domain Eukaryota; kingdom Metazoa; phylum Chordata; class Amphibia; order Anura; family Bufonidae; genus Rhinella; species Rhinella marina. Next base: position 194,644 of record ONZH01013690.1, read on the forward strand.
AGCATGTAGATATGCAGTCCGTATCTTTTTCTCCCTGGTCTAGCATATTTCATGTTAGAGGTAAGTTTTGGTTGATATGTTTTACGTTTGTTTATTTATTCAAAAAAAATATGAAAGTTGAGAAAATTTACATAATTGCAAATTTGAATTTCTTTGCTTTTAAAGGGGTTCTCCGGACATTTAATATTAATGACCTATTGTCAGGATAGGTCATCGATACCAGATCGTATGGGGTCCGAGACCCAGCACCACCGCTAATCAGCTGTATAGAGGGAAGGCCATAGACATAGCAGCAGCATCCATGCCGCGTCCACTTTTTAAGACCTGGCGTGAGCATGGAAAAGGCACAGAATACAGCGCAAAGAACCTTTGTGTCACAATCTACGCCAGAAATCAGCCTAATATAGGCGCATTTCTGGTTGATAAATGACCCCCATCATTTTTTGACATAACCTCCCGAGTTACTGCTGTGCAGGTTTGAACATGTTATATCAGTTCAGTTGTGACTGTGGTGCAAGAAACAATGGCACTTGTGATTTGTTAGAAAGAAGAGTAGCATGCAGTGATTTGTTTTTCATGTTCTGCGGGTGTCTGGTGCTGATATTTATCTAAGATATTTATACTGTTTGTGCACAGTATGGAGCAAGTGTCACAAAGAGGTGTGTATGAATGGATAGAGAAGTTCACAGAAGGTCGCACAAGTGTCAGCCATGAAGTAGGAGCCAGATGTCCATCCATGATTGATGACAACGCTGAGCGTGCTGGTGTGATTCTATTGGATAGACGAGTGACAGTGGATTATGTGGCAAATCATTTACAAATCAGCCATTGCTCTGTGGTGAGGACAGCAATGCATTTGTGGCTCGCAGCTCAACCTAAAACATTTTTAATGAGGGTACCATTTTGGTGTAGACATTAATTTTTATTAACTCTTTCTGGGGGTGGGAAAAAACAGCAATACTACCACTGAGTTTCTATAATTATTTTTTCTTTTTTGCCTAAATAAAATAACTTTACAACTTTTATTCACTAAAAATCCATTTAAAAAGAAAAAGAAAAAGAGAAACTTTTTTTTTCATCACAGCATCTCATGGTCCATAACTTTTTATTTATCTTTTTTAGGCCTCTTTCACACGAGCGTGACGGATTAGGTCCAGAAGCGTTCAGGGTGCATTCAGGAAAACTTGCAACATTTTGTAAGCAAGTTCAGTCAGTTTTGTCTGCGATTGCATTCAGTTGTTTTTCACGCGCATGTTAAAAAACTGAAGGTTTACAAACAACATCTCTTAGCAACCATCAGTGAAAAACGCATTGTATCTGCACTTGCTTCAGGATGCAATGCGTTTTTCACTGAAGCCCCATTCACTTCTATGGGACCAGGGCTGCATGAAAAACGCAGAATATAGAACATGCTGCGTTTTTCACGCAGCACAGAGCTGATGAATAAAACACTCATGTACACAGACCCATTGAAATAAATGGGTCAGGATTCAGTGCGGGTGCTATTTGTTCACATCACGCATTGCGCACGTGCAGAAAACTCGCTCGTGTGAAAGGGGCCTTATGGACCTGGGTGAGGGCTTGATTTTTGCAGGACAACATGTAGTTTTCATTGGTGTCATTTTGAGATACATAATTCTTTTTGAGAGATTTTTATTCCAGTTTTTGTTGAAAAAAACAGCATTTCTGGAATTTTTTTTTATGGCATTCACCTTGCAGAATAAATTGCATGATAATTGTGTAGTACGCGTCCTTTTGGATGAGGCAATACCAAATATGTGGAAGAGTATTTGTGTTTGCAATTTTTTTCAATTGAATGTTTTTGTTCAATGGAAAAAAGGTATATTTTTAACAGATTTTTAATTTAATAACACTTTATTTAACTCTTTAATTATAATGATTGGCCATCAATACAATATATGGTGACTTGAGTTCCTCAGAAAGTCTCTCTGTTTTGGATAATAAAGCAGGTAACAAGGCAGAGATCCCCTTATTTCCTCATAATGCCTATATTCCCCAAAAATGTATATTGTCACAAAGGTTAAAAAAGACACAGGTCCATTAAGTTCAACCTTTCTCAGGTCAGTTATACAACAGTTATGGTAAACATGAATGCCATGTGATATGACATAAGCATGTAGCCTTTTTTAAATGTTGACATATTCTATATGCTCAGAAGTATTGGGAAACATATAGATTACAACTACAGGAGCTTTTATGACATCTCATTCTAAATCTGTTTGCATTGCTTTCTGCTTTGTGCACTGGGACACAGTCATGCTTGAACAGAAAATGGCCTTCCCCAATTTGTTCCCAACCAGTTAGAAGCATACAACTGTCCAAAATGTCTTGGTTTGCTGAAGCATTAAGATTTCTCTTCACTGGAACAAAGGAGCCTAGCCAAAACCCTGAAAAATAACCTCATAGCATTATCCCTCCTTCACCAAATTTTACAACTGGCACAAAGCAATCGGGCAGGTTATGTTCTCCTGGCATTTGATAAACCCAGACTCATACATCAGACTGCCAGATAAAGTAATGTGATTTGTCACTCCACAGAACATGTTTTTACTGCTCTAGAGTCCTGTGGTGGCATGCTTTACACCACTCTATCCAACACATGGCATTGTGCTTGGTGATGTAAGACTTGCATACAACTGCTTGTCCATGGAAATCCATGCCTTGAAGCTTCCTGCATATATGACCAAGGGTATTGTTGAATTGTTCCCTCGTACCATTAAAACACCCCTCAACTTAAAGTACTCACTTCCTGGAACCAAAATAACGACACAACATCAGTGAGTGGATATAATCACTTCCACAACCCACAAAATTGTACCTTCCGATCCCTGAACTTATCTACCCATATGGTGATCACCACCGTAATGGGGACTAAAGCAAGGTTTCGCACCCACCTTTCCTGCCTCCACCTATCTGGCCAAGTCCCCATACACAAATGACTGTGACAATAGGGCCCAAAACAATTTTATCATCCATCTGTATGCGAGTCAAAATCCACTGGCTCAATTACATTGGAGATCCGCAACAACCTCCCATTGTACTGCTCCAAAAAGGATGACCAAACCAGAAGATTGTTCTACAGTGCCTTATGCAGCCTGACATAATGATGCAGAGTCTGGCCCCCTGCCATCACTTGAGCTGGTCTACAACATGAAAATTCCTCCCATGGGATTATCCAGCAAGCAAAACTCAACATGATTTTTCGAACCTGGCTTGCTGTCTTCACCTCTCCACACAAATTATCCAATTAATTTTACACCTGCTGACATTGCATATCCACTGTGTCATGGTAATGCCCAAATAAAAAAAGTACTAAAAGTCTCAAACTATGTGAGATCAAACAACCCATGGGCAAGCAACGATGAATAAAATACCCCCATATCAAAAACAATCCAACAAATGACGCCACGTCAAAAGGAGTGTAAACCACCAACACAACTGTGCGTTAATTCCGTCATTAACAGATGCCCCTTTGGGAAAAGACAAGTGGTGGATCAACCTGAACTTTTTGGTTTCTTTTTTTAGACACCACTCCTAAAGACGATACACACGGGTGAGGCAATGGTGGGTAAACAAACCAGCCGCCATCCAACCTAATTCCACTTATTTATTCAATTTTTTTTCTGACATGACCTCTGGAAAATGCCTGGGTAACCTTAACCAGAACTGGAAGGAATCCTTCTCCACCCCTCAATCTGAACTACCCCACCCTGACTTTAACCCTTCCTTTTCCTTGCCTCAGCAATCAGTGACCCTGAGCTGTAGGGGAAGAAACAAAACAACAAACTGACTTTTCACATTAGTTGCATCCTATCACAGTACCACTCTCAAATTCAGTGAGCTCTTCGAGCAACCTATTCTTTCACAAATTTTTGTAAAGGTAAACTGCATGGCTAGGTGCTGGATTTTATGCAATCTCACAATCTCATCACTGAGAAAAAAGGGACCTAGTCAAGTGCAGCTCCAGATGTATGGAATCTTGCATGTCTTTGTCTATCTCCAATGTTTCTTCTGATAAACTGTTCTACCATAATTTTGCTGATGTATTTTCTGAATCTGGTGGTGAGGTGCTTTATCCCTATAGATTGTACGACTGTGCCATTGATCCTCTTCTTCTCTTCTTTCCTTTTAATTCTCAAAGTGGCAGATTCATAATCTTTTAGGCCATGAAAGATTATATCCAGGACAGCCTTCAGCATTCAATGTCATATCAGGTCTTCAGTTTCACTGGTAGGTGCTTTTTTCTTTGTTTTTTTTTGTCGAGAGAATGATGGTGGTTTAAAGGGGTTATCTGAGAGTCTAAAACTCCCCCCATATGCCCGGGCCCCCCACACTGAATATACTTACTGTACCCGGGTTCCCGCTCCCTGTGCCGGTCCTGGTCCTGGCACTGCTGCTTCTCCCCATACGCGGATGCAAACATTCGGTGTCGGGGGGAGCAGCCAATGGCAAGCGGGGACGGGACGAACCTCTCTAGCATCACCCGCAATGCAAGGGAGGCTTGTCCCTGTCCCCACCTGCCATTGGCTGCTCCCCCCGACACTGGATGTTTTAATCCGCAAATGGAGAGAACCAGCAGCAGCAGTGCGGGGACCAGGAGCGGCGAAGGGAGTGGCATAAGTATATTAAGTGTGGGGGTCCTGGGCATATGGGGGGAGTTTTGTACTCTCAGATAACCCCTTTAAGGCCTTATATTGATTATTGCAAATTAAATCATGATTAAGGATCTATACCCTCTTCCACTGCATTTAACAGCCCTGGAGGACATTATGAATATCTGGTTATGCTTTTTGGATTGGTTTGCCATTGGAACTAATGATATTCTCAGGGATTTCACTGGTAATTTTGTTGTAATCTATGTAGATCAGGGGTGCACAGCCATGGTTTACAACCCCAATTCGCCTGGACAGAAACACAGCTGATCGTCTGCCTGTGCGATCAGCAGTGTTTCTGACCACAGCGCCGTATGGCTCAGGATAAAGGCTAGGGCTACACGACAACATGTGTCGCACTACATTTTGTTGCACCAATGTCGCGTGAAAATTTCTATAATGATAGACTATGGTGTCGCACTGCAACATGCTGTGACTTTGATGGCTTTGGATTTTTCTGTGACTGTCGCTTCAGTTGTAGCATGTTGCATGTCGCAGTGCGACACCATAGACTATCATTATAAAAATTGTCGCGCGACATTGATGCGACATCAATGTTGCGCGACACGTTGCAGTGTAGTTGTGCCCTATGTGTAGCGCGACTTATTGTCACGCGACACATGTCTTCGTGTAGCCCTAGCCTAAAGCTCCTACAATATAGCAAGCAGGAGCATGTTGGGTGCTGCTGTCAGTGACAGCGAGAAATCCGAGGAGAAGACAGAAGTGGTTTAATACTCCTCTCAATAATAAAAATTGTAAATGTCCCCCTGAGGTCTTTTAATGACACCCAATGCCAAACAAAACCTTTGCCATTATTAACCCATTCATGTTAAACTATGGGCACATTTATTAAGACCAGCGCTTTAGGCGCTGGTCTTAATAAAGCCCCATGGCTGACGGAGGATCCGCCGACGTTATGAAGAGGCGCAGGCCTCTCCATAACTTTGGAGCATCCAGCACCAGTTCTAAATGGAAGACAGCTTCCTATCTGTCTTACATTCTCTGTTGCATGGCTGTTTGACAGTCCATTGTGGCTACGAGTTGCATACAATTTTGAGCTTGCAATACCTAGTCACAGACATGGGACTTGATACCAAAAATCCAGAAGGTTTGGAATTTTATTTTTTCTGTCATGTTGCAGTTGTGTTATTTGGCTTACTTTAACCCTTTAATGACTGGGCAATTTAATTTTTTACTCCCATCACCCCCCCCCAAAGCCATAACTTATTTTATTTTTCTGTTGACATAGCTATATGATGACTTGTTTTTTTTTGTTTGACAAGATTCCCTTTCTAATAGCACTATTTACAGTTGCATACAATACGGTGGGCAGTGGGAAAAAAAATCTAAATGGGTTGAAATTGGATAAAATGCAATTCCACAACAGTTTTTTTGGATTCTGTTTTTACGGTGTTCCATAAAAATAACCAGTTACCACTAACCACATATGTATATTTTTATTGTGTTTTTATACTGAAAAAAAAATAAAAACCTTGAAAAAAATATTTTTTTTCCCTTTAGTCTCCATATTCTGACTCTTTATGTGTGCGGAGCCACGTGAAGACTCTTATTTTTTTTTGGGGGGGGGGGCAATTTGTTTTCAGTAATACCATTTTGGGGTGTGTATGACTTTTTGCTCACTTTTTATTTAATTTTTTGGTGGGAGGAGAAGCAACCGAAAAAAGCACCATTTTAACTTTTTTCCGTTTCGCCGTTTTCCATATGGGATTATTTTTTTTCTATTTCAATAGTGCGCGCATTTTTGTACACTGGGATACCTATGATGTCTTTTCTTTAAACTTTTTTTTTTATTTTTACACTTTTTTTTTATAGTTCCCATAGGGAACTATAACAAACAATCATTGGATTGCTTTTCTCATAGACTTCAATGCATTTGTATTGGAGTCTATGAGAATTTTACTGTATTTCTATGTACCCTGCCGGTCGTGAACATTAGCCGTGGGTGCCTGCTGTGTGAAACAGCAGGTACCCAGGGGCAATTACGCCCGCTCTGCTCAGGAGCGGACGCCATCTTTAAAGTCCCGAACACCAGCGTAAATAGCCGTATGGTGGTTGGCAAGGGGTTAAATATAACAGGGCCAGCAATCATAACCAAACCTGTACCAGAGTATCCACCTCTGCACACTTACGGAGATGGACACAGAAAGGCTCCTTAATAGAAACAGGGCTTAAAAACTGCTGATGAATCCGATGCATGCTCAGTGTTGGACTGGGGTGCCCAGAACCAACCAGTAAAATGCATTTTGTGGGTCCACTGTACAGCTGCATGGAAATATTACCTGATCACCATTTGCAAATTTCCGGCCACTGTATTCCCTAAACACTTCAATGGGAAGGTAACTGCATTTGCATGCTGCAATGTCTCCACTGAAGTATATGGACAATTTGTTGGGTGTGTACTTCCATTCACCCAACAAGTGAAGATCCTAGAGATGTCATTCTCAGCATATCCTGTAAAAGGCGATATCACATGTGGCAACCACTGTGCTACCAAAAACCAAGCTGCACCCTCACACAGTTTTACCACAAATCTGTACAGTTTTTAAATTGATTCTTAGTGGCAGCACTGAGTTGTATGTAAAACCATGTCAGCGCAATTTTCAGACATACTGCAGATGCATGCGACTTTCCAGTCAGTGGAACCCAGGAAGGAAGGATTCTGGGCAGTGGCTGAGAATGGCTGAGATGCTTTATGCCGTGTAGCTGTATGTAGTACAGAAAGTGTACTGTGCCATGTACCATTCATGTGGGGGGGACTGGGGCCCACTACTAAATTAGGGGCCCACAGGGGAATTCACACATTCTTTGTGTGTCTGTCCAAGGCTGTGTATGATGTACTTGGTAACAGAGCAGTGCATTACTTGTATGGGGCACTAGCATTAACACAACTATCGTCTGCCAAAGAATCATTAACATCTAAAAATATAAGAGCAAGGAGTAAGGTAATAGTTCATCAACGCAGAAGTATTTATTAATGCGTGTTACAAATAAAGCAAAGTGACAAACAGTGAGACCTTGAAGATGAAACAGCATTCTTCACAGCGCATCAGTCTGATGAACGCCTCCATCGATATTATGGAAGGCCAAGTCAATGACTGCAGTGTATACTACTAGGCAGTCATCACTGGAAAAGTATTCACTACTTTGCTATCATGTATGGAATGATATTTTTGGCTGTTTTTTTTCCACCAGATAAAATAGAATGAAAAATCTACAAATTTAAGACATTTAGAGCAAATATTGTCTTTTAAATAAAACAAGGGCAAAGTTATGCTATTTTACGTAGTTTTTGCCAAAAAGAGCTTGAACTAAAAGTACATGAAATCAGTATAAAGCAAGAAGTCCTTGACGATCAGCGATCTGTCAAGTGTTTAGAACACTTATCATAACCTATGGAGGCTTGACCACTCTCATGAGGATTCACCATATTAGATTATTTCAGCCTGGTTTCTATTATCCAAATCAGCATATAGATTAGCTAAAATTAGGGGCATTAAAGGGAGTATTTCACCTCATTTCCACCTATATAACTAACAGCAGTGCCCCACAGAAGATTGCAGACACATCCCAGACATACCTGTGTGCACTGTGTGTCTGTATTACATGTCCAGGAAAAGCACTTTTATTCTGCAGGAAAACAGCTCCCAAGTGCCCGGCTGAAAGTGAAACTAAAAACGGCTTTCTCTCCTGACTTGATTTCTAACTGCTAAATATTCTAATATACTGGATATAATGCTGTGATTTTGGTATCATTTGAATACCAGCTTTCAAAGAAGGTCAGAACCATTTTTTCTATCTGCTACCAATCCCAAGATATGAGCAGCTAAAGTCGCCCTCTTCAGTCTGGTTTGCTTTGGGCACTTGCAGCAGCAGAGCTGGGCACTTGGGAGCTGTTTTCCTGCAGAATAAAAGTGCAGATCCCAGGTATGTGTCTGCAATCTTCTGTGTGGCAGTGCTCTTAGTTATATTGGTGAAAAATAGGTGAAAGACTCCCTTTAAGAACATCTACATTATTATAAGTTCTATAAAAGTCATACTTGCAGTTGTAATGTTTTGCCCCCCACTAGTAATGCATGTTCAGAATATGGCTGAATCCTGTGCACAGTACATCTGAACTAATAGAGTCTGTATATAGAAAGCCTCTATTAATGTTATATAATGATTTGTAGAGAATGCTCATTCTATTCATATGTAACTACTGTGTTATTCTAGCTACTATTCTGCCTGAAGTTCTAAAACTGTAACAGAAATCCTCTCTATATAATGTACATCACATTATATTTCTATACACAATAAGGTAAAGTGTTGTAAACGGTGTCCCATGTAAACTTTCCCTCTGCAATGTCCCCCTCATCGTCATATTGCTTAGCCCATCATTTGTAAACTAACTGGATATCTCTTGTAAACTTTTCTATCGTTGGCCATGTGCTCCCTTCCTCTTGCCTCTATTAACTACCTTTCATGCTTTACTTTACAGAATATGTCTAAGCTTCTATCAAGAGTCTCAAACCTCTTTCTTCAAAATACTGAATTATGAAAGGACTACAGTGTAACTCATAAGAATTGATATTTTTCCAAGTGACTGAAGTATCCAATTTATCAGTGCACCCCAGTGGAGTACACAAGAGAAAATAATTCCCGGAGGTGCCCATCCTACAGCTTTACAGGAATATGTGCATGTCCAGACTCACACGGAGCCCAAACCATCAGGACTATAGTTTGTGTAGACCTTGACCCACTGGAGGGTGTGCCAGTCTAACACTGGTAATTTTTCTTGATTCAAAAGCACATTTAATGACTAATAAACATTGTTCAGCTATATAATGATTTCCTATATCTTTTTTTCTGTGTTTGACCCCTTCCAATCCCAAACATTACAGATCAGACATATAAAACACATGGCTAATGTCTCACATATTGGATGGCCAATTAGCACCTAACATTATAAAACAGTAAGACTTTCGTAGGAAGCTGAAATGTAACTACACGGTTATATATTTGTTTCCGGCATTTTCTTCACTTGTTGTAGTGCTGGAGACAAAGCTGATGTATATATATATATAGTGGCTCCTTTGTATCCTTACTGCATGCAGGCAGCTGTAGTGTGTATGAGGTGTGCATGTCTGTGAGACTGTGAATGTGCACGTGGGCCATTGATCACACGTTGGAGAAGGCATGGGTCTTGCAAAGAGGTTTGTCTTTCTTGGAATAGAATGTCTTGCCTTCCAAATTAGTCTGACATATCTAAATGGGAAAAGAAAAAGAGAACAGTGTTATATAATGCAGAATGATACAAATATTAGATACAGAAATATATGTGAAATCCAAATGTTGTAAATCCATATGACGCTTCCTGTTTAATTTGACTGATTTGACAGGGGGTGGAGGATTCCACTGTCACCTCCTTCTGTCATAGATTTATAGTAATAGCTGTAATTATAGCTGCAATTGTAATTAGCATAGATATTAAAAAGAAAGAGGAGCATTTATCAATTCATTTACGCCACTATTGTTCACGCCATATTCGCACCATAATTTGGAACTTTTGGAGTTGGTTGGGGTGGGGCTAAGATGAGGTACTGGGCCTATCATGGCCCAATGGATTTACTACAAATTGTGCTAGAAACTGGTGTAAATTATAGCTCAATTTGAGTTTCTGTCTCACGGATTGCCAGACATACACCTAGTTTTTTAAAAGGCACATCTTAGTCGAGCACACAGGGATCAAGAATGGCATATGGGAATGCCAGTCTTGATAAATCTCTACCAATGTCTCATGAGAAAATAGCCTATTGTTTAAATAAAGTTTTCATATTAAAAATATTTTAAAGAGTTTTTGGTGATGTCATTAAAAGTACGTCAGGGGGTAGCCAGGCATGGAGCTGAGACTTTTTTGCAACTTTTCCATAAGTCGCACATTTGCCAGGAAACAGGTGTAATCACAATAGTTGCTCTAAAACGAAAACCAATTTCAATAGTAGCGAGATCTGGCATTGGTGGGTAAATGTTGCAGGATTTTGTGCAAAAAAAAGACATGCACCAAAACACGAGAATTTTCCACCAAAAAAGAGACCTACTATGAATGATAAATGGCCTCAAATTCTCTAAAATTGAAAACTTCACACAGAGCTCATTTCTGTCACGTGGTCCCGGAAGTTTGGAGCTTCTCCTATAAGTTGAGATATGTTGAAACAGCCTTAGGTGGCAGGGTGTTTCCTCCCCCCTGTTTGTTAGTTTCTCTGCTGTCAGTAGGGAGAACCCTGCTATGAGGTGAGTGCTGGGGATATATTTTCTAACAACTAAAGTTTGTTAATGGGGTTGTTAAGCAGAATGTGTGTACCTGAGATTTACCAGGTCCTTATCTCATGGCACAACTGTGATTGAATGGGTCAGAAATGTGGCAGGGAGGCTTTTTGATTGGAATACCCCTTTAATCTACAGCTTTCTCTATCTCTTAGGCCTCATACACACGACTGTTGTTTTGCTCCGCATCTGAGCCACATTTTTTGCAGCTCGGATGCGGACCGCAATTGCTCGGTTCCGTAGCCCCGCAAAAAAATAGAACATGTCCTATTCTTGTCCGTTTTGCGGACAAGAATAGGCATTTCTAATATGCGCAGTCCGTTCCGTTCATTGCGGAAAGCACACGGCCGACATCCGTGTTTTGCGGACCACAAAATATGGAGCAGTTGTGTGCATGTAGCTAATTTTAGATGAATGTGATCACTGCTCATTGTGGGAATGTCATTTCCCATTATGAACAATGCTCCTTTCACAGGATCGCATGGCTTTATAATGATTTATAATGCTGTGTGTCTCTGCCCAACCTTGCATCTACTGATTTATACTAATGGCGTTATTACAGTACAATTCAGTAGATGCAAGGTTGGGCAGAGACTCACAGCATTATAAATCATTATAATACCGTGCAGTCCTGTGAAAGGAGCAGTGGCCATAACAGGGAATCACACTCCCACATGAAGAGTGTTTTCCTCAATGGACACACTCATCTGAAATTAGCCTTACTGTCTTATTAACCATATTTTTTTTAATAAATACAGTAGGAAGAGTTGAAGTAATTGCTGAGGCATTAACACACAAGCCTATCGCGCTGGCTTAGTCCAACCATGTACAAAGCTTATTACACTGTCTGGTTAACCAAGTTACACTGTCAGTTTAAGGCCCCTTTCACACGCGCGAGATTTCCGCGCGGGTGCAATGCGTGATGCGAACGCATTGCACCTGCACTAAATCCTGACTCATTCATTTAAGTGGGTCTTTTCACATGAGCGATGTTTTTCACGCATCAGTTCACCATTGCGTGAAAATCGCAGCATGTTCTATATTCTGCGTTTTTCGCGCAGCCCTGGCCCCATTGAAGTGAATGGGTCTGCGTGAATCATTGCGGATGCAATGCGTGATTCACTGATGGTTGCTAAGAGATGTTGTTTGTAAACATTCAGTTTTTTATCACGCGCGTGAAAAACGCATCAAAACGCTTCACACCCGCGCGGAAAAAACTGAACGAATGTACCCAATCACAGTCAAAACTGACTGCAAATGCGTGTAGATTGGTGCGGATGCGTGCGGATTTTCCGGATCGCACCCTGAACGCATCCAGACTGAATCCATGACGCTCGTGTGAAAGAGGCCTAATGGGTTAACCCACTGATGTCTGCGCTAACTAGATATTTAGAAATACCTACAGAAAGTACCAGACCGCTAACAAATATTCAAGCATGCAATCAATATATAAATATTTTATTAGTTATACATATGATACACAGTAAAAACAAGTGCAGGAAAGAGGCGGCATCGACAAAGGTGAACACCATAGGAAAATTCATACATGTCCCATCATATAATTCAAACCATCAATAAAGTGCAAGTGCATACTAAGTACAAAATTAGTACAAAAGGACAATCAATTTACCCATAGTGTGTCACCTCCGCGATGGCGCCAGCCCCGACGCGCGTTTCGGCGTACCTTCGTCACCCCCAGACGAAGGTACGCCGAAACGCGCGTCGGGGCTGGTGCCATCGCGGAGGTGACACACTATGGATAAATTGATTGTCCTTTATGTATAACTAATAAAATACTTATATATTGATTGCATGCTTGAATATTTGTTAGCGGTCTGGTACTTTCTGTAGGTATTTCTTGTTATAATTTTGGTACCATAGGCTCGTTTGGTGCTTTGATAGACCTTAGTTTAATTTATTTGTGGTTTTTACCACTTTGGTTGTTTTTGTGATATTTAGCTGTTCTTTTTTTCGGTATATAACTAGATATTTAGTTGAAGAAACTCTTTAAAGGGGACCTGTCACATTGAGCACCATGTCTGAGCTGCAGGCAGCATGTTATAGAGCAGGAGTAGCTGAGCAGAATGATGTATAATTTTATGGGAAAATGCTCAGTATAAGGCCTCATTCACACTACCGTATGTTCATTTCCGTTTGCGGAACCATATGGACCCATTCATTTTTCCATAGGAGAAAAAAAAATGCGGAATGCACACCGTGTGCATTCCGCATCCGTATATTATGGAAGTTCTCCCGCAAAAAAAAGGAAACATGTCCTATACTTGGCCGCAAAACACGTCCGTAGCCCCATTAAAGTCAATGGGTCCGCAAAATTACGGAACACTACGGAAGACTTTCCGTATGTCTTCCGTTCCATTTTTATACAGATCACGGAATACATACGGTCGTGTGAATGAAGCCTAACTTGCAATTTATACATTTATATTCCTGCTCATTCGGGAAAGTCAAGCAGGAAGTCCTATCCGTGATTGACAACTATATGTGATAGGACTGCCTCCTTGATGTCAAAGCCTAGAATGAGCAGGAAATTAAATGAATAAATTACAAGGTATAATTAATCTTTTGCCACAAAACTATATATCAATCTGCTCAGCTCCTCCTGCTCTATAACATGCTGCCTGTAGCTTAACTGAATTTTTACAGTGACGGTTTCCTTTAACCAACCATCCATGGATGTTTGCCATAACTGCCCTCACTACACTTGCATCAGAAGGACAAACAGTCACCTTTTTACCACATACAAAGACCCATTAGCAGGGCCCTTGTCTACTGTGCCGAGATCTACTCTTGATACCCGATGCAGGGGGGGAGGAGGTGGCATCTTTTGGTATGCAGCAAATTGGAGGATGATTAGTAATAAATGATTAATGTTAATAGACATTTCTTGCTGCCACAAGAAGGCTGTCAAATAATAATAATAAAAAAAATCATATTTATTATTTAGCCTAACATGATTGCCTCCTTTTCCGGAAGCTATTTTTCATTTGAGAACTCTTTTAATGGCATTTGGGAAACTGTGCAAATTAGCATGAAATTAAAAACAGCACGACATGCCATCAAAATGTTCTGTAAACATGGAGAACCTGTAACAGTATCCTTGGCATACACCTCTGGAACGCTGTGCTGAATATATACTACCATGAGAACAGGCAGCAGTTAAGTCCAATTTTGTAATGAAATATTTCAGTTCCGACTCCACAAAGTAATGCTATTTACATACATAATAAATCTAAAAAAGATTGTTTTCTTTCTAAATCCATATATGAACTAACCATCCTACTTAATACCAGAAGTAGAAATATGATGGGTAATTGTGCCACCATTAATAAATTATTTTTGCCTTTTTAAAGGAAGGAAAACTTATACTCACTGTACCAAACTCCTTCCATTCCAACCCTGCGGTTCGGACCTCTCAACCAGGATTTATTTTCCTGACTCCAGCAGTGTATACCACACAAGACTGCTGCAGCCAATCACTGGCCTCAGCAGTTTTGTGCTGTATACGCTGAGGCCAGTAATTAGCTGTTACATGCAGTATATAGGCACATCATCTCTGCAGCCAAAAACATCATGTCATGGCTGCATACACATGGAGGATCAGAGTGGCGCCGCTGGAATAAAATGGGCATGGTCAGTATAATGTTTTTTTTTTATTATTCTAAAGACTTCCCTAATTTCCTTTATTAATTTATTCAGACAACGCTCTTTAAGGTAGAGCATGCAAAAATGACTGGACCTCATATCTCCAAATGTGGACCTATATGACCTTCTGTATGGGTAGAGATCCCCCAAAATTATCACATGAGCTTGTGTTTCTGTAATAAAATCCAATAATGTGTTATGGACAAAGACATGATTTTCCATTAGGCACTAGAGCCCCATGCAGAAACAGGTCACGGGTCCTCAATGTCAGGACTGGCTATTTAACATTCACAATTCACAATTTTCATTCATGTGATGTAACGCTTTACTACAAGAGCACAGGTGTATATCTGGTACTGTCTATGTCATGTACAAGTCAATAGATTAGTGTCTGATGGATAGTCACTAACTTTTTACACAACTTTGCATAAATGAATAGTACACGCGAGCATAAGAAACATTGTAATATATCTTAACAGAAGAACTAGACATTTCTCTATAATATCAGCTGTTTATATATCCTGCAACCCATCCCCTCCCTCAGCAAAATGCTATTCTCTTTGAAATTTCTCTTGAAACCGCCCAGGACGGATGACTTCACTGAAGGATCAGATTACATGTTACAATACGGGGAAGGGGGAGGAGTGAGCTGCTAATAAATGACAGATACAAGTCACATAGCCAGAAATATTGTTATTCCTCATGTACATACACTATACTATTGATGAATGAATAGTTTGTTAAATGGTTAGGTACCCTTTAACCCCCAACATCAGGAAAATTCTGACAACACTTATCAGACATTACATTGTTTTCAGTCAAGTGTCATTATCTTGCCTTTATTTAAAAGCACCATATTAAAGTTTGTATACTGAGTGTGAAGACGGGCTTACCGCACAGACGAAGCAGGTGTCATGCCAGCTGAACCCTAGAGCTTCCAAGAAACGGTCACCAGCGTCAATCTTAAAATCGCAGCCACGACACTTGGTACCAAACATCTTCTCATAATCTATGCAGCAAAAACACCTGTTATTGTGTTTGAAACATTTTCAGCAGGAACATATAAAACTAACACATCAGGGGTGTCTTATTATCCTATCAAATAAGTACACAAACAAATGATTATCTCAGATGGCCACATCTTACCTCTTTCACAATACGGCTGTCCTTCTTCCATGTAGAAGGCACGATTGCGAATAGGGGTCTTGCAAAATGCACAGGTGAAACACTGAACATGCCAAGTCATCTTCAGAGCATGCATAATCTCCTGAAAACGTAAGTAGTAAGAAATAACCACACAGGTTGAATCAAGATAATGCAATACACAAGCACACATCAGGCAAGTAAATGTCACAGTGATTTATCAGTAAAATTAAAGAAAGCACCACTAAACAACTAGGGACCTCATTGCCAGGCACATCAAACAAGAAGATAACAACACCGTAATAAAAAAAAAGAAGTCTGGAATCCTAATCAACAATCCCAACCGCTAGTCCTAAAGGCCCTCATACACATTATGCTAATGTTACATGAGATGTTTTCAGTGGGATCGGACAAAGGTTTAACATGGGAACACTTCCTCAAAAAATAATGCCCGATCCTTTGGATCAGAGGGAACGATAAGCTCTTTTCTCTCTCCCATTGAAAACACATACATTCTTGGCCGAACTCAGCATGTGAATGTGTTAAGGAGCCTAGAGAGATGTTGCTCAAGCTGGCATACAGCCAACACCTAATGAAGGTGTATCGGCACCTTTAGGCTTTTTTGTTCTTTTGTTCAATAGTCATTCATGTGGTAGAACTAGAGGGTTCAACACCTAGCAGTGGCATCATTAACAAGGCACCCCTGCCAATCAGCTATTTGAGAAGGCAGCAGCACTCACAGTAGCGCCCCAGCCTCCTTTAGCCTCACTAAGCACAACACCATACATTGTACAGCGGCTGTGCTTGGTATCGCAGCTCAGCCCCATTCAATTCAGTGAGGCTGAGCTGCGCCTAGACGATGTGACCGATGAATGTGACATCACATGGCCTAGGCAAAGTTGGAGTAGGTGGTGTCGCTGTCTTCTCATACCCCATCGGCTGGGGTCTCAGGTGTCGGAACTCTCAGAAAACCTCTTTAACCTGGAAAGTTCTCAACATGAGGGTAAAAGCCTGAGGGTGCCTTTACACCAAGGAGTTGTGTGCCACAAGGTTTTACTGCAAGTTGCTACTATTTTAGTCACATGATCTTTACAGGCAAAATACATTTTTAATAGTTCTTTGGCTGCCTGGCACACTAATGCTGGGCATGTAGACAGCCTAAAAATTGCTATAGTTTAGTTATTCAGGTTTATGGCTTATGAAGAACGTTTAGTTTTTGTAATAATACATGAATGAAAAGAAACCATCCCAAAAAACATTGTTGAAGTAAGGGATTGTGCATGCTACCATATTATGGCTCTGTACTACACCCAGTTACACAGCTGTAATACAGCACTCATAGAATTCCATGGAGCCCTACCATACTCTCATGCCGGATATTTGATAGTGAGTCATACACATGCAATTCTGTACGAATTTGACAGAAAGTAATATACCATATTCCATCAGTTGCAAATGTATTTTATCCTGGAAACATACAATATCTCCATGATACAGTGCCATACAGAAGCACAATGAGGCAGAACATAGCGTGCTTTTGGCTTCATATGTAAGTCACTTTTTTTTTGTCACCCCACCATTTATGGCATTGATAATCCATAGAGAATACTACAAATCTGATATAACTGTGTTTTTCATATGACTTATGTGTAAATTCTGTCATTTATGACAAATAAAATTCACTTTTGATTCGTGATTACTGTAAAAATTTTCAGCATTCATGGATTTTTGTGATTTTGTTATCACAACGGCAATTCCCTAAATTCTTGCCCACATCAGGGTTCCTCTTTTTCTAAAAGACTAGCATTAAACAATGTCTTATGATGGTTTCAAGACAATTATCCAGTGTCCTCACCCCTGTAATCTTCTTTTTACACTTGGCACAGTTGGGTGCAAATCGGACATCATAGCAGCGTGGGCAGAATATAGATCCTTTCTCCTCAAAAAATCCTCCTTCCTCAAGAACTTTATGACACTGGGAACAAGTAAATTCTTCAGGGTGGTAGTAACGTCCTAGTGCCAAAAGATATCGGCCTCTGTGAAGAAACAACATATTAATTACTTTTGCTGCCAGGGTTTTTGGACATTTTAAACCTCTGGTAGCTAGGAAAATTTTGAAAGTTTTGATGTACCAAATAAATCCGAAGTTACAAAATAAAAATTTCTATTACCCCTCCAGGCCCATATATTTTCTGAAAGTTGACACCCAGCAAATTGTTAAAATGCAACTCAGCACTTTATACGCAGAGACACCTTCATGCAATTTTGCAATTGTGTAACAGTTGATATCAGTGGGTAAAGGTGTGACCCATGCACATCCACACATCCTAAAAATAAAACTTCAACATGCGCAGCATTCATACATACCACTTAGGACTAAATTTACAAACTCATATCTTCATAAAATTACAAGAACTGAAAAGACCAAACATCACGTTTTAAGATTGAAATAAAAAAAAAAAAGTAACTACCTATAAAATACAGGGATTACACTTGAAAATTAAGTGCAAAGCCAAAATCTATTTCCTGAAAGCAGACAACCTGGTGATTGCAGCTACTTTGATGGGCTGTTGACAGCCATATACACCTTCATGCAATTTAGTGACAAAGAATGCATCAAAACAAAGAGATGTACACACAAAAATAACTTTAAAATAATATATTAAAGTGTGCTTAGCTCATATATACCACAAGTGTATACACCAACAATGCTATTAAAAACATTGAAACCGAGATCATGCAATATTTGGCCATCATCCACAAATGTTACCAATGTAACAGCTGCCATATTACCAAAATCTACATTTTCTGGGAGCACACACAGCATAACATAGAAAAATATAACTTAATGGGGGGGCGTGGCCAACTTCCGACAAGAGCAGACGCATGTGAGCTCGCTCCGCTCCGTGGACTCCTAACTTCTATCATCCTGAACATACACAGCCGCCACCATTCCCCATTCTGGTGCTAAGGGGTCAGGCGGACCCCGGGGACGGAGCATGGCCCGCAATAAAGCTCTTTCAGCTGCAGAAAGACTTAGAGAATTTGCCCGCGAGAACAGTCAAGATGGCGGATCCTCTTCCTTACAGAGAGATGCGTCTGCTGATAGTGACCGTGCGGCGGCTCCGGAACAGGAGGAGGAACCCACACTGAAACAAGTTACAGCGCAGCTGCTCCAGGCAATCTCTGTATGTAAAGCTACATTATCGGGGAAAATGGAGGAGGTGAAAGTGGATTTGGGCCTGCTTAAACAAGACATGCATAATCTCAGAGACCGGGTCCGGGAAACGGAAAACCGCATCTCTCACTTGGAGGATACCACGAACCCGGTTCCCGCGCAGCTGGCTGCATTAGACAAGAAAGTCGACTACTGGCAGCAAAAGTGTGATGATTATGAAAACCGCCTGAGGAGGAACAACTTACGTATACTTGGCGTGCCTGAAAGAGCGGAGGGTGCCGACCCATGTGGGTTCCTGCTGCGCTGGATCACCGATACATTCCCGGACGGGAAATTCTCCTCAGCTTTTGCCATAGAGCGAGCGCATCGGGTTCCCGCCAAACCGCCTCCACCTGGTGCGCCACCGCGGCCATTGCTTGCGCGGTTCTTGAATTCCACCGACAGGGATCAGATTCTGCAACTAGCCAGGCGTAAACCGGATCTGCGGCTCGAGAACTCCTCCATCATGCTGTTTCCTGATTTCTCAGCAGAACTTCAGAAAAAGCGTGCAACTTTTCTGGCTGTGAAGAGGAGGCTGAGAGATCTCAATTTGCCATATTCCATGGCCTACCCGGCGAGGCTGCGTGTGGTGGATGGAGAGACATCGCGGTTCTTTGTCACCCCGGCAGAAGCAAGCTCATGGCTCGATGCAAGACCCAGACCGCCGAGATCACCGAGATGACTCTGAGACCCGGGACGTGATCGTCACAGTTACCCGCAAGTTATTGCATTGACTCTCAGGCTCCTCGGGCCTAGTTCCTAACTGTTACCTGTTACACACTTGATGCCCATCTCCTCTCTAAATTTTCTCTCTTTTCTAACCTCTTATCCTTCTTTCTTATGTTCCCCTCCCGGGGATTGTATCCCCCATGGCTGTACAAGTATAGCATATATGACTTTTACCTGATTACCTTATACTGGGATGTGCGTATTCCTAGTCCGGTATTTAATATGCAATGTGGCAGACATCTATTGAACCTGTATAAGTCGGGATCAGTCCTCTGGATCGGTGGCTATATGTGGTTTGCATTGTACTAAGGGTGGTATACCCGCAGTACACCCCTTATTGGTGCCACGATAGACACTGAACTAAGGATTTATTATTATTGTGAATTTTGGTTAGTTTGAAGTCTAACTAAACTATATTGTTTTTGCACTTTGTTAATATGATAGACTGTGCTGTAGCAGTGTTCCGGTTTTGCACAGCTGTCATTGTTTCCGTTCAGGTCACCTATGTCACACACCGCAGTTATGATATCCATCTTACTTTTCATGCAGTATGGCTAACATAAGGTTTATGTCGTGGAACATTCGGGGCTTAGGTACTAATAAGAAAAGGGCGATGGTCTTTTCTGCAATTAGGAAAGTCAACCCTCACATTCTCTGTCTTCAGGAGACACATCTGACACCTGACAGTACTAACAGACTGCATAGATCTTGGGCTCAGTGGGCACAACATTCTTGCTATACCTCTCATTCCAGAGGGGTGTCCCTACTGGTTCACAAGTCCCTGAGGTGGGAGATGGAGAGGAGCTTGCTTGACCCTGAGGGCCAGTTTGTATTTGTTGCCGCATATATAAATTGTGAGTTGTATGTCATTTTGGGTATATATGTGCCTCCTCCGGCATCTCTTTCAATACTTCATCAGGCCATCTCCTTTGCCACTGCTTTCCCCCAGGCTAAGATTTTGTGTATGGGAGATTGCAACATGCTATTAGACCCACAAATAGATAAGATGTCCTCAGGTCCGACCCCTACCACGATGCCGCAAGCTGACACTATGTTGGCAAGACTTTTGTCAGAAATTGGGTGGGTGGACCTATGGAGGTGTAGGAACCCAGGGAATAAAGTATTTTCATGCTTTTCGCCTGGGCATGGTTCGCTATCCCGCATTGATTATATGTTTGGCAATGCAAGGCTGAGTGCATTAGTCCGCTCTATATCATACGGGGTTAGAGGTATATCAGATCATTCCCCAATGGTGCTAGATGTTGGTGTCTCTGCTCACCAAGTGAGACCCACACTTAGAATCCATCCATTCTGGTTGTCTTTGTTTGGGGTTAATGACCGCATCCCGGACCAACTGGAGATTTTCTTGTCTGTCAATGCCCCAGAGGCGGATCCCCTGCTGTTATGGGAAACGTTAAAAGCCTACCTGCGGGGCTGTCTTAAATCCTCTATATCTTTTGTTAAGCGGGTGACGGCGGGTCAGGAAACGGAGTTGGCAGCTGAGTGCACTAGACTTGAGGCGCAATATGTAGCAGATCCTAGCGATATACATCGAGACATATGGCTTATGAAAGGGCGACAATATCTGACCCTTCTGAAAGAGAAGGCGCAACGCAAGCTATTTTTTTACTAAACAATCCTTTTTTGAGCTAGGTAATCAATCTAGTAAGTTGCTTGCGCATTTGGTTCATCAAAACCAGGCTTCCCCGGCTGTTCTTAAAATACAAGCAGCAGATGGCTCCTTGCTCATGGATTCTGAGGGTATTGCGGCCAGGTTTCAATCTTACTATAATACTCTGTATCAAGCTCAGTCTGCCTGCTCCGTCTCTGACGGGATACAATACCTGTCTGACCTGACTCTGCCGTCGCTCTCACCGGAGCAGGTGGATATGCTGGATTACCCCATCTCTGAAGCCGAGATACTGGCAGCAATTGCATCCTTGGCTAGGGGGAAGGCTCCTGGCCCCAACGGGATCCCGGTGGAGGTGTATGCAAAATATTCAGACCAGATGGTACCCTCTTTGAAGCAGATGTATGAGGCAGCCTTTAATGCGCAACGCCTACCTCCTTCCCTATACGAGGCCACTATAGTTGTGATATTAAAACCAGGTAAAAGTCCTATGGAGTGTGGTTCGTACAGACCCATATCACTGCTGAACCTGGACTATAAAATATCGGACAAAATCTTAGCCACTAGGTTAAACAAGTGTATATTATCTATTATTCACCCTGATCAATCGGGCTTTATGCCTGGCAAGTCCATGTCTGAAAATATTCGTAGGGTGCAGGTCATAACCCAGATAGGGATCCGTCAGAAGCAGTCGTGGGCCTTGGCGTCGCTGGACGCCGCCAAGGCTTTCGACTCCGTGGAGTGGCCATACCTTATCGCTACACTAAGGAGATTCGGTTTTGGCCCAGCATTTATCCAGTGGGTATCCATATTATATGCTAGTCCTAGATCGAACATTACAGTAAATGGTATTAGGTCCCAGTCTTTCAATTTGGGCAGGGGAACCAGACAGGGTTGTCCCCTGTCCCCACTCCTTTTTGCATTGGCTATTGAGCCTCTTGCAGCCCGTATCAGGCAGGACACAGTATTTCAGGGAATCAGGTTAGGGGATCGTGAGGATAGAGTTGGATTATACGCCGACGATATGATTCTTTTCATGTCTCATGTAGAAGATACCCTCCCAAGGGCTATGCAGATTATCAATACTTTTGGATCATACTCAGGCCTTTACATCAATTGGGCCAAATCCTCCTTCTTCCCCTTATATGGCTCACAATGGCAGGATCAGGTGTTTGGTCTCCCAGTGGCTCAACAATTTAAATACCTGGGCATAGTGATTGCAAAAGACTCGGCTGAGTTCTTTTCTGCAAATGTTTCCCCCATTCTGGACTACTGTAGAGATAAATTTAAAGTATGGGGGTCTCTCCCGCTATCAGTAGCAGGGCGTATAAACCTTATCAAAATGATAGTACTGCCCAAATGCCTTTATATATTGGAACACTCTCCTTATATTGTCCCTAAAAAGTTCTTTACCCAGCTGAATTCTTTAATCTCACCGTTTATATGGGGATCCAATAGACCTAAATTGTCACTACCCACACTATGTCGGCCAAAAGATAGGGGTGGTATGGCCCTCCCTGATTTTTACTTTTATTATCTAGCTGGGCAACTACGATACCTAAGGTCATGGTTAGACCCAACAGAGAAGGCCCCTAATTCTGAGGCCTCTGAGGCGTTTGTCCTGGGATTGCAATCACTGTGGCCTGTTTTGGAGAGACCATCTCTTTTTCCCGGGCAGCTGCTGCCTCTTCATAGGCTAGCTATACAGGTTTGGAGGACTACGAGGGAGTTACATGCATATACTGCAGTTTGTCCAGAAATGCCCCTATGGGACAACCCTATTATATCAACACTAGCATCCTCCACTGATTCCCATTTCTGGCAGTCACATAATGTTAAAACTTTGGGAGATGTGTATCGTGATAGTATAGTCTGCACCTTTGAGTATATCCAATCTAAATGCGGCCTGCCCAGGACGGCTTTCTATCGTTACTTGCAACTTAGACATGCCCTAAATGCACACTTCTCTGGTACCGAGGTCAATATCTCGAATTATCCATTTATAGGTGTTCTTCGCTCACAAGGTCCCAAGGGTCTTATATCTGCCATTTATACTCACCTGCTTGATACCAAGCTCAACAGGGCCCCTTTGAAAGTCATTGACAGGTGGAAGGACACGGTCCCCGATCTATCTGATGATGATGTGATTGAACTGCTGGCATCCCCTACTGGGGTTTCACCAGCTGTGAATAACAGATTCATTCAATTATGTATACTCCATCAGAGTTATCTCTCGCCCTCACGTTTATTTAAGATGGGACGTATCTCACATACCAATTGTCATAGATGTCTTGCCACAAATGCCAATTTTTGGCATCTTATTTGGGAATGTCATCACATAAAGGGATTTTGGAAGCAGGTGATTGATCTCTTGAATGACCTAGTACAACCACCACTACCACTGTCTCCCAGTATCTGCCTATTTGGTATACTGGATGATGAAGTTTATTCACATTATGATAGAATATTTCTAAAAGAAACATTATTTCTAGCAAGGAAAGCCATTGCGATTAGGTGGATGGGTGACAAATGCCCGACACTCACACAATGGAAGAAACTAGTTAATGCTATTATTCCGTATGAATATATATTATATAAACATAGGGGTTGCGAGAAAAAACATGATAAGATATGGGGACCGTGGTGCTCTTCTTCCCTGACACAGTACTCTGTCCAAATGTTTTCAACTGTAATGAGCAACCTGATTACGTGAGCCTCTGGAAATGTATTTCTCATGATGTTTACTTGCTACCTTACCGTCTTCAAATGATGATAATACTGTTTGCCAAGTGTAACTGCTTTACTGCTTGCATTTGTATAAGATTGTATGACAATGACTGCATAATTGCTAATGGTGTGTGACCATATGTTACTATATTTTTATTGTGACATTTCTTCTTCAATAAACCGAGTTTAAAAAAAATATATATAATTTAATGATTTATACATTCAACCGGCTTCATGCAATTTTGCAGCAGTCATTGTTAGTAAAAATTGCACAAAAATGAAAATTTGCAACTAAAATGCATATACTAGCAGTCTTTATAAAAATAAAATATACTCTGCAAAAACTGTAAGATGTGAGCAGTTCATACATACTGCCCTTCTACATTCAATGCTGCATGTGTTAAAGAAATGCAAAAACTGCAGGAATGCCACAACCAACTTTTGCATGCAAGTGTTGTCAATTATATAGGTATATAATAAACCACCTCCCTGTAATAACTGTAATCCCAATTAAAAATTAAAAATTCCTAAGCCTAATATAATGCTTTAAGGTCGCTTTCAGGTGGGTATAATGCAGATGCTTTATTGCTCCCTTACTACGGACACAACACCTTAACCTCATGCAGTTCATCAGAACTGTAGTTACAGCTCCATAAGTCTGGTTCTGATAAACAGTGGAAGGTCCAGGTGTTCTTTCCATAAATATAGGCACAAAAAAGCCCCTGTGTGGGGTGGATGTGTGAATGAGGCCTTATCTACCTTTTAGCAGAATAAGGCTTCATTCACACGTCCGTATGTGTTTTGCGGTCCGCAAATTGCGGATTGCCATTCTTTTCAATAGGGCCGTAAAACAAGTGGACTACACACCATGTGCTGTCTGCATGTGTATGTAAAAAAGACAGAACATGTCTTATTTTTGTCTGCTTTGGAGACAAGGATGGGACATTTGAATTTTCAAAAAATGGTGGAATGCACATGGCCGGGAAGAATTTGTGGACAGCAAAACGGATAAAATCGTGTGCATGACGCCTAATTGAGTTGCCATTAAATTCCCCAACTCCTGCTGCCACAGTCACCCTCTAGCTGCAGTGTGTCTGCTCTAGTGGCCAATGTGAAAACTTCAAGATTTCAAGATTTTTTATATGGATAGTCAGAAAAAAAAGTATCAAGAATTAGTAAAAAACAAAAATAAAAAAAATACATATTTCTAATAAAAACCTGATTTAAACAATATATAATTTTCTGATGACACATTTCCTAGAAATTTTGCAATTGTATAGTGCATAGTAGCAATTAATCTTTAAAGGTGTATTCCAACCTTGGACATTTATAGTACATTTATAGGATATGGCACCCGCCCCGTCTTGATAATGAGGCCCCGCCATGAATAAAAAGCACTCCATGCATGAGTGGCTTTCTCCATTGACTGTTATGGAACGTCTGAAAATACAGTAGCAGAGCATGCCACATGAATGGCTTGTTCTCCATTCATGTCAGGGCCCCGTTCTTGAAATAGGACCAGGTCCTAGAGGTCAGTCCTGCACTTATTGGACATTTATTAAATATCCTTTCGACATGTCATAAATGTCACAAATGTGAATACCCCTATAAGTAGAACTGCTTATGACAGTCATGGCACTGGGTCAAACAATCAGCTGTGAGACACAAACTAGTCTTTAGGTCAGTGAAACCTGAAAAAAGCACTCACCGGATAACCTTTTTGCACTGTGAACAGACAGGAGTCTTGTCACCAGTGGAGGTGGGCTGAGCTGCCTGCAGGATGGAATTACGGTTTTGGGCAGGGGTTGGGGTTGCTGGCTGACTATGTTTAGTCATTACAGTAGTAGTTTTATCAGGTGCATAACGCTCAGCAAAAGAAGGATCCGTGGTCCAAGGAGGGCGAACTGCAGGTCCAGAGGAAGGCGGTGGAGGGGCTGGGCTATCAATGGAATCTGAAAAAGAATACCGCAATTATCTATCACAGCCGTACATTATGTCTTAATAAAAGTTGTTACATTTGCCTATTCTTGGGATTATAATAATTAAACTAACCTAGAAGTAGACACTGAAAGGTGCACCATTCTAAATGCAGCTGAGATCTAGTTATAGGGGTGCCAAAAAGTATGATAGTAAGAGTCTACTGCAGGGATCAGCAACCTCCGGCACTCCAGATGTTGTGAAACAACATCTCCCATCATTGTTTAGCTGTTCTCTGAACTCCCACAGAAGTGAATGGGGCATACTAGTTGTTGTAGTTTCACAGTGATGCAACAACATATGTGTTTTGATAGCCCCCAAAATACCTCCAAAATTAATTTCATCAGCACAGAAGTCACTGAGCAGTGAAGAGGAGTGTCGATAAAGTGTAAGTATCACATGTGGGAGTATCTGCATCACATAGAAAGAAATTAATACATTTACAGGATGCAGACAAAATAATTAACGGCTATTTTGGAGAAATTGCAGTAATCACTCATTACAACTGTCCTGATGAAAGGGCAAAGACTATGAAGCTATAACTGTTAGAACAAAATCATCTCAGCTGTAGGTAAATTGTGCATGTTAGATGAGATATCAGGATCAGTGTGGAAGAAGCAGATAATATTTTATATGTTTTGAACCACCAGCTGCATGATATTCTTAGCTGGTCAACACCGTGCTGCTCTATCATGTGAACAGATTGTCTACTGAACCATGCTACTGCTTCTGTCAGTGCATACACGGCTGAAGTGTCCTATAGAAAGGACCGAGTATAAAATATGTTGTTATTGACACAAAATAAAATATTTTTGGAAACTATAGAAAAATGGTATGTCATTAAATATTAGTATTGTATTGATGAATTATGACGAGAGAAACTTTGTAGCCAATGTACTTCTACACAATAACTGGTAAGAATAAACAGTGACATGCCTGTTTTAATAGCTCCATGCATTCCCCACGTACTAACAATTCTGGAGCATCTATTCTTATGTCTGTATGTTGTGTCATTCCTTTATTATTTGCACTAGAAGTTATGAATGAATTGCTATTTGCCTTCAGTAAAGGAACACTGAAGGGGAGGTGACCAGTTGGGGGGGGGGGTGTATCTGCACAGACTGACTCTAGCCAATCAGTGCTACCATGTTCAGACTGTGCAGATACACCCCCCCCCCAGCTGGTTACCTCCCCTCTGTACCCTTACTGAAGATAAATAGCAATTCATTCATTACTTCTAGTGCAAATAATAAAGGAATGGCACAACATAGAGACATAAGAAGAGATGATCCAGAATTGTTATTACATGGGGAATGAATGAAGCTATTAAAACAGGCATGTCAGGATCGGTGAAAGGTCCACTTTAAATGGAGTCTGTCACCTCATTTTCACTTATATAACTAACAGCACTGCCCCACAGAAGATTATAGACACATCCCAGACATACTTGTGTGCACTCTGTGTCTGTATTACATGTCCAGAAAAAGCACTTTTATTCTGCTGGAAAACAGCTCCCAAGTGCCCAGCTGAAAGTGAAACTAAAAACAGCTTTCTCTCCCGACTCGATTTCTAACAGCTATATCTTCTGATATACTGGATATAATGCCTGGAATACCAACTTTAAAAGAAGGTCAGAACCATTTTTCTATCTGCTACCAATCCCAAGATATGAGCAGCTAAAGCAGCCCCCCCCCCTTCAGTCTGGTTTGCTTTGGGCACTTGCAGCAGCAGAGCTGGGCACTTGGGAGCTGTTTTCCTGCAGAATAACAGTGCCTGGACATGTAATACAAAGTGCACACAGGTATGTTTGGGATGTGTATGCAATCTTCTGTGAGGCAGTGCTTTTAGTTATATTGGTGAAAATTAGGTGACAGACTCCCTTTAAGCTAAAGTGGAAGGGCAAGAACCAAAAAACCCTGTACTGAAAACTGTGTATTGGACTGAACATCATTACAAATCCTACAAACAAGGGATAAACTCACTGTCCTGGGACAGTAGATTTCCTGGGTGGTTAGATAGAAATGGGGCACATATGATTTCAGTGTCTTTGCCTACTATTCTAAAATGTTTTTATACAACTTAGGGCTTATTCACACATTGGTGAATCACAAATATGTTCTCTTCATGTCCTGCATGAACAGCACACATATACATTGATTTTACTCTGTTTATTTTTACATCCATGTTTTTTCACTGACAGACTTTGGTGCATTTTGTGGACAAAAATACACCCTTGGATCTGTATACACCCTATGGGTCTGTGAAAACCATTGACAAAACATGGTTGCCATTTCTGTATGTTTTTCGCTGATCCACAGCATTAAAAATTATAAAATGTTTTAAAAATACGATTGAATCAAACATGATGAAAAAACACAGAGATTCATCCTGAACTGTAACCTTTGTGTATGCAAAGCTCAGGTGCAACATGGCCCAAATATTTGCACCTACAAAATGTATATTAATAAACCAATGAGGCTTTATTCACAGAAAGGATCTCCAATAGTTCCCCTATCATTTACCTTGGCTAGAGAAGATACCAGACACAGTCTTTCGCTCTTGCCTGCCAGAGAAAAGAAACAGGATTACAACACTGTATAATATTAAATAACCATGCAGATGATTATGTCATGGTGTATATAATGTAGATAAAACAATGTTGAAAATTGGACAAAGATTACAAATACGTCTCATGTTACCAACAATAAACGTATTACTTACCACTTACCTCAGTTACACTTTGTCCATGTCCATTATTGTATCCTTACTACAGGACACTTATAGTCACCAAGAACTTCTTTAATTTAGCACAACTTGAATAGGATATGGGGTACCAAGAGCTACATGCACACAGGATTTCTTGGTTTATATGTATTCTTTGACATAAAGGAGTCAAATCAGAAAAAGGATGGCATTATGCAAATACATGTAAATAAACAAGTTATTTTAGCTTCAGTCTACTGACCGATTAGACAAAAAATTATTTCAAGCCATATACACAGTCATTAGCCAATTTCTTATAGGCAAATCTAGATTTAGAAAAAAGCCATCAACTTTAGCCTTGAGGTTAAGTGGCTAATGCTGCAGATTTCCAGCCACTCAAAAACCATGGCCCCCCTCCTTCCGGCTTCAGCAGACATCTGTCACCAGCCTCACGATGCAGAAATTGCATTAGAACGTGTCATGTCCTGGAACTCAGTAGTTACACGTTACATAAAAGGGATTGCTCTAGTTGTGTACCACATATCAATGAATCTGATTGATGCTGTGCTTTCTCTCCTTCGAATACATGAAAATAAGAAGGATGTGACTATTATAATCTGCATACAAGTGACAGCAACCTGCCTTCTCTGCACTAACTCGTGATTTCCATGCTACTTAAAGGGAACCTGTCAGCTCTGAAACACCCTCCGAACTAGAGTAAGCGGTGTATAGTGTAAGTGACATCGAATCCGGTTATGTAAGTTTTATCTTCATACTCGCTTGCATTCTGCTCTGACAAACCAGCAGTAAAATGCACTCAGTGGACTCCGGTGCTCACTCACATAATGGAGAGGACTCAAAGAAGAGTCATCTCAATGCATTTTACTGTCGGTTTGTGGGAGCACAGCATCAGAATGGAAGTGAGTATGAAGATAAAACTTACATATTCTGATTCAGCATCACTTACACTATACACCGCTTATTCTAGTTCAGGGGGTATTTCAGAGCTGACAGGTTTCCTTTAAGTTTCATTGAATTTATTAGGTCTGGAGCATGTCGCAGTGCTGAGATCAGCATGTTTCTGCATAATACTAGGATACATCTACACTGAGAGAATAGGGCAGCCATTTATTCATGAGCAGCTTAGTGCAGACACCAGATACTCTTCTAGTTTGTCTGGAGGTGTAATATCCATACCAGGCAGCGCGCACCATTAATAACTGTTCCACTTCACATTTTCAGCTCTTAAAATATATCTGTTCTATAGGATACTGGAATATATCCTACTGTATGTTGTAAACTCTACAGTGGATATCATGAGGGACAGAGGGCATATTAACTTTATATATAGTGTAAACACTACAAAACTTGTATATATTTCTATACATTTTATGACCATTGATAATACCAGGGGAAAAAACTGTCTCATATAACATGGATGTTCTCAAATGCCACTGAACAAGGAGACTAGAAGAATCACTTTGCTGCAGGCATGAGAACCTGGCCCATTACACATGGAAGGGAGAAGTTTGGATTACAAGCAGGGCCATAAACAGCTCTCATAAGGCCCCATAGCAAAAGTATGGGCCCCCTGCACCAACAATTTCCCAGTATGCATGCGTCAAACACTCCCAGGCAACGCAGAACACGGAGCACCAGATTTATGACAAATTTATGTTTGTTTTTTTTATAAAGCAAAATAAATTTTAATGAAACAAAAACTGGAATAAAAAAGTTGCTCACTGCTTCACGCACTTTATCGCTTCACCTACTTTATCTGACTTCTGTGTGTGGAACAGGTGCTTCAAAAATATGACGCTCATCCTGAACAGCAGATTTCTCTCTGAATTTACACTAAACAACTAGCATAAATACATTGATAAATTCTCCAGATTCACTACACATCTGAATGCAGCTGCCACTAGGGGGAGCTCAGTGCACAATGTTTATACAGTTCAAAGGAGGCTATACTAATGTGTTTGCATGGAGAAACCCTGATATTGTTGAGAATGTTTTGCTCACAATTCAGCATTTTAATTCATTCGAAAGGTGTTTAACCCTTTCTACCCCGGAGGTTTTTTCGGTTCTGCATTTTCGTTTTGCGCTCCCTGCCTTCAGACAGCCATAACTGTTTTATTTTTCTGTTCACATAGCTGTATGAGGGCTTCTTTTTTGCGGGACAAGTTGTACTTTCCAACGCCACCATTTAATATTGCATATGGTGTAGTGGGAAGCGGGAAAAAAAAATTGCAAGAAAACCGCTATTCCGCTACAGTTCTACGGGTTTATTATTTACAGCGTTTGATGTGCATTAAAACTGACCGGTTACTTTCATTCTACTGGTCAGTACGAATCCGGCAATACCTAATATGTATAGTTTTTCCTGCGTTTAGATGGTGATAAAATAATTAGAAAGTTGCCCTTTTTTTTTTTTTTTCCTTGTCATATCTTGACCCCTATAACTTTTTGGTATTTATGTGTACGGAGCTGTATGGGGGCTCATTTTTTGCGGGGCGGTCTGAAGTTTTTATTGATACCATTCTGGGGTGTGTATGACTTTTTGATCACTTTTTATTTAATTTTTTTTAGAAAAAAAAAGCGACAAAAAACGGCGAATCGCCATTTGGACGCTTTTTTCCGCCACACAATTCGCCGTATTGGAATTTTTTAAATATATTACGGGCGTAATTAATAAGTACGGGCGTTTTCGGTCACGGTGATACCCATGATGTCTATATTTATGGTTATTTAGGTATTTTTTTTTTACTTATACGGAAAGGGGGGTGATTTGAACTTTTATATCTTTTTTATTTTTTTATATATTTTTTAACATTTTTTAAAATTTTTTGGTGATTATTTTAAAGCTCAAATATGAGCTCATATACTGTGTTTTGTTTTTTTTTTCTTTATGAGCAATCATGGATTTACTAGATGCAGTTAAATCCATGAATTGCTCATTTCTTATCCTGGCCTGCCATCTAGTGGCCAGAATAAGAATTGCAGTTTGAAAACTGTAATCCTCACCAGCAAGGATTACAGTTTTCATATGGTGTACAGACACCCCGATTGGCCAATCGGGGCGTCTGTACACCACCCGGAAGCGTAGGCTTCCGGGTTCAGACGCATCCCGATGCCGTGATCACGTGTGATCACGGCATCAGAAGGCCCAGGAAGTCGCCGCAGACGGAGGTAAGAAGCGGCAAGTCTCTGCTGTTAGAAACAGCAGAGACTTGCTGGCCATGACGCCCGCCGCACCCGCCGCCGGTCGGGAAGGGGTTAATGGGATTAAGGTCAGGGTTTTGTGCAGGCCAGTCAAGTTCCTGCACAACATACTCATCAAACCATGTATTTGTGGAAATCACTTTGTGCACAGGGGCACAGTCATGCCGGAACAGGAGGGGTCTTCCCCAAACTGTTATCACAAATTTTGAAGTATATAACTTCATATACACTGTAAATGTTATCATTGCGAATATATAGGAAATACAGTACAGTGATCCCTCAAGATACAATGGCCTCAGGATACAATATTTTCAACATGCAGTGGTCTTTTCTGATCCATCGTAAGTTGAAACCAGACTCAACATACAATGCCCCAGACTCAGACCCAACCAATCCAGGTCACTTCTCTGGTACAATAGTTGTATTAGTTGCTAGTTATCAACTATTCCTGGCTGTTATATGTAAGGACTTGTTTTATCTCTTTAATTATCTGCTTCTTTTCCTTAAAGAGGACCTTTCATGTTTTTTTTTTTTTTGTTGAGATAAATACCTGTTCTTGCGGGGTACCCCCTTCCCCACACTGATGCTGCCACCCTGCCTGTTTTTTTCAAATAACGCCCCTATATCCCACCGCGCCCCCCTGTAGTTTTCGTGCTCAATATGTAAATACTGAACATGGGTACAGGGAGGAGGAGACGCCAGGGTTGCTCAATGGGCGTCTCCTTCTCCCGATCTAATCACAGTGGAGAGCATGACAGCCAGGGAGAAAAAAAAAGCTCACCTTCTCACTGCATGTGACGCTCTCCGCTATGATTGGATCGCGGCACAGCCAAGGAGAAGGAGACGCCCATTGGGAAACCCTGGCTTCTCCTCCTCCCTGAACCGATGCTCAGTATTTACATATTGAGCGCTAAAACTACAGGTGGGTGCGGTGGGATGTAGGGGTGTTATTTGAAAAAAACAGGCGGGGGGAGTTACCCCGCAAGAACAGGTATTTATCTAAACAAAAAAAAAGCATGAAAGGTCCTCTTTAAATCTTACTTTTCTCTTATCTTGGATGACATTTTGGGGATTTGGAACCAATTACTCAACATACAATGGTCGTCCTGAAACCAAATAATATTGTAACTTGAGGGACCACTGTATATTGACAGTACAAGACTTGCATTAATGTGCATTTTATGATCATTTATGATACCAGGAGAAAATAACGTTAGGCCATACACTGTCCCATTTGGTTGTATGTATATTCCCAGATGTCACTGAACAAGAAGACTGAATTGACTACTTGTAGGCATGACAACTACCGTTACATATGGAACAGAGAGGTTTGGTTTGTTGAAATAAAGTGACACAATAGTCAATTTAGTTAAAAGTACATATTTTGCTTTCTCTTCTTATGTATAAAATGTTTTGGTATGCTGTAGCATTAATGTTATCCTGTGCATGAAATAAGAGGCCTCGCCGAAATCCTGAAAAACCGCCCCATGCATTCTCTCTCCTCCATCAAACACAGATCCATGCACTAGACTGGCAGACAGTGAAACTAGATTCATCCCTCCATAGTCCAGTGCTGGCATAGTTTACACAACTTCAACCGATGCTTGGCATTGCACAGTTATCTTAGGCTTACATGCAGCTGTCCTACCATGGTAAACCATTTCATAAAGCTTCCAGCAAATGGTTCTTGTGGTGATGTCACTTTCAGAGGCTGTTTGGAACTTGTGAGTGATGCTACAAAGGATGGGTGATTTTTAACATGCCACATTAGACAATGGCTAATCTAGCAGATCAGAAGTTTCACTGACTTACAAACCCAATTCCAAAAAAGTCGGGCCACTGTGTAAAATGTAAATAGAGGTAAATAAAAACAGCATGTAGTGATTCTCAAATCTCATTTACCAAATTTTATTCATAATACATCATGGAACACATATCAGATGTTGAAAGTGAGACATTTTACCATTTCATGAAAAAAATGTAGAACTTGATGGCAGCAAAGCATCTCAAAAAAGTTGGGACAGGGGCAACAAAAGCCTGGAAAAGTAAGGGGGGGTTCACATCACGTTTTATGCCTTCGTTTACATTTACAATGTAAGTTTTTACTCTTTAAGTGAAAAGACTAAAGTGAAAACTAGTAAATGATTGTTCATAATGGGCAACCGCAGACTTTTGCCTGCTGAAAATGTGATTTGCCTTGTTGCAAAAATTTCAGCTCTTGTTGGCCGAAACTGCATCTGTATGGCATTATTGGTTGATTTCTGGTGAATTTCTCATTTGCAATGGTACTCAAGGACTATGGAGTTAGTTGTTTTTTTAAAGACCTGACTCCCTGATTGGCTAGTTTTATCTGGTGCATTGCTGGTGGGATCATCTACAAGAATCATCACACATATGACTGCATAGCTGTTCTTACAGTAGGCAAGTTATGGGGAACTATTTTGGGTTAAAAGGGTTGTGTCATCTGATACATTGGTGGCATATCGCTAAGATATGCCACGAATGTCAGATAGCTGCGGGTCCCAGAACGGGCCCCCAAAGCAAAGGAGAGCGCACCAAAGATGTGTGACGTACCTTCCTTTCACTTCTATGGGAGTTACAAAAAAGCCAAGCAAGTACCCTCGGCTATTTCCAGAACCCCTATAGAAGTGAATGGAGAGCACATCGTGTATGCACGGCCATCTTTCACTCACTTTAGGCGCCCAGTTCTAGAGATAGTTCCACCTCTGGAACCTGCACCTAGCGATATGCCACCAATGTCTCAGATGAGACAACCCCTTTAACCAATCTCTCAGCTACGTATGCACAGAGTCTTCTGTGATCTCTTTTCTCCCCCTTTAGTTTCACACCACATTGGTGGTCATTTACAATGGCTTCTATGCAAAATAATAACGCAAAAAAAGTCTCAAACTGTTTTTAAACGCCACTGCCACTAAATTTAGTCACAATTTATAAGTGGCCCTTGACACTTACTGAAAAGGGGGTGTGGAATGGGCAAGGCCATTGGCTCCGGCAGATCTGGTTGGTTCTTTAAGATGTTTGGAACAACCTCCCTGCCAAGTTCCTTCAAAAAATGTGTGAAAGTGTACCTTGAAGAATTGATGCTGTTTTAAAAGGGTGGTTACACCAAATATTCATTTGATTTTGATTTCTCTTCTGTTCACTCACTTTGAATTTTATGTATAATAAATGATTAACACTTTTTTTTAAAGCATTCTTACTCTGCAGTGCATTTTCCACACCCACCTAAAACTTTTTCACACTACCATATATAATAAAATTACTTAACCTTTCATATTTAAATGAAGGAATTTATTCGCTGAAACAGGAATACCCCTTTAAAAAAATAATAGAGTAAAATTGGTAAAATTTTGAGTAAAAGATAAGTGTCACAGTTCCCCAGCGCTCCTTTGATGCTGCAGCAGTGTCCAGTTGCCAGGGGAAATGACACTGTGATGCAGCCCTTTCAGCCCAGGGCATTATTTAGATACTGGGGGAACTTATACATACTTGGGCACTATGGGGGGGAGGGCATTGGATGTCCAGGGGACACTATCGGGGGCATTATGTATACTGAGGGCACTGCAGTGGTTGGGTTTTACAGAAAAATCGCCAATGAACTACATCTGTTTTTAATGGTAAATAATCATGAAAAACTGAAAATATCCATATTTAACAGAAATTTTTTTCACTTTCATGTAAATGAATGTAGCTTTACAGTACCTGTTTAACAAAAATTTGATTCTTTATTATTAACAGTATCTTCTTTAAAGCAGACACATGTTGAAGGATATTTAAAACCAAAACTGTGAATTCTGTGGTATCACACTGAGCTGTTCAATGACATGTCATTCACACTGACACTTATCTCACAATGTGGAGGTGGTTAGGCAAGTATAGCTAACACTTTACTACAGCATGATATGCAGTTCCTCTAGGATAAGCTAAATAATCGTCCTTGTTGTTTAAAGGCAGCAGAAAGTAAACTAAATTACCGTAATTCAAAATAGGGAAATCTGATTGAGTTCCCAAAATCATGTCCAATGACAAAAATTATCTATTTTGACTTCCCTTATATAGATGAAGTTGCTTATTGGTGGATTTTTACTAGTTACGGTATATCTATACAAAGTGGAGGATCATCTGTTAGTAGGTTTCTGTGATTTTATAATCCAGTGAGACAGTTAAACTAGCTATACACATTAAATAAATTAGATAAATCTCTTCAAAACCGCTGTTTTTGACTGGACCAGCCAAGAGTCTATTGTGTATGGAGACTTCCCAACTCTTCTCTGATAGTAGATGTCATACAAGATGAGCATTGGGCAGTTGGATTTTAACATGCCCAATACTTTTATTTTCAGTATAGACAAGTTGCCACTAGAGGAGTCTGGAGCAGCATACTCCCCTCTCCTTACAGAGAGCACCTACATGCTTGGACTAGCCCAGGATGCATGGGGGGAGGGACCTCTGAATAAATAGCTGTTGGCTGTTCAGCCGACAGCTATCTAATTTGTAAGGCCAGCCTTAGTTTTGCCAAAATCAGATCACCATACAGTTCTTCAGGTAAAGACTACGGAGGACATTTATCAAGATTGCTATTTTTTGCACGCCTGTCTTCATCTCTCTTCACTGGCATCTGATGCAACACAATGAAGAGAATCAAAAACCATCACACTGATTGTGGAGACCAGTTAAGCAACCCAAGTTTTATTGTGACCCTTTGTAGTAGTGCAATATAAAATCCAGAACAGTATGTGCAGTCGAGTCTGGTCAGCTATCTGCATGTAGAGGAGGCTGCTAAATAATGTATTGAACAGCTAGATATTGATGAGAAGCCATTTGACACATCATTGAACTATAATCACAGTGTAAGTTTATAAATAAAATCAAATTTAAGTTATAAAATGATTGCTCCAAACACAAAAAGAACACTTTGACAACAGATGCCCTTTGAATTATCTTTACAAGTATTTGAAGTTGTCACCATGGGTAAACCAGGTTCTCTTTGGACTGTGTTTCACTGACCTCTATGTGCTGGAAATGCCCATGATGCACACATCAAACAGATTCATAAGCAGCCATTCATCAAAAGGAGCCTGTGTCCTTTTAGCCACCTTTCTTCTAGTATATATCAGTGTTGTTTTGTGAAATAGTGCAGCAGACTGCGCTATTCCACACACATGTATCCAACAGAGAAAGTTATGTTGGGTGAGAGATGCCAGTACGCGGCATCCATTAAATGATTATGTCCATTAAACCTAGGGCGCACTCTGCAGAATGCAGTGTGAAAGGAGCCTTATGGAACCTTGATTTCTCTTGGCTTTTGTCCCTGGAAGGGCAGGGGTTAAATGACCACCAGCCTGCATTATAATCAACCAACATCTGTTCAGCATCTGTTGGGTTTTTGGTCAGGAGGAGTGCGGGGGCAGACACAGGATTACTTCCTAGCAGGAGAATCTGAACACAAAGCTTTCTGCTCAGAGCCTGCCTTCTGTACCAGCTGAACATAGAAAGGAGAATTCTTTGTCACTGCTGGAACCTTCAAAGAGCCAGAGCTTAACCCCTCTGTTTGGTAAATGTAATTGGAAGATGGTCATATTCATGGAGATAACATTACTGAAACTTTGTAAACCAGCTGATGTTGCAAGTCCCACAGGTAGCGGATAGGGTTAATATCTTTCCAGCTGTGATGATTCTAATACATTTCCAATTAAATATATGAAAATCTCACTGGAAATGTACAATGACTAGTTTTACTGAAAACACAGTGAGGTATGTCTGCTGATGTACTGTAATATGGGTTACATTTAAAGATACAACAACGTTGTTTTGCAGAATATAAAAATTCCAAACCCCAAATCCTCAGATCTGCCCATATTACTCTACATTGATTTTCAAGCTCATATCATGGGTACATAACTGTGTCTTATTCATTCAGGCCTCAATAACTAACTTTCTAATAAAGGACTGCCAAGACTGAATTATTATTTATGTACGGTCAACATAATCTGCTATATAGAGATCGTCTTCGCGTGCATCGGTCCGTGTCCCACTGAACTCACAAGCTAAATTCCAAATAAACATATCTGTTTCTTTTTGGCGTTCGGGTGGAAACCCAGGTAAACACAGGGAGGACCCACAAACTCCATGCAGATGTTGCCCTTTGTCAAAATCAAAACAATGGATCCCAACATCCCATTTTAAGCTTTTTTTCCTACAAGAAATATAAAGGTGGTTATGAAGCACCAGTTGAGGGGCAGTAGATACCTCTGACAGAGGTAAGGATTTATGTACATTTCCAATGAAGAGTATGGAAATATTTAGTCTGAATCTGGAGCCTTCTCTTTGTACTGAAATGTATTCATTTATTATACACACTTATATAGCGCTGACATATTCCGCAGCGCTTTACAGACATTAGCATCAAGCTTTCTACAATGGGGCTCACAATATATCAGTATGTCTTTGAAGTGTGGGAGGAAACCAGAGTACTGGGAAGAAACCCACACAGACACGAGGAGAGCATACAAACTCCATGCAGATGTTGTCCTTGGTCGGATTTAAATCCAGGACCCCAGTGCTGCAAGGCAACACTGAACCACCATGCTGCCCATGTACATTCATCATAGGCTGGTGTGTCCTTGTTTACATGTAACTCCTGTGCACAGCATGGAGAGATACTAATAACATTTGTAAGTTTATTTCTGATGGTTTCTTGCCCATAATGTAAACATCATATATGGTTGACTGTGTAATTACTGGAAACAAAAGACTTGTTCCCACTCTGCATTTGATTGCCAGGTAACAGCGACAGTCCATATGTGCGAACAATGCCAGTATGATGTACTCAAACGTAAAGCGAAGTTTGATTACGCCTCCAATCTACTGACTCAGAGATTTCAGCACAGGCAGACAGAAGAGCTTAGTCATAGAAGTGCTGAAAATTGGTCTAACTTCATATTCCTTTTTTATTTTCAAACAATGTGCCTGAAAAGAGTAGACAACGAGGAATAGAAATGTATACCCTAGCAGGATTACTAATATTTTGATGTTACAGAACCTCAGGCACCATCTGATCATGTATGGCATTAAGTAGCCTGTAAACAAATATCATATATGTGGTAAATGTCCTATAAGCCTAGAGCCAAAAGACGGAAACACAAAAGTTTTCAGTGGGTGGCATATATTTAAAGGCTATGTATACTTCTGGGGGCATTTTTTCAGTTGGTCATAATTAAAAATATGGAGCCCTTTTTTCTGTACACAGCTGAGATGCTCTAGAAGCAGCCTCTGGATTTTCTCTCTTTTCTGTCAGTTGGGGAGCTGAGGGGCTCCTTATTTCTGCTCTCAGACATTAAAAACACTCATTATAGCTCAGTCCTTATCTTAATTAAGAATGTGGCTGAAATAAGTGTTTATATCCTCTAAGTAGTTTAGAGATGAGATTTATTAGATGACCGGCACAAAGTGAAAGTACCAGTCACACAGTTAGAAAAACAGTTAACCCTTTGTGACCAAAAGGCTCAATATTTTTAATAAAGGCCAGTTGAAAATATGATTTTTAGCCAAAAATGAGTAAAATGCAAACAAACAAAAATTGCCTCCAAAGGTGTACACAGCCTTCAAGTTCCAGCAGCAGTTTAGCTATAGGAGGCACACAGCAAAAGTCACAACTGCCTTTGCTATTGGTATAGACAATAAATGGAACAGCAGCATCATATATGAGGTGCAGAGGCACATTAATTTATCATCAGGGCTGTGGAGTCGGAATCGTTATAAAATGGACCACCTCAAAAATATACAATAAATTGGTACAGTTAGTTCAATGCAGTATGTGCTGAATATATTTTCATAAGAATTTGGGGAAATGATGAAATGTCCTATAAATGTCCATTCTATTCCTGATCTAAGGATCAAGGCTTTTAGTTGAGATGACTATGTGCTGCCCTTTATTTAGATGCTCAGAAGTGAAGCTTCTCCACTACAGATCAGAGGAAAAAGGCACGGGGACAGAATGGCTTCACTCATTTCAGATCTGCTAGAGAAAACAGGATTTTAAGAGGTTTTCTCACTAGTTACAAAGATTAGTTTTCAATATAAAGGGACAGTTAAATGAAGACATTTTCTAAATACAGTGGTCAGTCATGAACTATCGACAGTTCAGCAGGTCTCTCACTGCACACAGGTTTCTATGGTAATCTGCAGACCAGAAAGACTGTTATCTGATTGGCTGACAGCAGGAGTGACCTTACCCCCACAGAATGATGGGACTGAGCTCTGAGTGATTCTCTGCAATAAGCAAGGTCCAAGTGTTGTGAGGACTGAGAAGCATGGCTGTACCTATAACTGTGTTAGAGATCACAATCTCCTGCTCTGTCAGAGTAAGTTAATATATGCTAATAACTGCTGGAGACCCAACCACAGCCTGAGGAGACAAAGTAAGTGCAGCCAGTGAATCAATATGCTGAGAAAACCCCTTTAAGGCAAGTACTTCTTAGCATATCTAAACTTTCAATAAACTGTGCATAAATCAACTGTCCAGTGCATGTTCTCTCTGTATGCTTTATGTTTTAGTTTGCTTTTTTTCTGAGCTCATGTTTGGTGAGGTTAGCTGCTCTCATGGCTTCTATATGCTATACATAGAATATAAGGGGGAATACTGTTTCCTAACATCTCAAATTCAGAAATACAGAAACACACATGTGAAAAAGTACTATAGGTGTAGAAGCATTTGCCAAGCCTTTGTTATCTAGCACTGCTAGTAGTTTCACTTTCTAGACTGAAGCAGTATGATATAAAACACCTAGGGCCTTATGTATGAAAACTGTCTAGATTTAAACGTTTCTTTGTTGCCTATAGAAACCAATCAGAGCTCCCCTTTCATTTCATATAGTGCTCTGGGCAAGAAAGAAAGTCTTAGACCTAGACAGTTTTCATCCATTAGGCCCTTAGTGAGCTGTACCCAGAGAAAAGCCTGATACTG
Source organism: Rhinella marina (assembly GCA_900303285.1). Taxonomy (NCBI): domain Eukaryota; kingdom Metazoa; phylum Chordata; class Amphibia; order Anura; family Bufonidae; genus Rhinella; species Rhinella marina. The sequence goes on from ONZH01013690.1 coordinate 235,638, forward strand.
AAAGTTCAGAGTAAAGATATCTAGTAAAACATATATTACAAACTTTTTTTGTCATGACATATCTGTACTGATATTGATTTATGCAAAGTTTGTTTAATCGCTGAAACATGCACCATGTATGAGGGAGTCGGAGTGGGAGCCGGAGTTAGGGGAAATTGAGGAGTCGGAGTCGGGGCTTTGGCTTACCGATTCCACAGCTCTGTTTATCATCCACAATGATTCTTATATATAGAATATTCAATGTACACATATAAGACTGTAATGCATTCCACACATGGTAGAATGCAAAGTTGTCACCATTGGTGGTGGGCCTTGGTATGGCTTTACAACTGGCACAGGAACTTCAAGCTACATTTTTAAGTGATACAACAGTACAAAATAACCAACTAGGAGCAAGCAATACAGGCATTAAAGGGGCTGGATGCTTTTAGAAAATTAGTGTATCATAACATACTTCATCTTCCCCAAAATGTTTTTTTTTCTATATCCATTACATGTGCATTCAAGTATTTTTTATTATTACCGTATTTTTCGCTTTATAAGACGCACCTGATGATAAGACGCACCCCAGATTTTAGAGTAGGAAAATAAGAAAAAAATATTTTTCATCAGACCTCATATCAGACCCCCCATAAATTTCAGGACATCACTTCAGACCCCCATATCAGCCCTCCATGTCAGACCCCCATCAGACCTCATATCAGCCCACTATGGCCCCATATCAGCCCACTGTGCCATCAGACCTCAGATCAGCCCACTGTGCCCCCATCAGACCTCAGATCAGCAGAATGTGCCCCCATCAGACCTCAGATATGGAGTTATTTGCTTATTTTCATTGAGGTACTCCAAGATAGTATCTCTTAGAAAACCCTCAAACAGTTTACCCACGACAGATGTTAAACTTACCGGCCTATAGTTCCCGGGCTCTGTTTTTGGACCCTTTTTGAATATTGGCACCACATTTGCTATGCGCCAATCCTGTGGAACACTCCCTGTCAGTATAGAGTCCTTAAACATCAGAAATAAGGGTCTGGCGATGACATTACTTAATTCTCTTAGGATACGGGGGTTTATGCCATCCGGTCCTGGCGATTTGTCTATTTTAAACTTTTTAAGACGCAGCTCTACTTCTTCCTGGGTCAGACAGGGCACTTTTAATGGGGAATTTACTTTTATATTCTGCATTTCATCTGACAGTTTATTTTCCTTAGTGAATACAGTGGATAAAAAGATATTTAGTAGCTTTGCTTTCTCCTCATCGCTCTCTGCAACTCCCTCCTCATTACTCTGTAAGGGGCCGACACCTTCAGGTTTATACTTTTTACCATTTACATAATTAAAGAACATTTTAGGGTTAGTTTTACGCTCTACGCTTTCTGTTTGTCATTTATTGCTTTCTTTACGGCTCTATTTATCCACATAGTTTTTTTCTTGTTCCTTAACCTTTTATTCCCATAAAGTATGTACCTCTGACAATTAGATATTAGGATGCTTTTAAAAATATCCCATTTTGTGGCTGTATTTTTATTTTTGAGGACTTTGTCCCAGTTAGTTAGGCCTATGGCCTCTCTTAGTTGACTAAATTTTGCTTTTTTCAAGTTTGGTATTTTTGTTCCTCCCTGAAAAAACGCTCTTTTGATTGACCTCATTATGTTTTGCCGCCTCGTCTATTTCATTTAGAAGTAGATTTTCTGTGGACTCTGGTATATTAGGTGGTTTATAATAAAGTCCTATTAGTATTTTATTATTGTTTTTGGCACCATTTATTTCTATCCATCTCCACATCTTCATGTCCCTCACTTATATCTTCCCGGAGTGTGGGCTTTAGACAGGACTTTACATAAAAGGCAGACCCCTCCCCCTCTCCGGTTTTGGCGATCCTTTCTAAACAGATTGTAACCCTGTACGTTGACTGCCCAGTCATAGGTATCATCCAGCCATGTCTCATGTCTCAGTTATTCCCACTATGTCATAGTCCTCCTCACACATCACAAATTCCAATTCACCAGTTTTATTAGTCAGGCTTCTGGCATTAGTGTACATACAGTTAAAAGGGTTATATATATATTTTCCCCTACACCTTTCCTTCTGCACTGTTCTAGTTCCTCCTTCCATTCCTCCCCCAGTTCCATTACCTTGCCCCAGGTCTCTATCTGCACTATCTTCCCCATCTATAATGTAGTTACCCTCCCCCCCAGTCCCTAGTTTAAACACTCCTCCAGCCTTCTATAATGTAATCTATTCATGAAGGCAGTGTAATGGTTCAGTCCCCTAATTTGTAGCTACAACAAACAAAGTAAGGCTACTTTCACACTTGCGTTTTATAATTCCGGTATTGCGTTCCGTCATACAGGCTCAATACCGGAATAAAACGCTTCAGTTTTTTTTTCACATTAGCTGCCGCTAATGTGAAAGAGGCCTAAGGCTACTTTCACACTTGCGTTGTGGTTTTCCGGTATTGAGATCGGCAGAGGATCTCAATACCAGAAAAAAACGGATCAGTTTTGTCCCCATGCATTCTGAATGGAAAGAGATCCGTTCAGGATGCATCAGGATGTCTTCAGTTCACGCAGCTTTCAGTTTTGTGAGCGGACACCAAACCGCAGCAAGCTGTAGTTTTGTGTCCGGTCATAAAAACTGAAAGAAACTGATCAGGTAGTGAAACCAATGTAAGGCTTCTTTGACACCAGCGCCAGCACAGGTCCGGTGGTTGAAGGGTGCCGCTGGATCCGTGCTGCTGCATGAACACATGTGGGGCTGGAGCAGCGTATACACATACACACACATACACAGACACATAAACAGACACATAAACATACACATATACAGACACTTACCTGTTCCAGCAGCTCCGGACCTGACCAGCGACGAGGAGGACGGCGCGCACAAGGGTAAGTTTACCCACAGCGCCACCTGCTGGAGGAAGGGGAAATTGCAGGGAGATGGATCCGTCATGAACTCCATTGAAAGTCAATGGAGGACGGATCCGTTTACCATTGTGTCACACCATTGTGTCACACTGGGCGGATGCCCAGACCGGAGAGCAAACCGCAGCATTTTGCGGTTTGCTCTCCGGTCTGGAGACGGAACAGAATGCTTCTAGGAGCATTCCGTTGTCTTCAGTTCAGGTTTTGGGGACAAAACTGAAGCGTTTTATTTCGGTATTGAGCCCCTATCACGGAACTCAATACCGGAAAAATAAAACGCTAGTGTGAAAGTAGGAGACTAAAAAACCGGATCCGTCACCCATTGACTTTCAATGTATTTAGTGCCTGATCCGTTTTTTTTCAGTTTTGATATCACACAACTGCATCCTAACGGAACGGATGCATCCATATGTGCAAAATCAAAACGGAACAAAAGTACGCTGGAACAAAAGTACGCCGGAACAGCCTGCTGGAGTCCAGTGCCGCAAATGTGAAAGTACCCTTAGTGATAAGGAGACATCAGAGCAGTCAGATAAAGAGAAAGATGAAGACTAGCAGGGAGGATGTCTCTGCCTGTCACATAGTAGACCATTCCATAATCCACACACTGACACCAAAGCTGTACAGCTCCTCAGTATAACTAAAAGCAAAAAAAAATGTAGCAGCCACTCCAATCATAGAATGCGCCATACATTGATGGAGATGCCTTTGGACTTTTGCATTAGGTTTATATTTTCCTGGCAGCTGTGTAAGGGTACATTTAGATGAAATGTTTTTAACCATACAGTCTAAAGACGCTTAAAACCGCACTCATTTTTACCAGGTTTGCTGTGGTTTTATGAGGTTTTATGGTTATTTGCCATTCATTTTTTACCCAGAAAAAATGCAACATAAACGTATTTCACTTGTATAAATTGCATGGACAATAACCACATCACAAAATCACAGCAATCATAGTAAAACCAAGTGCGTTTTCAACATTGTTTTTACTGCATGTTCAAAATTATTATAATGTACCATACCTACTGTATACCCTCAAGTCAGGTACACACCCCCAACTTGTTACCTCCCCTCTGTTCCCTTACTGAAGACAAATAGAAATTCATTCATAACTTCTAGTGCAAATAATAAAGGAATGACACAACATACAGACATAAGAATATATGCTCCAGACTTGTTATTACATGGGGAATGCATGAAGCTATTAAAACAGGCATGTCAGGAGTGGTGAAAGGTCCTCTTTAAGGTATGGAGTTGTGATATGCACCTTTACACTACCTCTGTATGCCTCCAATTTCATATGGCCGCATAGAGTTTTTATGTTGGATTCAATATGAATACTACATAAAGAGTTTAATGATTCATCAGATTTTGAATATACTGAAGTATTTTGCATAGGAAGCATGCATTGTACATATGGCACCCAATTGGGCCTGTATTGAAGCATATATAGGGAGCAGTAAAATCTCAGCTCTGTTATGTGAATGCAGCCTAAGGCCTCATGCACACGAACGTGTGCCGGCCGTGCCCGTGCTGCGGGCCGCATACGGCGGGTCCGCAATAAACGGGCACCGGCCGTGTGCAGGCCACATCACGGATCGCCTACCCATTCACTTAAATGGGTCCGCGATCCGGGAGATGCGGAGCGGAGGCACGGATCGGAACACCACGGAAGCACTACGGTGTGCTTCCGTGGTGTTTCTGGCCGTGCCTCCGCACCGCAAAAAAGTAGCGCAAGCACTACTTTTTTGCGGTGCGGACCCTTGGATGCGGATCGCGGACCGCATTCAAGTGAATGGGTCCGCGATCCACATGCGGTGGCCTCACGGTCAGTGCCTGTGCATTGCGGCCCGCAGTTTGCGGCCCGCAGCACGGGCACGGCCGGCACATGTTCGTGTGCATGAGGCCTAATACACATATCCTTGGTGTCATGTTGCATTCTGTGACAATGATATATAGATTTGAGAGACTGTCAACCAGTCTTCCTGACTAGGGCTAAATGCTAATGTGTGTTGCATCATGGAAAATGAACAGTTTTTATCCGTGTCCCATAGCATTTGTCTTTTCCAAGTAACGTGTCCAGAATTCAGTTATCGGTCAGCTGCAATGGCAGACAATGCCGGGTTGAGAACTCGAAATAGTGGGCTGCTCATGTTATATTACATGACATTGGCAGAGCTGCAGATATTACACAGGGCCTTGTGGTCCTTGTAGTTCTAGGGTAGCACCCCTGCAGATCTGCTGGTATTCCACATCAGTAAAATTTGCACCAAAGAAATAGTCACTGAAGTGCTGCTTGTACAGCAAAGGGTGAAATCCATGTGAGCAAAATCCGCAACATAAATTGACATGCTTCAAATGTAAAACCCGCACCGCATGTCATTTTATATGTAGATTTTGTTGTGGAAAATGTCTGCAGTGTGTTAATGAGATTTGTCAAAATGTCACACACTTCACTGCTACAGTAAACGCTGCAGATGTTTTGCACACAATTCTGCTGCAGAAAGTTTGAGTGCTCACGCTACATGTGGCTGTAATTTACTGTAAAAAAAAACATTAGTTGAATTGGACAGTGCAGCAGATAAGTGGTGTACATAACTGAAAAGTAAAGATCTGGCATCATGGCTTTTGCTTTTACAGAACTGATGATTCACCATCATTTTTTTGATGCGTTTGCCTGGCCCATTTTGAAAGATACACGGATGTAAAGTGAAAATAAATCACTGCAACAAAAACTGATACATCAAATATATTTATTGTATCTATGCTCACCCACACCTTGCCCAAATAAAATCTATCTCCCCGTCTCTTCCACAAACTCACTTAAGTTATAGTTGCACACACACACTGGCTTCACCATAACTACACACTAAGCATGACAGAAGCTGCAAGGTACACTTATCACAGTAGGACAAGTCCTTGAGCACTTCATATGGGGCAGGGGGAGAAATAACAAAGGTAGACATTTCACAAAATTCCTGGCAGTGTGTTCTTGAAAAGAAGAGGATATATACAACATTATCCCTTAAAGCACTGTAGAATGTACATTTATTGCTCTTTGTACACAGAGATGGATGGAGCTCTATCAAAAGGATAAGCTGTTCTAAGATGGCATAACATAAGAAGCACAATGTAGAGGAGGGGTAATGATAGGCAGAGATGTATGATGCATTTAAACAGAAAGCAGACATCATGCAACTCTTGGTCTGAGAATGCGCTGCACTGGGAGTGGCTAGCATAACAAAGAATAGTTATCACATCATTGAAGTGCATCAGCTTCCATTTCGTCGTCCAAAATATTCTTCCCCACCCGGTCCCGCCCCTATTTCTCTGCTCAAGGCTTCACATTAAGGGAGCAGGCCGACCTTTCATGGTGCCAGTCACGCAAACGGGTGTAACGGGGGCTCTGGAGTTCTGTAATGAACTTTTCTCTGCGTCATGGAAAGTGGGGGAGGATTGGGATATTTCAAATGGAAGGGACCAGGAACAAATGAAAAATGAGAGAAAGAAAAGGGAGAAATAAGACAGAAGAACAAGTGGTCAACAAGAATAGAGAAAGACAAGTACAGAGCTATTCAGCACACTTTCATTTCCTTAGTCTAACTTTACCTCAAGAATCTAAGCCTGTCATGGCTAACCTCCGGCACTCCAGCTGTGGCAATACTACAACTCCTAAAATGCACACTTGCTTGGCTGTTCTCAGAACTCCTTAGAAATGAATGGAGCATGCTGGGAGTCGTAGTTCACCACAGCTGGAGTGCTGGAGGTTAGCCATCACTGATCTAAGCTAAAGAGCACCTTGGCCTGAAGTATTTTAAGATAGGTGCATGAATTCTAGATATTGAGCACCATGCTGCATTGAACTGGTCTACATCTCCCTTCACCAATTTTCTGTAACCTTCCTAGTTTTAAAATGTAGGTCTTACAGAAAGAAAGTACTATTAAATTACACTTTTTCAGTATGTAGACTATAAGCAGTGGAACTATTATAGTGAACAGTTTGCTCAGAAGTGGGGGACTGTCAGGTGTCACCTGTCAACACCCATACCTTAAGGGCCTGAGCTCTAATTTGAGTAAGGAAGCAGGTGTTACAGGCAGGGTCAACCAGAGCTGGGCTGCATTTGCTCTGCAGCCATCATTTATAGGATGTAGAAAATGGTGTTTCCCATTTGTAATTAAAGGGTTTCTGTCACCAGAAATAACCCTATTAAACCAAGTGTCATTTGCAATGAGCAAATGACACTTGATGCCAGTAATGTTACTATTATACTTCTCAGTAACGGCGTTTTGCTAAAAATAGCGATTTTATAATATGCTAATGACCTCCCCTAGGTGCAGTAGGCGTGAACCTGCACCTAGGAGAGGCCATAATAACGCCTCTTACCACGCCCCCGGTCGCGCTGATTGACAGGGCCGGGCAGCCAGCTCTTTCGGCTCCCGGCCCTGTACGAGCCCGAAATCCCGCGCCTGCGCAGTAATGAAGCCGGGACCCGGGCGGGCGCCGGCTCTCAATGCGCGCTGATCCCGCGCCTGCGCATTGCGATCAGCGCGCATTGAGAGCCGGCGCCCGCCCGGGTCCCGGCTTCATTACTGCGCAGGCGCGGGATTTCGGGCTCGTACAGGGCCGGGAGCCGAAAGAGCTGGCTGCCCGGCCCTGTCAATCAGCGCGACCGGGGGCGTGGTAAGAGGCATTATTATGGCCTCTCCTAGGTGCAGGTTCACGCCTACTGCACCTAGGGGAGGTCATTAGCATATTATAAAATCGCTATTTTTAGCAAAACGCCGTTACTGAGAAGTATAATAGTAACATTACTGGCATCAAGTGTCATTTGCTCATTGCAAATGACACTTGGTTTAATAGGGTTATTTCTGGTGACAGAAACCCTTTAATATAACCTAGCTAAACTTTAAATAAAGAATATGCTATAACCATAACATAGTAATTACTTAATTTGTCCCATGAAGAACATTCATTCCCTCTTTTAGTACATTATGCATTATGTTTCATATAGTTTACTAGGCTGTGTGACAAATCTATAGTGTCACAATACAAAATCACAACCCATGAAAGTGAATATGTTAGTGTTTGAACCCATAGGTTACAGTGACCAAGACACCAAACAGTACTCAGCAAAAATAGAAATCTGCTAAACGGCCATAAAAAAATCATCCTTCCATCAGCTACAAAACGGGGTTAATTTTTAATACAGCAGTGAGGTCCGTACATCTGTGTAGGACACCGACTTGGTACCATTTACTTCCATGTGTGCAGCGGACAGCACTTAGATGAAAAATATATGTTTGTCTGAATCAGGCCTAAGTCTGAGAGGCTCTCACACACAAATATTGGTAGCTTCAGCAATTGATGGATGCTTACCTCACCCTTTTCATGTGCTCATCATCAGGGTCTTGCACTAAAATCAGTTACAGCAAAGAGAGAAAATTGGAAGAAAAATAAAGAAAACAAGAGGAAGTGAGGCAAAGAAAGGAAAGCACTAAGAAAGGAGAACGAGCAAATGCTGGTAAACTGTTTCCTTGTTGTAGCCAACATGTAGGCAAGAATTGTATGGCCCTATCTATTCTTTAACTAAGGCTACTTTCACATCTGCGCTTTCCCTTTCGCTATTGAGATCCGTCATAGGATCTCAATAGAGGGGAAAATGCTCCCATTTTGTCCCCATTCATTGTCAGTGGGGACAAAACAGAACTGAACGAAACGGAATGCACCAGAATGCATTCCGGTTCATTTGGTTGCGTCCCCATCATAGACAGAACAATGCTGCAAGCAGCGTTTTTCTGTCCGCAATGTGGTGTGGAGCAAGATGGATCTGACACAAATGAAAACGGATCCGCCCCCCATTGACTTACAACGGTAGTAGAGACGGATCCGTCTTGGCTTTTTTTTTAGATATAATACAACCGGATCCAATCAGAACGGATGCAGACGGTTGTATTATCATGACAGAAGCGTTTTTGCTGATCCATGACGGAAGCTGGTGTGAAAGTAGCCTTAGAAATGTTTCTGTGTTTCTACAATTTAATACATCTCCTCTACAGTCCACCTTTTCTTCTACACATGCATGTGACAAGGTAAACCCACCAGAAAATACTCAGATTTCGGTTGGAATCATGTGCAATTTCTACACCAAAATTAATAATGGTACTTTGCTGGTAAAGTTGTCCGAAGCCTATTTATAAATGAAACCGTTAAGTCATGAAATAATTCCTAATAAAGTATGTTCCTTGTATTCTAGCGGTGTGAATGCAGGCTGCAGTGTAAACAAGTGATGTTTTCAGTCTGGTTGCCATGACTATGCTGGGACATGTATTCAATACTATTGTAATCAGGTTTCTTTTATGTACATTGTTTAGTATCATCCACGGCGCTTATATATAAAAGCCGTCTCTGTACAGTGGTGTATCTAGTACAGACTAGGGAAGAAAGTGTTAGTATATATATAGATCTAGTGCATCTGGGAGTCTTCAGACCCTTTCACTTTTTTCACTTTTTGTTATGTCGTGAACTTGTGATAAGATTTTTTTAAAAATGTAAGTTTTTCCCATCATTCTGCATTCAATACCCCATAATGAGAAAGAGAAACGGGATGTTAGAAATCTTTCCTAATTCATTGAAAAGGAAAAACTAAAATCTTGCATTGACATAAGTATTCAGAACCTTTACTCAGTACTTAGATGAAGTACCGTTGGCAGCGATTGCATCCTCCAGTCTTGGGTATGATGCCACAGGGCTTGCACCCCGAGTTTGGGAATATTCTGCCGTTCTTCTCTGCAGATCTTCTGAAGTTATGTCAGGTTGGATCGGGACCATCCATGCAGGGGCGTAGCTAAAGACTTATGGGCCCTGGGGCAAAAGTTCAGCTTGGGCCCCCCTATGCTTAGTGCTCCATGTGCCTTCTTATGTGGCACAAGGGTCTTTGGGCCCCCTCAGGCTCCTGGGCCCGGTAGCGACTGCTACCTCTGCACCCTCTATAGCTATGCCCCTGCATCCATGGACAGCCATTTTTCAGGTCTCTCCAGAGATTTTTGTTATTAGCAAAGAGCCACAACAAATTATGAAAAATGTGAAAGGGTCTAAACACTTTCCAAATTTGTATGTGTGTATATATATATATATATATATATATATATATATATATATCTTATATAATGATATAATTCTATATAATTTCCATGTCAGTGTATATAAATACAGGGGCACGTTTCAAAATAGGTAAAGGAATCACATACAGTAAATGGTTTGTAAAGATTTTTTGGCCTTGTATTGGTTGCACAGAGTAATCTCTTAGATCTGCATTGGGAAAACTAGAAATCAGCTTGGTTATGGGCCACATCTATGCAGATCAACTTACTAAAATCTGTGCCAGTGAGCTGTGCCAGGATACGGAAGGAGCGGGACTGGGTGATCCCTGTGCGAGGTTTCCAGTCCTCAGTGTCCTCCATCAGCCTCTTTTTACTGGAGTCATTAGGAAGGTAGGCAGGCTGAGAATCCATCCTAAGAGAGTGTCTGGTACAGGAAAGAACACAGGAATGGAGAGGTAGAGAGACAGACAAGGACACAGATAAGGATGAAAGGAGAACAATGTTACTCACAAAGCACCGCCACCTTCACAAAAGTGTGTAAAACCAGATATTGCAGCAACAAGTGATTGTTATGCACTTACTGATCGTCTAAGAGAAAAGCGTCAAGGGAGGATTGGGTCAATCCGTTGAGGGCCTTGGAAACGTTTTGCTCTTTGGGGTTTTTGCCAACCCTATGAGGGTGAAGAATGTGAACGTGCTCAGAAACACTCCAGGAAACTGCACTGTACACACAGCACGCCAATCCTTATTCACCATGCAAGAAGGGCACATGATGTGGACTATAACTACACCAAATTACACAAAACTGACAGACACGACAAAGAAGAATGCTTACTAACTTTTCTATGTTCTCCACCTACAATAGCAAAGAGAAGGACAAAGAAAAAGGAAGGAACAAATGAAGGGAAAGGAAAAAGAGAAAGAGAATTGTGCAGATTTAGTTTCAGAATAGGAATAGAGCTGTCATTTTTCTCTTGTTCATTATCTCAAATACACACATTAAATGAGTAAAGCATTTATGTAGTTATTGGATTCCTCATTGCCATCTGTATGAAAAGTACTAAGTAACTGGGCTAATATATGAAAACGCAGGCAGAGCTTTTTGCTCATATGACTGGCTGTTGTGGGGAATCTGTGCCCAGAAATCTACCAAACTATATGTCCTCTGAACCATACTGCCACCTCCTTATTTACAACCTATATGTACAATGCACAGCAAACTGGGATGCCCAGATCCGTCATTCAGATCATTAGTTAATTCCCAAAAGTTTCTGCAGTAAAATCTGTTGTGGTCATCTGTGACAAGACGCGCTTTTTGTATCATCCTCCCCCTCTATACCCCACGCTTATGGACCTGTGAAATATGTGATGAAGGGTTGAATCTGCTGATCTTAACTGCCCTGCACAACATTTTTTCTAAAAAGTGTTATTTCCCCACACTTGTGTGCATCTGTCTAGCATCTTTACATAATCTTAAACTGCAAATAGATTTTAGTGCCTTCTTCAATTTAATTATCTGCTCAGAAGGGAGAAATGCCAAAATCAGTCAAGTCTTATCAAGTCTTATGAAGGTCAACAGTCAACTACAGAAGACCAAAAGTATATGGAAAAACTGTATTATAAAAGGCATAAAATACCTGCCTGGAAGGAAGGATGTGACCAGCTCCAGTATGTGGAGAGCTTCTGTCACCGATCCTTCAGTCTGACAGCCCCAATATAGCCACAGGTCAAATTACTTCAGCCCTAGTAAGGCTCTGGCAAGAGGTTCCAGTGCAGCCCCCAGCCCTAATACACTGATCAGAACATAGAAAGGTGGGGAGACCTTGCTTCCAATTACACTGCAGTTCATACAGTAAACAAGACCAGGAAGAAGATATCTGCAGTACACAGTCTGAAAGCAATATGGCAAGGTATACAATTTCCTAGCAGTATAGCAGACCAGGGAACAATACAGGTCAATGAGAAAACAAATTGCTCTTATTGTTGTGTGCGGTGTTAAACACACAGTAACTAATTACTGTACAGGGGAAACACAAAACCATAAGTGCCCCCTAGTGGCAGTCATGTGCAGTGCACCGTTTATGGTAAACACAAATCATTTCACTTCTAGTGGATTTTACTGGGAATAATAGTCAGCTAATTAGACACAGTCTCCAACACATTACATGCACCCCATTCCATGTGTGAACAATCCTCTCTGTCAGAGAATAACTGTGGAGAATTCAAATGAAGTGGGCCTTCAGGAGTACCTGTACATGGTGTGGTCCGGAAATTAGCAGTAATATACATTTGGATTCCAGGGCCAGACCGCGCCGTGTACAGGCACCCTTAGACTGAATTCACACAGCAAACTGTTTGCCATATACACCAGCAAAGCTTCTTTTACCTTCATCAGGTTGGTATACTTCAGTATGTCTTTATTTTTCATCTGCTACACTGTTCCATAGAGACATGCAGTAAAAAACATATACTGTGTTATCACGTGCACCTACAGCTTTTGAATCAAGCTAGCTATATCATGATGGAGCATGTGAAAAGAGGATGTCTAAGAGCAAAAAAATTTTTTAAAAAGGAATCTGTCACCAGGACAGACCCCATCAACTAACAGATGCCCCAAGACAGACACTCTTAAATTGTTCCACGAACTTGACACAGAAGTATAAGCAGTCAGACTGAGCACACATCTTTATTCTAAAAGGGTCTCTAGCATTAAAGACAATTATCATGAGAAAAAAATGCCACAGCCATCAATTTACTAAATAGAAGTTTCTATACAGCAAAGCACAAAATAGGGAAACCTAGTAAAAACTGTCATTAACAGCTACTGTAAAACATATATGAAAAACCATATACCAACTTTACATTACATGTACAGGAAGAAAAATAACAGCGGTATGTTTGCAGCCAATTGCAGAAAGCTCAATCAAATCTCTGAGCACAGTGAACTCCCACACACAGGTCACTGCAATGAGACAACAGTGCCACCCGCTGGATGGGAGCAGTCATTCACACACAAAATCTGATTATTTTCTCAGACGCATAGGGAGGATTTGTCATAAGAAGAATTTTTGAATTCAGTTTTGCTTGAGCCTGCTTTCCTATTATTTGTATCAAATTTATCAAACATTGCAAGTTGATTGATAACTTTGGTGCATCTTTAAATATGTCAACCCTCCGTAAACTTGTGAATTTTAATTTCTTTAATGTGACCTAAACCTCTTTAACATAGCTAACAATACCAACTTTTCAAAACTGGAATGAGTGGTGTAAATTCACAAAAAGTCCTACATTTTTGCACAAGTAAGCTCAAAACGTTGCAAAAGCCCTCTTCTGCAATTTTGTGAAGCCAGAACTATGGAGATCAGGGCTTGATAAATCATCTTACAGATCATCCTTTATGTATAATAGAATTTCACACACTTCAAGCCTGTATGCTACATTCAGGACAATGTCCACAATTGCACATTTGTACATTGATGTTGATGGCCTCCAGTATCTCGGGATTCTATCATCATGGTTGACTGGAAAAGCACGTCCTTATCAAAATTATGTCATGACCATATGCCATTTTTATTTAATATTTACACTAATCATACAGATTTCTGAATTTAAAGGAAACTCCCATTTAAAAAAAAAAAAAAGAAAAAGAAAAATTCACAACCATGTGTTCCTTCCACGCACATTGCAAACCGTGTCATGGCCATTATTTCAATTACATACATTTCCTCAGGCCATAAAATGTGTCATGCTCACTAGGAGTTGGAGTTGACAGATATGGTTAAAGGCTCACGTACAACACCGTTGGGTGTTTTGTGGTCTGCAAATTGCGGATCCGCAAAACACGGATACTGGCCGTGTGCATTCTACATTTTGTGGAATGGAAGGGTCGGCCCTTAATAGAACTGTCCATGCGGTCAATAATAGGACATGTTCTATTTTTTTGCGGAATGGCCATGCAGACGGATATGGAATGCACACAGAGTCATCTCCGTTTTTTTGCTACCCCATTGAAGTGAATGGTCCTGCATACGGAACGGATACAGAAAAAAAGGGTGCCACAAGCCCTAATTTTTCTCCAGGTAAGCTCTGCTGAGTGACTGACAGGCTGCTGTGTACCGGCTTACACTGTTGAGTGGTAAAGGAGTGCGCTCCCCTTATTAATATAGTAGACTCAATTTTGATTGCTCCTATTACAATAACAGAAGAACATTTTTGTGGTATTTGGGCTAATAGGAGAACGGACCTGTCCCTGTTATATGCTGTACTTACATAGGCAGCACATTCAGGTAACAAGTCCACTTTAAATCATTTCCAATTCCAATATGATGCTGCTAAGTTGTCTGGTAAGTGCTGAAGAGAACTGGATGTTGGAGCCCCTGGGCACTAGGCCTGGCTATTCTCCGTATAATAAATATTACTTGTATGTGCCTACAGTATAAAACAACCAGGAGGAGGATACTTTGTATATACACACTGTATATACAGTGCATACCTATACCTATCTTACTCTAATTGATTGCTTCACAAGCAGCTGGACTGGGTTAAGCAAATCTACAGAGACCTATAAAGTGCCAAGGCTATAAAATTGGATCATTCTCTTACCAAAGAGGGGATGGCTTTTCAAAACTAATAAACTCTAATGGAATTGGCAATGCTAAGAATTGTCAGATTTACAAATGTAAATCAGATTTTCAGCTTAAAGGGGATCAAACAGCTGCACCACAAATGGGAAACCGCATATTACACTGTAGTTACTGATGTAATATTGTAGACGTGTTCCATATCGTACACACTGCTCTCCATATGACAGTATGAGATGTACAAATCTTCACTCATACAGCGAGTATTGTGTACCCTGTAGAGGTATAATGGAATGTCTGTTCTTCCAAGTTACTGACTCCTTTCTTATGAAGATGATACATGGCTCTCGATCGGCTCTCCTTTTGCCTTTTTCTTTCTCTTTTGATATGCTGTGGATGTGACTCACTGTGTCAAGGTTCATACGCTGCCTTTTCACTTGTTAGTCATTTGTAGAATCATATCCCATAATGTCAGGGGGTTTTCCTCCAATATGACTGGCTTAAGCCTGATATTCTTTGTATTCAGGAATCTCATTTTACCCCAACCTCATGTCCCAGGTATTTCCATAATCAATATACCTTGTTGGCTCATGCTCCCACTAAATCAGAGGTGCTGTTATTGTTATTAAAAACGCCTTGCCTTTCTGGACTGAGTCCACTATTATGGACCCTGATGTATGCTATATTATTGTGGTAGGCTTCCGATTTCATTCTGAAATCTTTCCCAATCTTCTGTAGGCGTATAAAAGGCCTTGAATATCCAGGTCTATTATGCATTTACATAAGAGAGTGGGTGCATATTCCGTGCCCCATCTTTACAAATATTATTTAGCAGCTAGGCTGTCTTAATTAGTATCATTCCATACACTCCCTAATCCTCCGCAAAGAGTTATACTTGAATCCCCTTTATTGATGCCAGTGTCCCCATTATCTTAATTTGGCCACCTGATATTTCCTTAGGGGTACAATTAGGGAGGAAAGTTCGCTTTAAATAGAAACTACAAAGCCCAATCTCACCAATGCTTCTTATATTTAGAAACCCCCTTTCCCCACCTGGACTGTCACCAACTTCGTTTGATGGAAACATGCCAAGCTACCCTATGTTGGTGACTTCTTGGTTAATTCTAAACTCATGTCTAGAGCACACTTTCTCAGCTCCAACTTCTGAATTCTTTAGCGTTACCCAAGTCTTCCATTTTTTTAACCTCCTTTTTACCCCTTTTATTTTTGGGCTGGGAGAGTCGTGAGAGTTGAGCCCTTTTATTTATGTACTGCTTTATTCATGTAACTCATACTGTAGGCTAGGTTCCTACTGTTCTACATATGTTATGTTCTTTTACTTTATGCCTCTTCAAACTAGATTTTACCCAATCCAATAATATTGGAGGCCTATGTTCATTTATTCTGTAATCATGTACATGCTATGTACATTTCTTCTATCTTTGCTATTATACCAATAAATACGTTTTGAAACATAAGGAGCCAACAATGCTGTTCCATTACAAGTCCACGTTGCATGAATCCATAAGTCAACACCCATAGCAATTAACCCATACTATACCTGTGTCATATGATGTAAGATTTCTCTTACAGACTCTGAAGCATGTTTCATCACAATCCACATTAAATAGGTATTCATCCCCATAATAGCTTCTAGAAGAAAGTATGTGGCCATATGGGGACAACATAAAAACATAGAGAACTTACAGATCCATAACACAGATCTGCAGGCTCTGTGCAAATGATGCTACTGTGTGCATGAAACCCTAGTGTGAGTAAAGAATTGTTTGCAGTGTCCATTCAATTAGACATATAAAATATTTATCACACCCCCTCCCTCCAAAATTAGACACTTATGTGTACTACTCACACAAGAGAAATATTCATAGAACATTAACTTACACAATCATGCTATTTCAAGTTGTATCCATATGTACTCTCATTTCTATCCTTTTTGGTCTTTAAAAATACCGTATGTCCACAGAAACAAACACAATAGCAGATTTATAATATAAAATCATGGCTCTCATGAAAGAGTTTAAATTGCTTCCCACAAGCCCTCAACAATAATAAAAGTATTTGTGACACAAGACAACTTTAGAAATTTAAACCTATGAATTATCACTGATTGCTGCCAGGTTACTGTATATTCCAAATTCCATTCAACACAGTAAAACTTACATAATACTTCAAAGCTTTCAGCCATTTTATGTCTATCACCTCCTGGGCACTATGCCTACTGCATGAACACACCTGTTCTATAAGCACCTGCTGCACAACACAAATGTAGATAGCAGCCACAGGAGCGGATATGCTTACACTCGTGGTTTAGAAGTAATAAAAGTTGCCACACATTTTATAATTTAGCAATACGTTATTTTTCTGTTTCATGCAGTATGTTTACTTTTTTGCCTTTTTTACTTTAAAATTGATGTAAATTGATTGTTTACAATCTAATCATGATAGGCCTGGTAAAGGTAATGGTGCACTTTGGCAGTAGTTTGTCCTCAGGGTAACAAATAGGGTCATTGCCAGTTTCTTTTAACTAATAAAACAAAGGCAAACACAAAAGTAAACTCTATGTTGGAGTAGATAGTCAAATTTCATTTTATACAAGCAGGCTGAATATATATATTAATTAATGTAAGGTGTTGAAAGGTTAAAAAAAAAATATATCAATTGAAGTAAGATAAACAGTAAACACATAATCATGATATATCACAACAGTATAGGACAACATGTCAGGTTTTTTTTTCCAGTTTATTAAGAAAATAAAATCTCACTGCCGACTGGTTACTGTTAGTAAGGCTAGGTTCACATCTGCGGGGAAATTTCATTTTTCTGTTGTGATATAGAAGCAGAAAAATGAAGCGTCAGGATCTGGCATATGTTGACCACCAACCTGATGGATCTCACTGACAATAATGGGATCTCTTGGGTTTCTGTCATAGATTCCAGCATTCTGACAGCATTTTGCACTGTGTTTTTTTTTTTTATCGCCAGAATCTGCAATGGAGGTTCCTACCAGAACCTCCACTGCAGATGTGAACTAAGTTAGTTTTGAAAAGTGAGGTCAATTGGTTGAGAAAACATTACTTAAAGGGGGTTATACAGGATTTTAAAACTGATGGCCTAGGCTTATGATAGACTATCAATATTAGAACAGCAGGGGTTCTGACTCTTGACAAGTCAGCTAATCAGCTGTTTGAAGCGGCTGGGGCACTTGGGCGAGTGCTGCATCCTTTTCATTGTTTACATTGCTATGTACTGCACAAGGCCATACTATTTAAGTGATCAGGTATTGCAGCTTTGTCTTATTCAGGTGAATAGGACAAAGCTGATTGAACCAGCACAGCCATTACTAACAGTATGTAGTTAAATCTGGTCAGCACACGACCCTCTGCGTGCCGCAGCAGGAAGGAGAAATCTCCAGCAAAGTAACAAAATCTCAGCAAGTGCAGAATGTTTCCAATTCATGTGCTTATTTATTTCAACAGGTGTACATCAGTACAGAGGACGTATTTCAGCCCGTCCAGCCTTCATCAACTGTCTTCTCTACTGATGTCTACCTGTTAAAATAAATAAGTATATAAACTGAAAACATTCGGCACGTTCTGGGATTTCGCTACACACAGTATGGCAGTACAGAGCAATGTAAACAATAAAGAGCAATGCTTCAAACAGCAAATCGGCAGATGTACCAAGAGTTGAACCCTATCAATATAATATTTATGGTTTCTCCTCAGGATAGGCAAACAATTAAAAAAAAAAACAGGATAACACCTTTAAAGGTAAACTATGAGCTGGCAAATGGTGTCCCATCAGATGATACTATTTAACAGGTTGGTTAATGAAACCATATTCTGACAATAAGGAAATAACTACAGATCCCTAAATTCAGTGTCTCCAGATCTAATAAATGGTGTCTTCAGATCAAGCATCATTTTCCAGCTGACGAGTTCCTTTTAAAGTGCGAACTTAGCATTACGTTTTTGGTAAAATCAAGTCTAGAAACTCTGCAATCTCTTTCCAAGGGCAGCCAGCAGAAAGTTAAAGGGCTTGTTAGAAAGTTAAAAATAAAGAAATAAAACATTGATGCCGTGGCATCAGCAGTGCTGCAGCAGTCACACAAAAGGCAAGTTATCAATGTTAGTCTGTAAACCAGGACTAGAGGGGTCAGTGGAGCAACTGCGCTGAATCAGTGAGTTGTTTTTTGAGGGTTTTTTTTAGCACATTTGTTTCTTTTTAGCTTTTTTTAACTTTTACAATCCATTTACCTTTCTGCTTGCCATTTAGACTCTGCTGTCAGACAAGTATCCTCTCAGCTTTATTTCAAACCATGATACTCTAACTGCGATCACAAATAAATGTAGACCAAAACAACATGTAATTGACAGGCAGTTCACAAGTGTTCACAGTTAGTAAGCATTTTATGCAGATTTAAAGATTATAAACATGGAATATTGGTAGAAATTAAGAGTTTTCCTACCATGTAAACTTTTATTATTTTTTTCCATGTATTCTCTCAAATGTTGGGATTTTAAGAAAAATCTTCCATTAGTACAGTCCATTTATTACTGCTGTAGCATGCTCTAACAATACTTAACAAAAAGCTTATCCCATACACCAGGGATGGCCAACCTGAGGCTCTCCAGATGTTGCAAAACTACAACTCCCAGCATGCCCACACTGCCTACAGCTATCAGCCTACAGCAAGGCTTGGTGGGAGTTGTAGTTTTACAACAGCCGAAGAGCCACAGTTTGGCCATCCCTGCCATACGCCCTTCTACTTTGTTAGTCTTTTCAACCATTGAGGCAGATTCAGATGTGGCTTATTTTGCCATCACAGATTCGTAACGTGCACAGCCAAATCTGTGGAAGAAAATATGCCATGTGTGAATCTCTATGTAAACTGAGCCACATGACACACTTTTAATTAGAGATATGCAAATAATTTCACCAATTTGCCCATTATTCTATTATATTCGCTAATGTTAACTCTGGAAATGGATTCACTTAAACCCTGATTGCTCTGTTAACCATTAAAGGGGTTTTCCAAGAATTAAGAAAATAAAATTATTGAATATACTTAAAGAGGTTGTCCAGGCTTTTTAATATTGATGACCTATCCTCAGGTCATCAATATCAGAACAATGGGGTCTGACACCCAGCATCTTCGCCGATCAGCTGTACAGGGAGATGGCGCACGCTATGCGCACGCGCTGTCTCCCTTCTCTCTTCCTGTCCGCTGCTGTATGTCTATGGGAGAGCAGCAGTAGCAGGAAGAGAAATGGCAGACGGCACGTGCGCTCTGGGTGTGCCATCTCCCCGTACAGCTGATCGGCAGGGGTGCCGGGTGTCGGACACCTATCGATCTGATATTGATGACCTATGTTGAGGATAGGTCATCAATATTACAAAGCCCGGACAACCTATTTAAATATGACTTTATTATCAATATATTCCCAAATACCTTTCATTAGTAATAACGGCTTGTTTTGTCTGGGGAGCAATCATCAGGGGAAATAAATGGCCACCGTCCTTTTAGTACACACAAAACATGTCCTAATAATAATAATCTTTATTTATATAGCGCCAAACATATTCCGCAAAGCTTTACAATTCATGGGTTCATGTACAAATAGTCATAAATAACATAGCAACAGATATGTCAATAATTGGAACAAGAGGAATGAGGGCCCTGCTCGCAAGAGCTTACAATCTATGAGGAGATAGGCGTGACACAAATGGTAAAAGTGCTTGTTTTGTACAATGGTCCGGCCATCTTAGGAAAATAGGGCAGTAGATATAAAGTTGCATGAGCCGGTCACTAGCCAATATCTGTAGTGCTTCTAGGTACTTGGGTGCGGTGGAGAGTTTGGTGGAGGATCAGGTTCAGAAAAATGATAAATGGGTTATATATGGAGAGGAATTAGATCAGGTGATGTGATAGGCCACCCTAAAAAAGATGTGTTTTTAGGGAGCACCTAAAACTGTATATTGTGATTTATCCTAGTTTCTTGGGGTAGGGAATTCCAGAGAAATGGTGCAGCTCAGGTAGGGTGGTAGACAAAGATGAGGGAAGAGATGTAGGGGGGTACAGCACTGTGGAGAGCTTTGTGGGTGAGGACACGCAGTTTAAATTGGATTCTATATTGTATGGGCAACCAGTGCAATGACTGGCACAGGGTGGAGGCATTGGAGTAGTGGTTAGACTGATAGGTGACCCTAGCTGCTGCATTAAGGATAGATTGGAGATGGGGAGGTCTAGTGAGGGGAGGGCCAATTAATAGTGACTTACAGTAATCAAGGCAGGAATGGATCAGAGCAACAATGAGAGTTTTTGTTGTTTCCATAGTGAGAATGGGGCAGATTCTAGAGATATTTTTGAGGTGAAGGCGACATAAGCGGGCAAGAGATTGAAGGAAATATTGGTGCCAAACATAACACTGAGACAGCTGTCGTGCTGCCTAGGCCACACACTGAGAGGGAGAGTAGGTTAGTAGATTGAGAGAACACAAGAAGTTCAGTTTTTGAAAGATTCAGTTTCAGATAGAGGGAGGACAAGACAGGAGAAGTTACTTCAGAACACTGAGCTAGCGGACTCATCCTCCACTCTGCTCTGCTAATCAGAGATTATGATTCTGAATACAGCTGATAAGATCTTCAGCTAAATCTCTGTAGGAATGGAGTCCATGAGGAGACATGAAGTACAGATAGGATGTTGGGGGTGTGGATAATGAGCGGCAGCTCTAGTATGCAGTCTCCATTACCACAGCCCCACATTATCACAGTCTGTCCTGTCCGTCTTCTCTGTACTTCATGTTTTCTGATGAAATCCATTCCCACAGAGATTCAGCTGAAGATCTTATCAGCTATATTCAGGATCATAATACCTGACAAGCAGAGCAGAGAGGAGGATGAGGCAGCTCTTTACCTCAGTGTTGTGAAATAACTTGTCCTGCTGTGTGATTAGGGCAGGTTTTATGTGTACTATTAAGACGGTGGCCATTTTATTTCCCCTGATGATTGCTCCACAGACAAAACAAGCCATTATAACTAATGAAAGGTATTTGGGAACATATTTATAATAAAGTAATATTTAAGTATTTTCATTTTCTTAATTCTTTAAAGTGCAGCGTTACACTAACTGTTCATATACCAAAGACATTCACGTACCCGTTCTGCTGCTGGGCTTGGGGTGTCGAACTGTCGGTATAGGATGGTGGAGGGGGGTTGTATGTCACTGGCTTGGTAACCTGAGCTGCCCGAGAGTTGTCTGGGGGTGGTGTCCCAGCACCAAATGGCCGGGCGGTTTTGTTGAGAGATGCACTCGGTGAAAAGTTATACTTCACGCCTTGATTATCAGCAGTAATCACACCCTTTGGGAGAAGACAAGGGAACAAACCAGGCATCATGCAGCCATAATGAGCAACTCCAACCCAACCCACATTTTCTGTTGCCTTATAATTTTGTGAAAATGTTATTAGAAGAGAGCCTGGCTGGCTATGAGATTAGTGCATGCGAAGTTATAAGTAATTTTTTATTATTATTATTATTAAACTAGTGCAAGAATAAAAATGTGATTGGTTGCTATAGGCAAATCCTCCACATTTTCTTTCATTTAGTTTTGATGAATTTCTTTCATTGACTCTATTGGGGCACAGAAAATGAGTCATGCAATAGCACAGCAATCAACATAATGGTTTATTATGACAAAAAGCCATACCAATTGTAAAATGTATTCACCAATTACTTACTGAATTCTCATAAAATATATGTGTAGCTCCATTCACAAGATCACACTAGAAGCACACTTCTATTTTTACCAGATCAGGACACAGAGTATAAGAAATCCTAATGGACAGTAAGAGGTGTTCTCCATTTGTTTCAGTTTCCAATTGTTTTATATACTTCAATGGTGAAAGTAATGTAACAATAGTGTGTCAAGTGTGACAAGCAGGGACTCAAAGCGCAGGGATGGTTGTGTGTTTGGGGTGACTCATTGGGAAGTCGGTGGCTGCCATATAGGCGCTCGACCACCAACACACAAAGGACACTATGGTCAATTTCATAGGAAGCCAATTTGCCTACAGATTTATTAGGGCCATTAGCAAAAAACACATTTCTATATTTTTCTCTTAAACCAAAGAGACAAAATAACAGACAAAAATTTTATTTGGGGCCAGAGACTAAAGGCTCATGCATGAGGCTGTACTACGGTTCTGCTTTGTATGGTGCCATAATAGTGCTGCCGTAGAGATCCATATACTTCCAGAGATTCCGCTTGAATTTGAAACAGAACATGACATCACACTGCATATGTAAGGTGGTATTCTTGCTTAGAAGCATTAGAATATCTCCATATACATAAAACATGATGCACCCTGTAGAAGCCAAGTTAAAGGGGTTCTCCAGGAATTAAAAAAATGAAAATAATTAAATATTACTTTACTATAAATATATTCTCAAATACCTTTAAATAGTTATAATGGCTCATTTTGTCTGGGGAGCAATCATTAGGAGAAACAAAATGGCCGCCGTCCTATTAGTGTACACAGAACCTGTACTAAGCACACAGGAGGACAAGTTACTTCACAACACTGAGCTATAGAGCTGCCTCATCCTCCTCTCTGCTCTGCTTGTTAGGACTCAAGGTCCTGAATACAGGTGAATCTCTGTGGGAATGGAGAAGATGAGGAGACATGAGAGGAGGATGAGGTGTGGCTAATGAGCAGCAGCACATGTATGAAGTCTCCATTACTACAGTCTGTCCTGTCCATCCTCTCTGTACTTCATGTCTCCTCATAAACTAAGAGATTCAGCTAAAGTTCTGATCATCTGTATTTAGGATCATAATCCCTGACAAACAGAGCAGAGAGGAGGATGAGGCAGCTCTTTACCTCAGTGTTGTGAAGTAACTTGTCCTCCTGTGTGATTAGGACAGGTTCTGTGTGTACTAATAGGACGGCGGCCATTTTGTTTCTCCTAATGATTTCTCCCCAGACAAAACGAGCCATTATAACTAATGAAAGGTATTTGAGAATATATTTATAATAAAGTAATATTTAAGTATTTTCCGTTTCCTAAATCCCGGAGAACCCCTTTAATATTTGCAATGTTTCCGGCATGTTCAACAAAGTAAGGTGCCGAATTGTTGAACTGATCCCATTTATTTCTATGGAAGCTAATGCCAAAGTACATCAGTTTGTATATGTCTTCATAAATGTCTTTATCAATTATGTTATGATCTGTTTTTTTAATGTTAGCTCAGGTTTAGGCTATGTTTATACTGGTTTTGTGTCAGTTACAAATGATAGAAATCTAAACAGACTACGACAGTATAGTCCACACTACTATTCAGTCATAAATGCCATGGCTTCTGTATTACCAAAAGCCCAGACTCCAGAGTGAACAAAGCCTTACTCTTCTTATTATGGAAAGTGGCATTTTGGAAAACACTGACCTCTAGGCAACTACAGTTCCGTTAAAGAAAGAAAAACCCACAATGGTCGCTGAAATAACTTGAAACTGGCAAAAGTAATAAAAGATAAAAATGTACTAAACATCAGCTAATGAAAATATAGTAATGAAACTGGCCTAGACAAAAATGAATAATGACAAGCTACAAAGATTCTCTTTGTCAAGTCACATCGGCTCTATGTTCACAGATTCAAAAATGAAGCATACAAAGAAAGGGACATTGTACCTATTGTGAAACATATAGGAGGCTTGGCTCTGTTTTGGGGCTGCTGTGCTGCATCTGGCACAGGTTGTCTTGCATCTGTGCAGGCTACAATGAAATCTCAAGACTATCAAGGCATTCTGGAACAACATGTGCTGCCCAGTGTCAGAAAGCTTGGTCTCAGTCGCAGGTAATGGGTCCTCCAACAAGATAATGACCCAAAAAAACACAGCTAAAAACATTCAAGAATGGCTAGGAGCAAAGCATTGGACTATTCCAAAGTGGTCTTCTATGAGCTCTGATCTAAATCCTATTGAACATATGTGGAAGGAGCAGAAATATGCAGTCTGGAGAAGGAAACCTTCAAAGCTGAGACAGCTGGAGCAGTTTGATTAAGAGGAGTTGGCCAAAATACCTGTGGACAGGTACAGACGTCTCATTGAGAGTTACAGAAATCACTTGATTGTAAGTGATTGCCTTAAAAGGTTGTGCAACAAAATATTTAGTTAAAGGGGTTATCCAAACCCTATAATGACCCTTCCCCCCCCATGCCCAGGTCCCTCGTATACAGCAGCGGCAGCCGTGCAGGGATCTGGAGCTACACAGGTGCTGGGGAGCAGATAAGTATAATGTATACGAGGGGCCCGTGCATTGGGGGGGGGGGTCATTGTAGGGGTTTAAGAGTACCATCATTGTTGTCCAGGCATTTTATTAGTTTGTTTTTGAATTACTGTTGTCAGTTTCCAATTATTTCAGTGACCATTGGATTTTCTTTCCTTAAAGGGAGGGTACCAACAATTTGGTCCAAATGTGTAGCTTCAAACTACACAGTAGAATCAAAATTTAATTGGGTGGAGCATTTTAGGATTTTTTTTATTTGAAGAAGTTCCTGTATAAGCAGTCCCTTATACACTAGGGTAACTTGTGGCATTTTTGCTTAACCTGACTAATATATAATACTGGGCTTAAGAGCTTCAGATTGATGTCAAATTGAATAGCCTATAACATTTAAAATTACTTTTTATCAGGGACACTCCACCTAGATGAGAAATCATAATCATAACATCTTTATTTTATATAACTGTTCTATGCATCAAAACTTGCATTTACATATGCAGTAATTGCAGCCTTGTGGAATCTACAGTGTGGATTTTAGGCACCGTAGCAGTTTTTTAACAGGGTTAAATTAAACTCAGAAATTCTGCATCTCCTCCTAGAGATGCAGCTTGCCTGTATGACATTTACCTTTGATCTTATAATACCAATCATCCCACAAGAACTCATCAGAAATAATATCCTGTCATTGTGTGAGCCAGTCCATTACAGAATTACTTCAATAAATACTAAGTGTAGAAGTACATCACCAGCCAAGCACTGACCACATGAAATTATGCTGAAAAATAAGAATGTTGAATTAAAGGCTATGTACAACTTTGGGGGCATTTTTTTATTATTGCATTGTACTTATTTTGAGCTAAAATCATTTTTTTCAATTCATCTTTATTAAAAATACAGAATCCTTTTTTGTATACATAGCTGAGATACTGTAGTAGCAGTCTATGGATTTTCTGTATGTTCCGTCATTTGGGAAGCAGACTCTGCATCTCTGCTCTCTGACATTATAAACACTAATTATAGCTCAGTTCTTATCTTACTGATCATTCATGACTGCCCATTGTGGGCAAGGCATACATTCAGTTAGTGTGCCCGACGAAGCAGTGCACAGGCGTGGGAACTCGGCCGGACCTAGGGATGACACAAGGGAATAAGAGGGTGGGCAGAGGCTGGGGAGGAGTAACCATGAAAGAAGGCAGAGCAGCCTGGGCTCCTACACAGTGAACACAGCCCCTGGGCACTTGAGAGTGCTCATTTGCATAAGGATTAAACATCGTTTTTCCTCCTTCTGCAAGTCTAAAGAAAATAACAAAGGTACCATTACAGTTATGTGTAGGTGTGCTGCAGAGCCATGTAAGTGCTGTATATGGTCATATACTGGTGAAAGACTGCCTTTAACCTTTGTGAAAGAATGGCTCAATATTTGTTAATAAAGGCCAATTGAAAATATGATTTTTAGCCAAAAAAGAGTAAAATGCAATCATAAACAAACATTGCCTCTAAAAGGTTCACATAGCCTTTAACTACTTTACTCTTTGTGTTCCTGTATAAAGCGCCCACCTTTCCAGCACCTATGCAGCTCTGTACTCTTAAATTTCCACCTCTTCATCAGACATGAATCAGGCATGCAATTTCCTCTTTGTTCAGAATGTATACTCCTTTGCTCTTCATTTTCTCAGTTCTTTTTATGATTTTTTTCATCTAAAACTTGGCCTCAGTCTGGAATTGTCTTTTTAGTGCTGCAGAAGACACTGGTATTTTGAATGTATTATTTAAAGAGAACCTGTCATCTCCGAAACACCCCCTGAAGTAGAGTAAGTGTTGTATAGTGTAAGTGATGCTGAATCCGAATATGTAAGTTTTATCTTCATACTCACTTCCATTCCGACGCTGTGCTCCCACAAACCTGCAGTAAAATGCATTCACTGGACTCTTCTTTGAGTCCTCTCCATTATGTGAGTGAGCACTGGAGTCCAGTGAGTGCATTTTACTGCAGGTTTGTGGGAGCACAGCGTCTGAATGGAAGTGAGTATGAAGATAAAACTTACATATTCGGATTAAGCATCACTTACACTATACACCGCTTACTCTAGTTCAGGGGGTGTTTCGGAGATGACAGGTTCCCTTTAAGGATGTGACTCAATTTTAGTGTCTCTTTCTCATTCATGTACAAATTCTGCTTTTTCTATTCAGGTTGTATCCAGCTTGCCTTTCTTTAGTGGTGGAATTTTGTATGAAATGTTTAGTTACTTGGCATTCTGATGCATGGAATACCTTTCAACTAACTCAACAGAAATAAACTTTTGTGTTTCGTAAGAAAGCTGTTTCTTAAAGTAAGAAATGCTAAGGACTTTGTGAATAATTAATTATCCACAGATCAATAACGTTACACATGTTCTAATCAAATGAATGATATCTAGATAGAAAAAAAAACACATATTTTCAAAAAGAAGCCCAAACTTTTCCACTGCATATTTTTTATAAAAAAACTGACACATTCTTCTGCTTCTAAGCTAATGGGATTACAAATGTTCCAGAAGCAAGTGCCAGACTAAAGGTGCCCACATTACATGAAAATCAGGCAAACCTGACAATTTAGGTGGGATTACTAATTATCTAATGTGTATGAGGCATCACTGTCCCTGAATGGCAGAAGTCAGGGAAGGACAGATATGGCATGTTGGATTTCATTATCTCTGATTCTTTTTCCCACGGGAGAAGTCTGTAAACATATGTATACTCTGTCCAAGCTCAGCATGCATGTGTACGGGGAAGTTTTAGGGGACCAGCTGTCCACTGTACAAGTGTTCAGCTGACAGCTATTTAAAGTGCATGGGCAGCATTTGGCGTTTGGGGGGTATAAAACGATATAGACACATTAGTTGAAAGCATATAAATAATATGAAATGTAGCAGTTTGTTATGTGTACTTTAGCAGCATTTTAAGGGTTAGTGCCATTTTTATGAAATTAATAAAGTTGAAATACTGCTGTAAAACATTTATACAAGATGGAATATATTAAAAAATAGTCACTAAATGCATGTATAAACTGCAAGTGTGATTTCACGTCATATAAACACTGTTCAACTACTATAAAAAGCTTAACGACATATGGATAAGCAAGGAAACAGCTTTTCTTCACATAGTGTTTCAGTCTAGGGAGGTGAAGAAAATAATTTTAGAAGAAAATATGTAAACAATTATTGACTTCATCATAAAAAGAAAGTGTACGTTGTTTACACATTTTTTCGTTCAAATAGTTACACACAGGCCTATACAGTTCCCTATGTTAACAAGAAAAGTATTTCTGGACTATTCTACAAAAAAAATATGCCAAAAGAGCACACTTTGCCATGCACTGAGCTAATGAATAACAATGGCATACTTCAAGAAAAAAAAAAAAAAGCTCAGAGAAACAAGCTTGGTGTTAACGGAACCTAGAACCACCTACGATAAGCCTACCTTTTAAATATAGGACCATTAAAAGTGGAATTTATGCGCACTGTTTTCCCAATTAATTCCACTAACGTAATCGCTATGGATGTTAATTGCACCCACACATAAATGATTTCTGCCTGCAAATGCTTTTCAACCAATGACTCATTAGCTAAAGGGAAATTGCTGCTTGCTATGACTTAGTGAAAATGTTGCAGAATGTTTGCAATGGTTATATATAATATATACATGACCAATCAGTATGTCATGTCTATAAGACATGATCGTGGTTCAGCTCTTCAGTGCAACTTTCTTTATGGGTTGTCAAAGCTTCTTAGTTCTTTCCTGTATTTCTATTCGTCATACCGATGGCCGCTTTATTTTTGCCCAGCCCTGTGATAGCCTGATGAAGGGCTCACTCAGCCCGAAACGTTGCTTTAAGTGGTGGGCACAACTCGGCTGATATGAAATAAATATTCACATTGCATCGAATACTACTGGAGTGCTGTCTATCTTTATTGTATATCAAGATTTATACCCTTGGGGTGAAGCAAGGGTGAATACCAGACGTGCACCCACCTTAGCCCTACAGGGGGATACGTGCTGTAACCATTTTTGAATTAATCTATTCGTCATACCAACCAGAAACTAGGAGAGAGCTAACTGACGGCACAGTTAATACGTTAGTGATAATTCATCTTCTTCAAGTAACACATTCCCATGAGATCACCAGATACATTCCTTAGAATAAAACAGCCTCTGTTTACCCTGCAGGGCACATATAGCTCCAGGAATGCAAGGAAAGAGGGAAGCAGGCACTGTACATTGGGAGAGGGGGTACCTAGGAGTTTGGTGCCAGGCGAGCCAAAGTAAGAGGTCACAGCAGAAAGGAGACAGACTCCGTGTGCATTTGTGGATAATGGTTATTGCATAGTTCAAAAGAGAAGAATAAAGCAGACAGGTTGAATTCCCGCTCAAATGAAGAAAGCGAGGATAGATAAAAATATATCAGATAAAAGTGGATAAAAATAACTATATCCAAGACAGCCATAGACTGCTCCCCCTCCTTCATCTTCCCCTGCTCACAGTCAGACAACACCCACACACCATTCATATGCTTCTTACTGATGGAAGAAATTTACCTTTGGTTGATTACTCAGTCCCATGGAGAATCTAAAGCGAGAAAACAAAGGTCGTTTTTTATTTTATTCTAGCATAAGAATAGTCCATAGATAATTATTTTTTGTAGAGACAGCTTGATATCTACAGTGCCTTGCGAAAGTATTCGGCCCCCTGGAACTTTTCAACCTTTTGCCACATTTCAGGCTTCATACAAAAAGATATAACATTTTAAATTTTTGGTGAAGAATCAACAACAAGTGGGTCACAATTGTGAAGTGGAAGAAATTTATTGGATCATTTAAACTTTTTTTGTAATAATAAAACTGAAAAGTTGGGCGTGCAAAATTATCCGGCCCATTTACTTTCAGTTCAGAAAACTCACTCCAGAAGTTCATTGAGGATCTCTGAATGATCCAATGTTGTCCTAAATGACCGATGAAGATAAATAGAATCGACCTGTGTGTAATCAAGTCTCCATATAAATGCACCTGCTCTGTGATAGTCTCAGGGTCCTGCATCATGAAGACCAAGGAACACACCAGGCAGGTCCGTGATACTGTTGTGGAGAAGTTTAAAGCTGGATTTGGATACCAAAAGACTTCCCAAGCTTTAAACATCCCAAGGAGCACTGTGCAAGCGATCATATTGAAATGGAAGGAGTATCAGACCACTGCAAATCTACCAAGACCCGGCCGTCCCTCTAAACTTTTATCTCAAACAAGGAGAAGACTGATCAGAGATGCAGCCAAGAGGCTCATGATCACTCTGGATGAACTGCAGAGATCTACAGCTGAGGTGGGAGAGTCTGTCCATAGGACAACAATCAGTCGAACACTTCACAATCTGGCCTTTATGGAAGAGTGGCAAGAAGAAAGCCATTTCTCAAAGATATCCATAAAAAGTCTTGTTTACAGTTTGCCACAAGCCACCTGGGAGACACACCAAACATGTGGAAGAAGGTGCTCTGGTCAGATGAAACCAAAATCGAACTTTTTGGAAACAATGCAAAACGATATGTTTGGCATAAAAGCAACACAGCTCATCACCCTGAACACACCATCCCCACTGTCAAACATGGTGGTGGCAGCATCATGGTTTGGGCCTGCTTTTCATCAGCAGGGACAGGGAGGATGGTTAAAATTGATGAGAAGATGGATGGAGCCAAATACAGGACCATTCTGGATGAAAACCTGTTGGAGTCTGCAAAAGACCTGAGACTAGGACGGAGATTTATCTTCCAACAAGACAATGATCCCAAACATAAAGCAAAATCTACAATGGAATGGTTCAAAAATAAACGTATCCAGGTCTTAAAATGGCCAAGTCAAAGTCCAGACCTGAATCCAATTGAGAATATGTGGAAAGAGCTGAAAACTGCTGTTCACAAACGCTCTCCATCCAACCTCAAAGAGCTCGAGCTGTTTTACAAGGAAGAATGGGCAAGAATGTCAGTCTCTAGATGTGCAAAACTGCTAGAGACATACCCCAAGCGACTTGCAGCACAAACAAAGTATTAATGCAAGGGGGCCGAATAATTTTGCACGCCCCACTTTTAAACTTTTTTTGTAATAATAAAACTGAAATGATCCAATAAATGTTGTTCCACTTCACAGTTGTGACCCACTTGTTGTTGATCCTTCACCAAAAATTTAAAATGTTATATCTTTTTGTTTGAAGCCTGAAATGTGGCAAAAGGTTGAAAAGTTCCAGGGGGCCGAATACCTTCGCAAGGCACTGTACATCTCAGCCACCAGTCATCAGGTGCCTCAGAGTTCCTGTGGATGTACTCAGTTTCTTACCTGCTCAGGGCTAGGCTTAGTTTATTGCTGCTGGCTCGAATCTTGTTCTGGGCTTCAATGTGAGTCATATTTGAGGTGCTTTCACCATCGATCTGTAGCAACCAGTCGCCAACGTTCACTCCAGCCAACTCAGCTTTACCCCCTGGGGTCAGCTGTAAAAGAAAGCAGGCAGGGCACCTTCAGACATATGCATTATTTACAAACATATTCAACAGTGTATGTAAGCTCTACTTTTACTGGGCGGAGATGGACCTAGCAGCAACCTCCTGGTGATCACCTGAGCAGCGGAATACAGGTAGTGACACTATCTATTCTGCGCATAGCGCTAACATGTACAAACACATGAGAAATACTTCTGCCTATTTTTTTCGCCAGCTTTAAAGAGCATCTGTCAGCAGATTTGTACCTATGAAACTGGCTGTCCTGTTACATGTGCACTTGGCAGCTGAAGACATCTGTGTTGGTCTAATGTTAATATGTGTCCCTGTGTTTGTGTAGGTTTCCTCCGGTTAGTACGGTTTCCTTCCACACTCCAAAGACATACTGATAGGGAACTTAGATTGTGAGCCCTATTGGTGACAGCATGATGCTAATGTCTGTAAATCGCTGCAGAATATAGTATCGCTATATAAGTGCATATAATAAAATAAATAAATTGCTGAGAAGAATGAAGGTTTAATATATACAAATGAGCCCCTAGGAGCAAAGGGGGTGTTGCCATTACACCTAGAAGCTCTGCTCTCTCTGCAATTGCCACATCCTCTGCACTTTGATTGACAGGGACAGGATTGATAATGTTTTCAGTGCTTGGCCCTGTTAATCAAAATGCAAAGGTGTGGCAATTGCAGAGAGATCTGAGAATCTAGGTGTAAATGCAATACAACACAGTAACTGGATCCCACTAAACTGAAGGGATCCTGCTGCCAAAAATCCTATATCTATGGTTATCTCTAGATACTGCCTCAATGGTGTGTCACTTGCTCTATGCTATGTCAGTTCCTAAATAATCAAACTCTCCTCATGAAATAATGAATGATCTCCCATACAAAATATTATAATCTCTGCAAGCCAAGAGCCAGAGAAAAACACATGTCCCTATGCGTGAGGCTGGAGGACGGCTTAGTATTTATAACTATCAATTGCACAACCTCAGCACTTCTGAACAGCCACATGACTGCCCACCTGTCTCTTTTATTCACAATCGTCCCCTGCCCTGTCAGTCACCTTCTAAACTACAAGTGAGAAAAACTGCATTCATTTTATCATAGGAAAACGGTGAATAAATACAATATTCAAAGGAAAAAATGCAACATGTGGCCTCATCCTAAGGAGACCTTGTGGGCATATAAAGCAAGCCTAAAAGGGCCTCTAGAAGTGCTTTTCAATGAGAAAATCCAATTATCATAGTACATGAGCAGAATATAATAGATGCAATTAGAAACAATTGTTTTGTGGGAAGATTACATCATCATTATTAAGACATCTTTCCTCTCTGTCAACTTATGACATCAACATTGTGGTTCATAAAATCAAGGTGTGTGGGGCGAGTTTATGATTCTATGAGTCTATGTTGTATTTTCTTTCCACAGTTCCGGCCCCACACGTGCACTTGCGGTAGCACGGATCCGGCGGGCTGTTCGCCCACCGAAACAGCCTGCCAGAGCCCCGCACCGCAAGTGTGGAAGTAAGACATATTTAACCTTGGACTGGTAATAAATTCAGCTTTTCCAGAAATCTCCTGAACTACTAGTCTATACTACTTTTATATACAGTTTAACATTTATGGTGATTCGACATAAGTGTGTATAATCCTTATAGTATGGTGACAAATCCAGGATTTTGATGCAGTTTTTGAAGCCAAAAACAAGAATGGATTAAAAAAAAAGTGGAGACGCAGTATCTGTCCTTAAAAGTGTCTCGTCTTGTATGATCCACACCTCATTTTTTGTTTCAAAAACTGCATCCAAAAACCTGACCATCTGGCAGCACCTTCAGTGTTCTCTTTTTAGGGGGATATTACACATGTATATGTATGTCATGTGTCTGCATCTAATTCTTTTCTTTTTAATTTGGTAATAATACAATGTTTGCTTTGATGTTTTTGGATGTCAGAGACATCCAAGGTTATTGGGACTGCATCTTTATACTTGGTCTCTCTGGGTCTTATTAGACACATGGGGGCTTGATCTACTCAGGGTCGTAGCTAAAGGCTCATGGGCCCTGGTGCAAGAGTTCAGCTTGGCCCCCCCTTCCCTTAGTGCTCTGTGTGTCTTCTTATGCGGCACAAGGGTCTTTGGGCCCCTTCAGGCTCCTGGTAGCGACTGCTACCTCTGCACCCCCTATAGCTACGCCCCTGCTCCTACTAGATTTCCCATTAATGTGCTCGCTAGAATTCAAATGCCTTTGATAAAGATCTCTTTTCCCTGGCAATTTAACTCAAACTTTTAGTTAGGTCCCTGGCAGCAAAAGGGTTACAGTCACTGATCAAATAGGAAGCAAGTCCCCACCTCTTTATACAGCCTTAACTTATAACTTGCATCCTCACAGAAGGTAGAATCATGAGGTATTCATACACTATATGCAAGTACTCCCCAGGACCCAAACACAAATTCGTAAAAGACCAAGGTTGCTGTTGGGCAGTACAGTATCTTCCTGCGTCAAATCAGCTCTTCCATAATTCAGGAGAAACATTAGAATATGTGCAGAATAGGGGCAGTAAGATGTCTGTGGAAGTCCAAGGGGGGAATTTATCATTAGGAGAAAATTTGAAGTCAGTTTTGCTTCAGTCTGCGTTGGAGTACTTTGTGCCACATTTATGAAATGTCATAGGTTGCTTGATAAATGTGTCTTGTCCTTAAACCTAACACTTCTGTCTAGAGAAGCTACTCCACTTTTCCTACTCCACCCTCCTCCTGGAGTGAGATTGCGACTTTTTAAAAAAGTCTCAATGATAAGTCTGGAGTGAAACTCATTAACATAGCTAACCACACACACTTTCCCACCCACATTACAAAACTGGAGTGAGTGGTGTACACATGCAAAAAGTCGCAAAATTGTGCGCAATCACATAAATTTTGTCCAAGCAAGTGCAAAAAAGTCGCAAAAGCACTATTTTGCTACTTTTTGATGCCAGAATTCTAGAGTGAAGGTATGATAAATCAGGGCCATAGGCTTCCAGAAACAAATCAAGCCATTGTGAGAGTAATGAGGGAACGGGGTCAAACTAAGAATAAGGGCCAAAGAAAGGCAGTAAGGGCGTAATGGCTACAGTCCCCTGCCCTCACTGGACAGGAAGAAAGCCAAGTGCTTCCACAGTAAGTGATATCTGATGAGTGAAAGGAGGCCAGCAACAGAGCCAGCCTGCCACCTCCAGCAGCAGTGTGTTAATTAAAGTCATACAAGATGTAGTGTGCATGCCATGAGTGGGCGGTGAAGAAGGGAACAAGCTGTACACAAGGCAGCTCTCCGAGGAGGCTATATTAATAGCAATTGAGGAGCTTTCATATTGAGGTGCCTGAACTGTAACACTCAGTCCATGGAGCAAGAATGGAAATACTCTGTGCCCCCTCTTCACAATAGTAAAAGCACATTCCTGTCCACATGCTAAACCATTCAAAAATCAAAGCCATGCTAAGAATCGCTTGCTCTATCACTTCCTACATCAACCATTCATGATTTGTACAATTTATTCCGGGAATTAACATAAGCACACACTTCCTTAAAATTCAAAATCCCTGCTCTTCCCTTTTGTAATGATCTTCAGAAAGTGGCAAAATGTGGCTTTTTGAGTTTTTGGGTTTATCTGCACAATTTAGCAATATTTCCATTTCTACACCACTCACTCCAGGTTTGATAATAGAGTTTGGTTAGCCTTTTGAGATGATTTAGGCCAGATTCATCAACTGCAAGTTTAAACAGTTACAAAAATTGTTGCACCTCAAGACAGAAGAGTTAAAACTTAAAGGTATTGATGACGTATCTTCAGGATTTTACACTAGTAATTACACTGCTCGCTGCTGCAATTGTGACAGTGTGCAGGTAAACAGTGAAGAAAAGGCAGCGCTGGTATGATCGCTATGTTCTCTTCAAACAGCTCATTCATCTGGTAATCAGCGGCACGTTTATACCGCCAGATAATCGCTCATTAGCAATTACTGGTGGATTTCTTGATTTTGGATAGAACCATTCCAGCTGCCAGTGCACTACACTTATAGCACTTCCATGTACAATAGTAAATACTAATGGCACGGACGTAATAAACATATTTATAGCATACAGAGCACAGTTCTGAAACGTTAACGAACCAGTTTGGAGCACAGTTTCACGTATTGCTATGAGCATCTCATAGATGACCGATTTGTTTTAGGAATGCAGAGGCCAAGACGGTCAAGAGTATGGCACATAGTTTATCCATGGATATCATTACAGCTATTTTTGAGCTAAATAACATATCCATTATCCATACCAGTTATGCATACAGCTTGTCCCGAGGAAAACAAAAGATCTGACAAGTTAAAACCTAGCCCATCACAGTGGATCCAAGCCATCCCCCAAGACAAGGCTTTTAGTCATGTCTTTAGCAAACTTTACAACATCACTGGCTACTACAGAAGTTACGATTTGAAGTCCATGTGATATGGACAAGATTCCTTGCACTTGCTAGGCCAGATGCTGAGTGAGTACGAGTTAAGGGTGTGTGGCTATTATAAGCATACAGTGGATTGCACTGTACAGCATAGCAATGACATCCATTGCAAAGCTTTTTTTAGCCACCCTTTTAGATGTGTCACTGACCCCACGATACGCTCCATTTCACACTTATAATCAACTACACAGCTCGAGTGCCTACCATCTAATTTGTGATATTGGTGACGCAAGTCCCATCCAGCAGACGCTGATTTACAACAAGGACCACCTACTTCCCAGGCCAACGCTTTAAAATGTGAGCGGGGGTGGAGGGATGTGGCCCTTTCACGGGTCTCCAGGC
Organism: Rhinella marina; assembly: GCA_900303285.1. Taxonomy (NCBI): domain Eukaryota; kingdom Metazoa; phylum Chordata; class Amphibia; order Anura; family Bufonidae; genus Rhinella; species Rhinella marina. Next base: position 271,889 of record ONZH01013690.1, read on the forward strand.
AACAGTTACCTATTTCACTTATGCTGTGCCCTTGTCTCCTGGGCTCAGGGATGGTTTGTCTTGAAATAGCTCTGCTCAAAACGGCAACCTGTTGTGTTCTGTGCAGCCAAATCTATTTTAAAGAAAAGCCCGCAGGGATGCAAAACTGTTGACTGAGGGGGGTTTGTAATTACACGAAAGCACTCAGCCCAGCCTAACTTCACTGGAAAATCTCATGCATACTTGCAAATGAAAACGTGAATTTTCTATAGACAAAGGCAAAAAAGAAAAAGGCTTTCTTAACTCTTTCACTGTCTTTGAAATGGTGGTAACTGAAAATAGTATGCAAATGCTACTGCAAACTAAGGAAGGAATGCTTTTACATAGGCTTTAGACTGTTCCAAGAGCCCCAATTAGTGGAACAGTTAAAAGAACTTTCATAGAAATATAAATCAACCAAAGAACTTAGAGGTCAGTACAAAGGATTCTAGCTGCCTGGTTCCCTGCTTTCCGGGATTTTCGAGCCCTAGCTGCCCTTAATGCTCATTTTCAGCTTTGGCCATAATGACACATACTCATACATAGTGGATAACTCTGAAAATTAGATTTCATGTGAAATAAAAATGATCAGCGCAAACCACAAGTTTGTAAAACCAATGATAAATCTCCCCAATGACTACATTTTTTTTTATACTCCTCATCATTGAAATTGCAATGGCATGAAGGACAAGCCATAAGGTTATGCAAACTGAGGAAGTAGCAGGTATCGCTAATATCTGCATTTTACAAGCTAGCTCCAATCTCTGCATTGCGGGAGAGGCAAAAAAGCCAGAATGAAAACAACGTTTTTAGCCACATGAAACCTAAAAAAATCAGATCTAGTCATGTGGGATAATTGAGTGATGCCTCCTGTTCGTTGAGTTGCCAGTTATCAACGCAGTCACAAACTGAGAGGGACAGAGTCCTTGAACTGAGATACCTCGGTTTATCACTCCGGCAGATGACTACGCACCTAGGCCAAGATGTCAGCATTGTTCAACTTTGTGTGTCCTGGTGTTTGGGAGAACAACGATGACCTGGAACAGAAAGAGCTGCAGAGAGGCTAGCCTCTACAGAGACGGATTATCTGATTGGAAGAATGGAACTCAGTGGTCTATTCTGTACTGCAAGTTAAACTGGACGTCATATCCCAAGCCTAGGGCGGCAAACAATGTCTACACAAACCATCAGAAGCCGATAGCATGACACTGGGCTACAAGCCAGACATCCAGCTACTGGTGATCCACTGACCTCAGGCCACTGCTCTCAAAGGCTATTATGGTGCACAGGAAGATCTCAAGAGGAATGGAGGTCTATCCTCTTCATTGTTGCCTCCCGCTTTTGTCTTCAGTGCAATAATAACTAGATATTGGTCAGGAGACCACATGTGAAATGCCATGAAGAGGTCCTACTCTCAGTATAGTGCAGGGTAGAATAATATAGGGTAGCTGAACCCCTCTAGTTTTCATCTCAGGTACACTAACAGCTCAGCTTTACACTGATTTGGTCATGGAGCCAGTGGCACAACCATTTCTCTAAAGTGTCCTAGGAGCCATTTTTAACAGGACAACACCAGGCCACATGTTGCTTGTGCTACTGTGAGCAGCCTGCATGGTCTAAATGCCCTACCATGGCCTGCAGCATTTCCTGACTTGTCTCCTTTCAAGTACACCTGGGAAGTCATTGGTCGTCAATTGCAAAGGAAGCTGCCAGTAGTGGATGTTGATGATTTGCATGCCCAAGTGCATTCAGCATGGCAGAACACTCCTCACACAATCATTCATAATCTCATTTATAGCATGCCAAGGCGTGTAAGCATTTATATTTCTGCACGTGGTGCTCAAACTGGACACTGAATAACTGTATTCCACTTTTTAACATTTACATATCATTAACATATCAATCGATCTTGTGACTTCCATATCCTTCTTCCTATTCTGATTCTGCATCCGCTGTGAAAACTCTACAAAACCTGCCATCATTGTGATATCATGTTAATGCAGTCCAGTCAGGAGATGTAGTGATGTGAATCTATGAATGGGAGCAGGGGACTGTCCTTTCTGCACGCTGCAAATATGTAGTCATCAATATCACACCAATCAGCTGTTTATGGCAGCCAGTGGCACCATAAACACAACACTGGATGGAGCCAGAAGCAGAAGTCACCATTCTATGTGTAGTCACCGTGCCAGCACAACGCAGCTCAGCTAATCAGAGGACGTGCCAGACTGATATTGATGACCTATCCAGACAATAGGACATAAGTATTTAAAAGGTACAAAATAACCCATTTAAGGATGCATTCATATGTTGAAATCAAATCACAATCTTCGGCTACACCACAGCATTAAAGAAAAAAAAAGAAAAAAAAATGCAATTTGATTGCAATGTGTGAATATACCCTAAAACTGGACAGGCTGCACCAATACAGGCAAGGAATTTACAAAGAATTGCCTCATGCACACAACTGTATTTTTTGCAGATAGCACAATGACCCATTCATTTCTATAGGACTATGCACCCATCTGTATCTTTTGCAGATCCGTATGGCCTTTCCACAGATTATAAAGCAGGTCCTATTTTAGTCCACACTGCAGACAAGACTAGTTCTTCCTATTGATAGGAGTGAGAAAGACACGGAATGCACAAGGAAGGTATCCATATTTTGCAGATCTGATTTTTAAGGACCGGAATACGGACAGAGCCATGTGCATGAGGCCTCAGAGATCCAACTCATCTATGCTGAAATACAAAGCTATATTCGTGTAATTTGTACAATGGAAATTGTAATGCAGAAAAGTGACAGGTGGTCCTCGTGATAAAATACTTTGTGTAGGGGATCTGCTTGTTTCCTTAAAGAGATCACTTTCACATGTTATTTTGCACTGTAAGTGGCATATAGTAAAGAACTTACTGCTCACAGTCATTTATCCAACCGCTTCCTCAAAACTTTCTTGCCTGAAAGCATGAGGTCACAAGATGTCGCTGTCTTCTTTCCAATCTGTCTGAGAACAGTGCTCAAGGATACATTTTAACTCCTTCTTTCAACTCTTGAAAAATCCATAAATTGGACAAAATGATTATATGGCTAATATTGGACATCAAACAGTAATACGAGCTATCACCAAACCACCATAGTCATCTAAGTGTCCAATACATCTGGGCTATAGTAAAAGAAAACTTTGAAACGGTACCGGATCCATCAGATGACACCAGCCGCGTCCGGCGGACCCTATTAATCCCTGTTACATACAACTTCTAAAAATGATTAGTTCTCTGTTTATTGTAATTGAATCTAGTAATATGTAAAGCCTAAGTCCAAAAAAAAATGGAAAATGTTGGCTTGACAGCAGTTAAGGGGAATCTCTGTTCTTATGTAAACGCCAAAAATGGGTTGACAGAAGCATCAGTATTTCACAACTCTAAATCTTACCTTTAACACCATGGTTTACCTCTTATACTGTAGATCTTTATAGGGCACTAAATCTCCTGCATAGCCATAGATTTAACCACTTCCAGACCAGGCCATTTACCCCTTTCCTGAACAAGCCGAATTTTGCAAATGTGACATGTGTCAATTTATGTGGGAATAACTTTGGAATGCTTTTACTTATCCAAGCCATTAAGAGATAGTTTTTACTTTTGTGAGACATGGTAAGTACTGTTAAAGGGGTTGTCCTACAAAAAATATTCTACAGTTTTCAAATCAGCACCTGGATCTGAATACTTTTGTAACAGCATGTAATTAAAAATTTAGCATAACCACTGAGTTATTCAATAAAACATATCTGTATAGCACCACCTGCTGTTTGTTTTTTTCTTATTTCTTTGTCCGGCTCACTGAGAAGGCCGCACATGCTCAGTTTCATCCTTCAACTGCCTCCTGAGCTGTTATAGGGAGAGCATTGACACGTCCCCTTAGCTGCAGCAGAAAAGACACTCCCCTTATGCTGTCATCTGGATATAAATCTAGCAGAGCAATGAATGTGGAGATCTCTAGATCCATGTGAGGTAAAGGGCTGGTTCTGGCCTTGTTAGAAAGGTATTGTCATGGACTATATGATGTTGGATTTTCATTTTTTACATTAATCATGGGATAACCCCTTTAATGGTAAATTTGAGTCAATATGTGCACGATATTAACCATGTCTCTACTTTATGTTGGCATCATTTTGGTAACGTCATTTTTTTTGTTTAGGACATTAGAAGGTTTCAAATTTTAGAAGCAATTTTCAAGAAAATTTCAAAAATCAACTTTTTTTAAGGACCAATTCAGTTCTGAAGTCACTTTGAGGCCCTTACATAGTAGGAACCATCCATAACTGACTCAATTATAGAAACTACACCCCTCAAGGTATTCAAAACTGATTTTAGAAATGTTGTTAACCCTTTAGGTATTTCAAAACTTCACTTTTCTTTTTGCAGATTTTTACATTTTAATCCATTTTTTTTCCTGAAACATATAAAGGGTTAACAGCAAAACACACCTCAATATTTGTTACACTGATTCTGATAAACATCATATGTGGTAGCAAACTGCTATATGTGCACACATCAGGGCTCAGAAGTCAAGGAGTGCCATGTGGTTTTTGGAGGGCAGATTTTGCTGGAATGGTCTTTAGGCGCTATGTTGCATTTGTAGAGAGCCTGAGGTACCCCTACAGTGGAAACTCCCAAAAAACTTGGAAACTATACATCACCCAAGGAATTTTTAAGGGGTGTAGTAAGCACTTTGACCCAATAGGCGTTTCATGGAATTTATAAACACTTGGCTGGGAAAAATAAAAATACATTTCTTTTTTACAAGACAATGGTGCTTTAGACCCAAGCTTTCTTTTTCACAAGTGATAACAAGAGAATATCATCCCACAATTTGCCACTCATTTCCTCCTGAATACAGTAACATCCCATTTGTGGTTGTAAACTGCTGTTTGTGGATATGCCAGGGCTCAGAAAGGAAGGAGCAGCATCTGGATTTACTAAAATTGTTTTTATGACCCATAACTTTTTTATTTTTTTGTTGACATTTGCGGTACATTTGGCTTTCTAATCGCTTTTTATCTAATTTTTTGGGAGATGAGATAGGCAAAAATTTTAATTTTTGTCAGGTCTTTTTTATTGTTATTTTTTAATTTTATTTATATTTTATTTATATAGTTTTTCATGTTTTACCTTTTACTTTTTCATAATAAAATACATTTTTATTAAAAATCTGTTATATTTTGCATCATCATATACTAACATCCATAATATTTTTATTTTTCTGTAGATGTCTGAGGGCTTGCTACCATTTTGGTGTACACAAGACTTTTTGATAACTTGATATTATGTTTTTGGGTGACAAGGTGACTAAAAAATAGCTATTTTGGCATAATTTTTTTTATTTTACAGCGTTCATCTGATGGGGTAGATCATTTGGCAATACGGATGCGGTCATACCAAATATGTCTTTTTTTACTATATTTAACAATTTTTAAATTACTTAATTGGGGAAAAGGCACTTTTATTTTTATAATACACTTTATTTATTTATTCTTTACTTTTTTTACACTGTTTGTCTCCCATCAGGTCATACAAGACCTCTGGGGGACATGTAACATAACTTTTTTTCAATACTGATTTTCCTGTAACTGGAACTGACATAGTAGCCCCAGATACAGGGGCAATACAACACCCATGGAGGCTGTACAGCATTATACTATGCTGTATAGCCTCACTACAGAGCTGATCAAGGTCTAGAGAAGAACCAGCAACTTCTGCAGTCTCCCGGCCACATGATAGGAACAGACAGGAATAAGAATCGGCATCTCTGTCTAGTACTACCAGTGTCAGAATGTGTAGGGACACACCCCTTTCACAAGGAAAATGGTAACATCCTATTCTCAATTTATTCACAAATTTCTAGAGAGATATTATTGTCTGTATAACACAAGTTTTCACTAAAACAGACATGTCAGGAGAGGTAAAATTCTTCTTTAAAATAAACTATGTAGCTTGCCTTCAGTCACCACTAGAGGGAGCTTGCTGCATAGTGTGTTATTAATGTAAAGTAAAAACAATATGCAGTGAGCTCCTACCAAGGGCGTAACTATCATAGCGGCAGACCATGCGACTGCTATGGGGCCCAGGGCAAGAGGGGGCCCAGTCTTAGTTGGGATCATTTCCTCTTCTACTGGAGGTGAAAACTTGGTCAGGGCTCTACCCTCTAAAGCCTACCCAAGGGGTGGCCCGCGGGCCGCATTCGACCCGCCTACTGTCTCTGACCAGCCCGCCCGGCCTGAGTCAGATCTCAGGGGGGTGCCAGAAACAATGAGCGATAAAGATATGAACAATACAGATAGAAGCGCTCATTGCTGGAGCGAAGGGAGCTGGGTCCTGTCACTCACCTCCCTGTGGTTCTCCTCTCCCTCAGGCCGGTGCTCTGAATGGTGAAGCAGAGAGACTTCTCCCTGCTCCACCATTCAGCTTGCAGGCAAAGATCGCACTGCTGGAATGTGTGTGCGGAGCCTGCAGCAAGGAAATCTGCATAAGCTCCACCCACACATTGCTGCAGAGCGAGAGGACTTCAGGAACGGGACAAGGTGAGTAGGTACTGTGTGTTTTTGTTTTTGTTTATACAAATACAGAGGGGCACAGAGGGCATTACTTATGTGAAGGGGGCACCGTGAGCATTTTTTACTATAGAGGGGGCACAGAGAAAGAGGGCATTACTACAATGGAGGATGCACAGAGGGCATTACTACAATGAAGGGGGCACAGTAGGCATTTTGTAGTATGGAGGGGGCACAGAGCCAGAGGGCATTACTACAATGAAGGGTGCACAGAGGGCATTAATACAATGAAGGGGGCACAGATGGCATTACTACAAAGAAGGGGGCACAGTGGGCATTTTGCAGTATGAGGGGGCACAGAGCCAGAGAGCATTACTACAATGAAGGGGGCACAGAGGGCATTACTACAAAGAAGGGGACACAGTGGGCATTTTGTGGGCACAGAGCCAGAGGGCATTACTACAATGAAGGGTGCACAGAGGGCATTAATACAATGAAGGGGGCACAGAGGGCATTACTACAAAGAAGGGGGCACACTGGGCATTTTGCAGTATGAGGGGGCACAGAGCCAGAGAGCATTACTACAATGAAGGGGGCACAGAGGGCATTACTACAAAGAGGGGGGCACGGTGGGCATTATTACCGTGAAAGAGGCACAGTGGGCATTATTACTGTGAAGGGGGCACAATGGGCATTATTACTATGAAGGGGACACAGTGGGCATTATTACTATAAAGGGGGCACAATGGGGATTATTGCTGTGAAGGAGGCACAAAGAGGGCATTACAATTGTGTGGGGTGCACACATCTGTACAAAATTACTGTGAAGGTTGTACAATGAGGACAATACTACAGTGAGGGTTTTTTTTTTTAACGTATTGGTGGGGGGGTGCCAGAGAAAGGACCCGCCCTGGGTGCGAAACACCCTAGGCACGCCACTGCAAGAAAACATCACTAAAGCGGCTCTGGTACCTAGAAAGACCACAGGGACTGCGCAGAGAAAAGCCTGTAGCTGCGAGTGGTACCGGAGTTACATTGGGCGCCGCCATTACAGGGCCTGATCGCGCGCCCATCGGCGCGAGAAAGAAGCTGCAGCTGGACCCCACATACCTGCCGTGTAGCAGTATCTGCCGGGATCCGTGACCTCAGAGACTGAGAGCTGCAGTACTCAGTCCTTCTTGCCTGCTATGTAGTTAAATCTGCCTCTGCAGAAGAAACATTCAGTACTAGTTCCCAGTAGTGTGCATGTTTCTACCTTGTCTATTGCCTGAAACCAGGGAATATTTAGCGCTCTGTGCTTGTGACAGGCAGCACGTCCAGATAAACCAGTGACAGGCAGAGCAGCACCTGCAAATACACCTGGTGACAGTATATATACACTATATAGAGTATTGGGTAGAACTGAGTTAATTATATTAGTCCGGCCCTCTAAAACCATCCCAATTTCTCATGCTGCCCCATGGGAAAATTAATTGCCCACCTCTGCTCTAAAGGAACAACTTTTACAAAATGAGGCAGTGGAAAAAATGGCCCAAGGGTCATTGAAAAGGGTTTAGACAGAAACCCTTCTGTCCTGTGTGGGGGGCCTGGTTTGATCTTTGCTATGGGACCCTTACTTGTCTGTGTACGCCACTGGCTCCTACGCTCCATGTACTCATGGCATGGATGCAGGCAACGAGCATGGTATGTTTTATTTCTATGCAGCAGTTTGGAAATCTGCATTAGAAAAAAACAAAGCTCCAACTACAATAAAATGTGCTTAAAAATGAATCGGCACAGAACTTTGAACCTACTGACATTAAATGATCAAAATGCTAGATCAGGATTCACTTTAAAATGGTTGTCTGATAATTAAAAATGTCAGACAAACTCTATAATAGTCTAAAATATCAAATTATGTTATACCCACCCCATTCTCCAGTGTTGATTTTTACGACACTGGTTGGGTCTTCCCGCCACTGCTTGTTTACAGACATGACCGCTGCAGCCAATCACTGTCCTCAGTAATGTATGTAAAGTTCAGTGTAGTGACTGAACACGTCTGATGTATGTGACAGGTCAGAATGTCGGTAACATGTAGGTAGTGCTACATCAGTGGCAAGAGGCACATACCAGCACTGGAGAAAAGAGTAAGTATACATTTTTAAAGGCTACTAGAGGGTTTGTCTGAGATTTTTACTTATCTTGGACAACTCCTTTAAGCTGCTTATTAGATGGAACCATTTTTTGTCCAATATGACAATAATGAACTAAACGATCATTATGGGAGCCCTACTATAGAAATGTCAAAACCCCTTCCACTCAAGGTACTCAAAAACATTAGTTTAACGTTGATCAAAAGAGACAAGTTCAACAAAATCGTTTTAGTCGACCATTGACAGCCCATTATGGTTTGAAAAGAAGTCGGCCATGTTTAATACTTTCCTCTGATCATTAGAAGAAAGGTCTTTCGTTCAAAGAAAGATCGTTTCTGAATGAAAGACCTTTTTTTAAAAACGAAGATCTTTCGTCCATCGCCCGGTTTTATTGAACATATATGTGTGGGCATTTTGAACAACTATAATGGCACTATGTACTAAAATGTGTATGGATGTGTCTGCGAAACTAACATTCTCCAGATCATTGTTTGTTCAGCTGCTGTTCAACCATCTACCAGCTTCTATCCAATGTGTGTGGCAACATTTAGACTTTACTATACAATTTAGTAATCAGGCTTCTTTCTTTTTATTATTTCCATGTCCCTGACCTAATAATAATCCTTATCTTTGACCATATTGTGTTTACTTCCTTTATAACGGTTTCCAGCTAAAACAAGTTCTAATCAAACTAATAGTAATGGCACCACTTCCGCACTTTCTGACTGCACACAAAGCTAGAAGCTGTGCAGCAATTGATGTACTCATGCCCAAGGGCAATATCAACTAGTCTAACAATAGGTACAACAGAATATGGTACATCCAAAATATACTTTAACTGACAATTATCACTGACTTCCCTATTAACAGCTATTGACCACTTCAGGACCAGGCCAATTTTATCAATAAACACTTTTGGTCCCCCCCAAAAAATTGAATAAAAAGTGCTCAAAAAGTCGTAGTTAAAATAGTACCAATAAAAACTACAGATCACCCTGCTAAAAACAAGCTCTCTTACAGTTCTGTAGATGGAAACAGACTGTCAGAAAATGGTGATGCAAAGAAATTTTTTAGTTTAGTTGAGTTAGGTTTTTATTTTTAAAAAGGGAATGTGCCATCTGAAAATGACCTATTATTTAAATCACGTTTTGATGTTTAACATATTTGTAAAGAATTTTCAATGTTATTCTTTATTACCATGTTAATATTTATATTTAAACAAAAACGATAAAATACTACTTGGTTTGTAGAGATCACTTTACTGCAGTTAGGCTACTTTCACATTAGCGTTTTTTTGCGGATTTCTCATTGATCTGCAAAAATGCTTCAGTTACAATAATACAACCGCATGCATCATCATGAACAGATCCGATTGTATTATGTCTAATATAGCCATGACGGATCCGTCATGAACTCCATTTAAAGTCGGACAGATCCGTTTTCTATTGTGGCAGATTGTGGCCCATGAGGGTGACATAAAGCAATATTTTTAATGCTTTCTAAATGCTGTTAAGGACAGCTCAGGCAAGATGGCAGCCCCCATAATAATGTCATGATGACATATCATAGACAGGATCGTATGATTACCACATATGCTCAATTCCATCCTTCAGTTGCCTCCTGAGCTGTGACAGGGAGAGAGCTACAGCAGAAAGGACATGCCCCTTGAGCTGGACATGACCCCTTAGCTGCCATCTTGATATAAATCAAGCAGAGCAAATGGAACAATGAATAGAGATTTATCTGGATCCATGTGAGGTACAGGACTGGTTCTAGCTTTGTTAAAAAGAGCTTGTCATGTGTTATATGATGTCGGATTTTCATTTTTTATATTAATAATGGGATATCCCCTTTAAGGCTTTTGGAAAGCAGGGGGCAAAAAACTAAATACAAAGACAGAAAATGGCTGCATCAGTAAAGGGCTAGGATTAATGTCTGCAGACAATCAAATTGCCTTTGCTTGGTAGCTGGAAATACAGGGCACATCAAAACCAGAGTTAGCTAAAAATGCTTCTGCTAAATGGTAATTAAACCTGAGTTATAGCTGGGCGTATTTCCACTTTAATACCATAATAATCCCCTCTATGAGATCACTGCGTAGCATCCAAATCACTGCCAAATGAAGGTGTCATTGCAATTTAAAAATTATGCTATAACCCTGAGCAACAACTAATGAATTCAATATAAAAAAGCAATAATCTTATTATAATAAGTTACCAATATGTTGGTGGTGTATACAGAATTCATAGGGACCTTGCAAACCTTGCAGCAGGCCGAAACCCAAAAGGCAAAAAAGGGAAAATAAATATCCAAGAGAGATTGCTTCTGAGAGCAGAAGAGAAGGTCAGGAAGCGGATTCTCCTCTACTTTCTTTCTGCAGTGGATGGTAGCTTGTCTCCTCCCACCATCCCAGAGTGAACTGCAAACTAGACATTCAGCATGCACAGCAGAAAACTGCCTGACACAAGTGATATAGTGGCTGGAAATAGTGTTATTCCTCATGCACACCCACTGTACTACTGAATAATCAAAAGTTTGTTGAAAGGTTAGAGAAACTTTCAGGCTATGTTTGTGATGTCTGTTTTGCATGTACACCAGGAAAGCTCCCAAGGTACACACTAAACATATCCATAGGGTTACATTAGCTATATGGAGGCCGAAACAGTGGTCTTTTGGCCTCCCTCTGGCCATATATGTCAAGATACCTCCTAAAAACACTAATAGCATAGGAATCTGCACTATTAGCATTGCAGCATTGAGTACAAACATGCATGTCTTTTTATAATGGAATCCTATAGACGAAAGATGCCACTATATATTATCCCTCATAGGCGTTGTTTAACGTATATGCCATGCTAAACAGAGGCCATAAAGTAGTGTGAACAAATGAAGAGAACCTGGTTTTACTGACTGTATATGTATATATATATATATATGTAGTAGTATTTTCCAAAACTTGCCATGTCAAAGGTCCAAAAGAAGGCCCAGTATCAGAACGTTATAATAGAAGAAATTATTGTACCACCCAGAGGGCGGAATTGGCCATAGACCTTACAAGGTGGGCTGATACCCAGGGTGCAGCCTGAGCCCTCCCCATGTTTTTGGGAATGTATTTTGTGCTGCTGGCAGTATTTTGTGATGGGCTGTGGTATTTGGCTCTGGGTGGTATAATGTGCCACAATATGGTATTGATGGTCCCCTCTACTTGTGTTGGCCCTGCCTTCCATCAATTTGTACCCGACTACAAAACAGGGCCACTTTTAGCATTTCTTCCAGGGCCACTTTAAGTTCCCAGTCCGCCCTGGGTACCACCTATGAACTTTGTTTCAAGTCTGAAATTCTGTCAGTTCATTTTAAAATACATACTGCTCCCTTTTCTGACAGAGAGCATTAAATTACCTCCTTCTCTTTGAACAGTTAACCCCTTTCATGATCAGCATATTTGGGATCTTTTTGACCAAGCAGTTTTGTTTTTGTTTTTTCATTGTTGCATTTCAAGAGCTACACATTTTCATTTTTCCTTCAATATAGCTGTATTATGGGCTTGTTTTCTGCATGAAAAACACTTTAGGGTGCATCTCTGCGCAGTATAAATAACATGATAACTTTATTCTGTGTGTCAATACGATTATGGAGATACTACATTTACAGTCATTTTTTATATTTTATTACTTTTACACACTACAAACAAGCCATAACTTTTTTTTTGTTTTGGCTTTTTCAAGGCAAGTTGAAGTTTTCATTGGGACTGTTTTCTTCTAAGACTTTTTGATTTTTTATTCTGTTTTTGTTGGGAGGCAAAATGAACAAATAAATATTTTTTACAATACAGCAGGATAAATTTCATTTTAGAGCTTGGGCTGTTACAAATGTGAAAATTAATTCTTTACTTATGTCTCCATGGTAAAGCAGTCATAAGGGAAAAAACGTTACCTGTAATTTTTCTTTCTTTTTGTTCGTCTCAATAAAGGACCTTCTTATACCCTTTGATTGTCACGAGAGAACAGTGCATTATAGGAATAATGCATTGTTCTACTGTGACAGGAGTATTGTAGTATTATTTACTGTCATTCTTTTACTGACAGGCATCTTATTAGGCCTTGCCTAAGTCAGGGCCCAATAGGAAAATACACATGATAGAAAAGAGGTCCCTGGCTACCATGTCAACCTTTTGGCATCAAGTGTTCATGTTGCAAGGTCACCAATGGGGTAACAGAAGGAGTACCCACCTCTATTAAAATGATGCTGCAGGCATGGTGTAAACGTAGCCTAACAGATCTCTGATAACCATCACCATTTATAGAGTTTTTTCCTGGAAGTGCAACCTCTGAGCCCCCTTGCTCCCGACATTCCTGATTTAATAGCTTCATGCATTCCCCATGTAATAACAATTCTGGAGCATCTATTCTTATGGCTCTTTGTTGTGTCATTCCTTTATTATTTCTACTATAAGTTATGAATGAATTACTAGCAGTCTGCAGTAAGGGTACAGAGGGGTGGTAACCAGTTGAGGGTGTGTACCTGCACAGACTGAAAATGGCAGCACTGATTGGATAGAGTGAGTCTGTGAAGGTACACACCCCCAACTGGTTACCTCCCCTCTGTACCCGTACTGCAAACTGTACCAGTAAAAGGTCCTCTTTAATAACTGCAGAAACTAACCGCAAATGTCCACGGTTTTATAGCAGGTGCAGGTCAAGCATAAACAGTTCATGATAAACTACAGTGGTTTTGTTTTGCAGTTCTAGCCAATGTTTCAATGCTGAAACCCGGTCTAATATGTCTTCTGACTTGTCATTTTGCTATGCAAGAAGATTAAACCAAGCAACAAACAGGTGAATTTGAGAGAAAGGGACTGTAGTAAGCATCTGACCTGTGTCAGCAGATGTACCTGAAATGAAAATGACATGCAAATAAAATGTGGACTGGATTTGCTCTCAGTCTTTGGCACAGAAGACAATAAAGGAAAGCCATGTGCATGGACACTTGAGTCCCTATGAGTCTTTATTATGGACCCTTAGGTGTTATTATTTTATCTATGAAAATCTCAAATCACATGGATGTTCTAGTTTTCTAGTTTTCAATAAAAATATGAGCGCCTGGGGATACAGGGATCAGCAACCTTCGGCACTCCAGCTGTTCTGAAACTACAACTCCCAGAATCCACCTTTCATTTCAATAGGAGTTCTAGGAACAGCCAAGACAGTGTGTATGCTTGGGAGTTGTAGTCTCACAGCAGCTGGAGTGCCAAAGGTTGCTGATCCCTGGTTTAAAAGATGGTTAAACTTAATCCCTGAGGAATCCAAATCTGAACTTTTCACACTGGTCTATTAGATGGACGCAGAACTCACAGTAGAATAATTTAGATGCTGGAAATGCTGCTCGTATTTTCCAAGACAGCATGCTTTACACTAGATTGTTACTAATGTAAGGCCACATTCAGAGACCTGTAATATGGGAGCTGGACATCCACCAGCACAAAGCCAACAATACTAATCAACGTACGTTTACAGAGATCCGGATAAATCAGGAAAGCTGTCCTAGAGTAAGATTTCTTGAATCTAGTGACCCAAAGAAGATGACAAGGACATAACTAGATGAGTTTCAGCCTCCAGACTGTTTGTTTTCACTGACAGCAAGCACATATATTGAAACCCTGTGGAATTGCATGTTGCATGTGTGCTTGGCAGCTGAACGACATGTGTTGGTCCCATGTTCATATGTGCCTGCATTGCTGAGATAAATGATGTTTTAATATATGCAAATGAGCCTCTAGGAGAAATGGGGGCATTGCTGTTGCACTTGGAGGCTCAGATCTCTCTGCAACTGCTGCACTTTCATTGACAGGGCCAGGTAGTGAAAATGTCATCATGCCTGGCCATGTCAATCAAAGTGGAGATGGCACAGCAGATTCATAGAAAGCAGAGCCTCTAGGTGTAACGGCAACGCCCCCGTTGCTCCTAGAGGCTCATTTGCATATATTAGAACCTCATTTTTCTCAGTAATGCAGACATGTATGAACATGGGGCCAACACAGATGTCTTCAGCTCCCAAGTGCACATGTAACAGGTCAGGCAGTGTCATAGGTACAAATCTGCTGACAGATGCCCTTTAAGGTACCATGCCATACATGATCGCATATCATGGTCACAGAAATAGCACTTGTATAATTAACATACACAGTATTCTAAAACATTATTGCCTGTCAGTGTCACATTAACTTAGCAAATTATTAGGCTCTGGCTCTGGCATGGGCTAATAGGCAGATACTGAGATATGAGATATGAGTGTTCTTAGAAGAGCAGAGAAAGTATGCATGCTGGGAGTTGTAGTTTCACAACAGCTGGAGTTCCGGAGGTTGCCTACCCTGTTCTACAGTACAAAAAAGGTATACAAACATTAACAAGTTCCGTGACTGGCCCAAACCCACCTTTGACCACCCACTTATGGGCTTACATAACCAGGACAGTCTGAATTTACCAAGGCTATCTCAGAAATTTAGGAAAAGTCCATGCTAATTTGGGAGTGTTCGCAAATATGCAGATTTTGTATGGAACTTTATGTACTATAGACATCCATTTTTTTTTATAGCCGTCAAAACCTCATGTGCAATGTGTGCTGGCGTTTTTGCATGACATTTTTTTGTACCAATATATTTTTCACATACCACTTTACAGAGGAAGCTACATTACAGCCCATACTTTCCTATAAAACAAATACCAGACATACAAAAGACACCAGAAGTGTGGTAAAATAAAATATATATGAGCAAAAAACTCTACTTAAAAAAGATTATTCAGTAAAGCATTTTTAAGGGCCTTCTTGACTAAAAAAAAAAAAGCCAGGACCAAAACTGTGTGTGAAGAAGCCCCAACAGATCTTGGTCGTGTGGCAATGTCACGCTCAGTTATTGCAGTGTAGCAGACATAATAATGAATGGATCAGTGTACTGCTGCATAGAGTGCTTGTTTGCTTTTGCTTTGCAGCCATGGTAGCGTGCACCTGTGCGTTATTTCAGGCTGTTTGGAGGCGCGGGTGTAGCTGCTCTGTGCATTGTAGATTTGGTGGAGTCGCTGCCTCATTTTGGAACTTGCACTCCTGCCCATCTGCCCAGGGCTTTTAATCAGCTGGATTCTACAATGACCTGAATTTTGTAGGCTTAGTCTGATGTGTAGGTCCTGTCTGTTGGAAGCCACCTTGTCGCTGGTAGATGGGCCCAGGGGCGCACCTACAGGGGGGGTCCAGCGGGTCTGGACCCCCCCTAGAACCATAAAGAAAATTTTATTTTTTTTTAATACCTCAGGGCCGCACCGCAATCGCCACAGGCGGCGCGGCCCTGGTTGGTTTTGCGGGCGGCAGCAGCGCTAAAGAGGAGAGGGGAGAGAGGTTTTTCTCCTACCTCTCCTCTGCGCTGCTGTAATGTCGTATCTGATTGGTGGAGAAGCAGAGGGCGGAAGCTGCTTCTCCACCAATCATTTCAAGCCCCCACTCCAGAGCCCCATGTGACTGGCTGCCCGGCCAGTCCTTCCACCGGGCAGAACAGCCATCCAGCCGGACCTCGCTCCCGCCGGAACAGCCATCCGGCCAGCCGACCTCCTGCTGCAGTAAGAGAAAATGGTGAGTATTGTGCCCCCTGCCCTGTATTGTGCCCCCCCCGCCCTGTATTGTGCCCCCCCCTGCCCTGTATTGTGCCCCCCTGCCCTGTATTGTGCCCCCCCTGCCCTGTATTGTGCCCACCTGCCTTGTATTGTGCCCCCCTGCCCTGTATTGTGCCTCCCTGCCCTGTATTGTGCCTCCCTGCCCTGTACCGTGCCCCCTGCCCTGTACCGTGCCTCCCTGCCCTGTATTGTGCCCCCCCCCGCCCTGTATTGTGCCCCCCTGCCCTGTATTGTGCCTCCCTGCCCTGTATTGTGCCTCCCTGCCCTGTATTGTGCCTCCCTGCCCTGTATTGTGCCTCCCTGCCCTGTACCGTGCCTCCCTGCCCTGTACCGTGCCTCCCTGCCCTGTATTGTGCCCCCCTGCCCTGTATTGTGCCCCCCCTGCCCTGTACCGTGCTGCTCTGTACCGTGTCGCCCCGGCCCTGTATTGTGCCCCCCCGCCCTATACCGTGCGCCCTGCCCTGTACTGTGCCCTTGTCTTTTACCATGCCTCCTGTACCGTGCCCTGTACTAGGGTTGCACGATATATCGAAAACTCGGTACGGTTTCGGTACCTAGTGTGGTACCGAAGCTCGATACCGAGTTTTCTTGCCGTCCGATACTTAGAACATGGCGTACGCATCACTTTGATGCGGTTGCCATGTTCTAATATCTGCCGCGCTGCCAGGGGCCCCGCGCCCCCCTCAGATCAGCCCACCCAGGTCCCAGCCACTTAAAAAAAAAATCATACTTACCTGTTCTGGCCGCCGCTGTCCTCACTGGTTCCGCGCTCCACCTTCTTCCCTGGCGCGCACTATGACCTGACGCTATGACCTGACGCAGCGTCAGGTCATAGTGAGCGCCGGCAGGCAAGAGAGTGGAGCGGTGAACCTGAGGACAGCGGCGGCCAGAACAGGTAAGTATGATTTTTTAAAGTGGCTGGGTGGGCTGATCTGAGGTCTGAGGGGGGCACAAGACGCTGACCTGAGATCTGATGGGGGCACATTGTGTTGATCTGAGGGGGGCCACAAGACGCTGACCTGAGGTCTGATGGGGGCACATGGAGGCACATTGTGTTAATCTGAGGTCTGATGGGGGCACAAGACGCTGGTCTGATGGGGGCACAAGACGCTGACCTGAGGTCTGATGGGGGCACAAGACGCTGACCTGAGGTCTGATGGGGGCACAAGACGCTGACCTGAGGTCTGATGGGGGCACAAGACGCTGACCTGAGCTCTGATGGGGGCACAAGACGCTGACCTGAGCTCTGATGGGGGCACCAGACGCTGACCTGAGCTCTGATGGGGGCACATTGTGTTGATCTGAGGTCTGATGGGGGCACATTGTGTTGATCTGAGGTCTGATGGGGGCACAAGACGCTGATCTGTGGTCTGATGGGGACACAAGACGCTGATCTGAGGTCTGATGGGGACACAAGACGCTGATCTGAGGTCTGATGGGGGCACAAGACGCTGACCTGAGCTCTGATGGGGGCACATTGTGTTGATCTGAGGTCTGATGGGGGCACATTGTGTTGATCTGAGGTCTGATGGGGGCGCAAGACGCTGATCTGAGGTCTGATGGGGGCACAATGTGTTGATCTGAGATTTATTATCCCTGTACAGTGACATCACTGTGTTTATTAGCCCTGTACGAGGACATAACTGTGTTTATTATCCCTGTACAGTGACATCACTGTGTTTATTATCCCTGTACGGTGACATCTCTGTGTTTTATTATCCCTGTACTGTGACATCACTGTGTTTATTATCTCTGTACTGTGACATCACTGTTTATTATCCCTGTACGGTGACATCGCTGTGTTTATTATCTCTGTACTGTGACATCACTGTGTTTATTATCCCTGTACTGTGACATCACTGTTTATTATCCCTGTACGGTGACATCTCTGTGTTTTATTATCCCTGTACAGTGACATCGCTGTGTTTGTTATCCCTGTACAGTGACATCGCTGTGTGTATTATCCCAGTGCAGGAATAGGTAAGTGGTCTGTGTTTGTGTGTTTGTTTTCTATTTTTCAGGGTCGTGAATGCAGAGGACTACGTCGGATTCGGTGGACTACGTCGGACCAGCTTTTTTTTTTTTTTTTTTTTTTTCATAAAATGGTCAAACAGGGGTCTGGGGGAGTGTTTATTTCAATAAAATGTTTTATACTGGTGTGTGTATTTTTTTTTTTTACAATACTACAGTTTTAGTAATTGCGGCTATCTACAGACGGCCCTGATTACTAATACTGGGCTTAGTGCTTGCCGGTATGGCAGGCCAGCACTAACCCCAACATCTATTACCTCGGCACCCACTGCCACCAGGGGTGCCGGGAAGAGCCGGGTACCCGCAGGACCGGACCTTCAAAATTGAGGGTCTGGCTCTGGGGCGGCTGCAGGCTGGTACCATTAGGCTGGGAAGGGCCAATAACCGTGTCCCTTCCTACCCTGGTAGTGCCAGGCTGCAGCTGCTGGTTGTATCTGGCTGGTGAAGGAAAAAAGGGGGGGACCCCACGCCATTTTTTTTTCAAAAATTTCATTATTTAAAAAAAAAATGGCGTGGGATCCCCCCCTTTTTTCCTTCGCCAGCCAGATACAACCAGCAGCAGCAGCCTGGCACTACCAGGGTGGGAAGGGACACGGTTATTGGCCCTTCCCAGCCTAATGGTACCAGCCTGCAGCCGCCCCAGAGCCAGACCCTCAATTTTGAAGGTCCGGTCCTGCGGGTACCCGGCTCTTCCCGGCACCCCTGGTGGTGGTGGGTGCCGAGGTAATAGATGTTGGGGTTAGTGCTGGCCTGCCATACCGGCAAGCACTAAGCCCAGTATTAGTAATCAGGGCCGTCTGTAGATAGCCGTAATTACTAAAACTGTAGTATTGTAAAAAAAAAATACACACACATCAGTATAAAACATTTTATTGAAATAAACACTCCCCCAGACCCCTGTTTGACCATTTTATTAAAAAAAAAAAAAAAAAGCTGGTCCGACGTAGTCCACCGAATCCGACGTAGTCCTCTGCATTCACGACCCTGAAAAATAGAAAACAAACACACAAACACAGACCACTTACCTCTTCCTGCAGTGGGATGATACACACAGCGATGTCACTGTACAGGGATAATAAACACAGTGATGTCACTGTACAGGGATAATAAACACAGCGATGTCACTGTACAGGGATAATAAACACAGAGATGTCACCGTACAGAGATAATAAACACAGTGATGTCACAGTACAGGGATAACAAACACAGTGATGTCACAGTACAGGGATAATAAACACAGTGATGTCACAGTACAGGGATAATAAACACAGTGATGTCACAGTACAGGGATAATAAACACAGTGATGTCACAGTACAGGGATAATAAACACTGTGATGTCACAGTACAGGGATAATAAACACAGTGATGTCACAGTACAGGGATAATAAACACAGTGATGTCACAGTACAGGGATAATAAACACAGTGATGTCACAGTACAGGGATAATAAACACAGTGATGTCACAGTACAGGGATAACAAACACAGTGATGTCACAGTACAGGGATAATAAACACTGTGATGTCACCGTACAGAGATAATAAACACAGTGATGTCACAGTACAGGAATAATAAACACAGTGATGTCACCGTACAGGAATAATAAACACAGTGATGTCACAGTACAGGGATCGGCGTCTCGTGCCCCCATCAGACCTCAGGTCGGCGTCTCGTGCCCCCATCAGACCTCAGGTTCTTCTTTATTTTGGCAAGGTATCGTATCGATATCGAACTCAAAATTCTGGTATCGTGACAACCCTGCACTGTACCGTGCCGCCCTGCCCTGTACCATGCTTTCTGCCCAGTACCTTGCCTCCTGCCCAGTACCTTGCCTCCTGCCCTGTACCGTGCCTCCTGCCCTGTACCATGCTTTCTTCCCAGTACCATGCCTCCTGCCCTGTACCGTGCCTCCCTGCCCTGTACCGTGCCTCCCTGCCCTGTACAGTACCGCCCTGCCCTGTACCGTACCGCCCTGCCCTGTACCATGCCTCCTGCCCTGTACCGTACCGCCCTGCCCTGTACCGTACCGCCCTGCCCTGTACCGTGCTGCCCTGCCCTGTACCATGCCTCCTGCCCTGTACCATGCCTTCTGCCCTGTACCTTGCCTCCTGCCCTGTACCTTGCCTCCTGCCCTGTACCGTGCCCCCCTGTCCTGTACCGTGCCTCCCTGCCCTGTACTGTGCCATTTCCTTACTGGCATTTGGCACTATATTGGCATAATTTGGGGGCACTATGGGGGCATCTGGTGGCTCTAAAGGGGCATTTTGTTTACTGGCACATTATAGGGGGCACGATAGAGGAGATTGGCACTATGGGGCATGTGGTGGCACTATAGGGGCCTCATTTAGGGGCATCTGGTGGCTCTAAAGAGTCACTTTTTTACTGCCACATTATGGGGGGGCACTATGGCATCTGGCACTAAGGGGTAATTTTTTTCTGGCACATTATGGGAGGTACTATAGGGGAGAGCAGCACTATAGGGGCATCATTTGCAGACACTATGGGGTCATCTGGTGGCTCTAAAGGGGCATTTTATACTGGTACTTTATAGGGGGCACTATGGCATCTGGCACTAAGTGGGCAATTTTTACTGGCACATTATGGGGGAGAGGAGCACTATAGGGGCATGTGATGGGGCAGTAAGAAGGGGCATTTTTTACTGGCATATTATGGGGAACACTATGGGGGAGAGGAGCACTATGAGGGCATTTACTGGGGCTCTATATAGGGGTATTTTATACTGGTATACATTATTGGGATATTAGCTCAACTGTGGGCACTAAGCTGTGGTATTATTGTGAGCTTTACTACTACTGGGGGGCTATGGGGAACATGATGTCTAGTATGGGCACTATGGGGACATTATTACTACTAAGTGTGGTCTGGCAGATAATTATTTCTATTGGTGGGATTTTGGGGAGCACTGTTACTTTTGGGGGGCACCCTGGCATAATATCATTAGTGTAGGTGCAGTTATTTTTTAGAGCACTGTGTGCCAATAACTGTTGTAGGGGGCACTATCTGTGTGGTAGTAGTATTTTTCAGGGGACAGTTTCTGCAGTATAGTATTGGGCGAGCACAGCGGGCACAGTATTGGGGGTGGCAGGATGAGGTTTTCAGAAGATGTAAAGATGATGGAAATGTGGGAAACTAATGTCTGTTTGTATTTCTGCAGAGACAAGAGATGGCTGAAAAATCTTCATGGCGGTCTGGTCCGAATGGAGAAGATGAGGAAAGAGAACGTCTACAACAGAGCAGACACCACTGGATGTACGAGGTATGTGGGGCGCTGTGTAGGAGAGGCGATGCTCCGGCTCCTCCCTCTGCCATTTACAGAAGGAGGATTCAGAGCTGAGTGAGGATGACCAAAAGGGGTTAGCAGGGCACAGGCAGGTGGCAGATGGTGGGGGGGGAAGGTTAAGGCCTGGAGCAGGATCTGGGGAGGGAGGAGAGTGGAGGATCTTCCTGGCTGTGTGTAGCCTGCTGTTGTATATTGTATAATGTGAAGCAGGCAGTGCAGCCAGGACACGTCCTCCCCTCTCCATATGATGTATAGAACTGGGCCTCAACCATATCATTTCAGCTGTAGTGTTTGTTGGGAGTGGTCTATTAGATATGGGAGGGGCTTATAACAATGGGTGGGGCCTATTTTCGCCGCGGCGCGCTACGCGCGCCGCAACTTTACACTCCTACTATGTCTTTAATGTATGTGGGCGTGGAGAAAAATAGCCCCACCCACAAGACGCCACACCCTTTTTCCTTTTCGGACCCCCCCTAGAAAAAATTCCTGGGTGCTCCCCTGGATGGGCCTGACACAATTTTGATAAAAATGTGCACAAAGAGCTTTCATATGGCAAGTACAGCAGTAATGCAATTCATATTTATCCACGTTTCCAGTGTTTGCATGTGTCTTGGTGCTTGGAGCAGCGTGCTGCTGCATATATATTTTGTTTGCTTTTGCATTGCAGCCGTAGTAGCATGCACCTGTACTTTACTTCACATTGTTTGGAGGTGTTGGTCTAACTTAGTTTTTTTGGCATAGGAATGAATGGGGTCGCAGTGTGACTCGCACATTTACCGTGACCACAACTCCAGAAAGAAATCCAGAGAGGTTGGATTTTTTGCGATTCTAGTGTCGCAGCAAATGTGCGAGTCATACTGCAACCCCATTCATTTCTATAGCTGCCCTGCAATACTTGGGTGCAACACCTGTCATGCCACCAATATCACCCTGTAGCTGAACCCCAAAAGGGGTTATCCCAGAAAAAAGTCTTTATCACATATCCACGTGATAGTGTCAAATATCAGATTGCTTGGGTTCTGAACTCTGAGACCCCCAGCGATCCTGAGAACGAGGGGTAACCTAGTCCCGCTTTGAATGTCAGTGCACTGCTCTATTCACTTCTATGGGGGTGATGTACAGAGTGCTCTTTCAGTCCCACAGAAGTGAATGTAGCTTTGTACCAACATATACAACAGCACTTTAATCAGAAAAAGGACTCGTGGACCCTTAATTCCTGGGATCGCTGAGAATCCCTGTGTATGTTATCACCTATCCTGTACATACAAGATAAATCATTTATTATGGTTAACTCCTTTAAAAAAGCAGACACTAATTTTTTTACATGTTTATATAGGTCTGGTACAAACGGTATATGGGGTTTTATGACCTGGGCCATAAACACAATACACAGTGATAAAAGAGGAAAAGTAAACACAGCAGCACTATGCCAATAAAAATGTAACACCCACACTGTCTGCCAGGCTTTCTAAATTCACCCAAAGCCCTCGAAAATTCATGAGCACTGCACTGACAATGCAAGAATAATGAACCTACTAATATAAATGAATTTTCTATGCTGCACGCTTTTTCAGCTTTACTAATCAGCCACTGGGTCCCGGAAGCATTGGACTTTATGCCTATGCCATTGTCACAGCTGCAGTAAAGGGAGCTGCCTCATGCTCCAGTGTGTGTCATTCCGTCACAAGTCACATCTCTGCAAGGTGCTGGTCCCCTGACTTATCTGATTAGCAAAGTCAAGTTCTTTGTGATAGTGGTACAGCAGAATAGAAGGAGGGGATGCCAGGATTTGTAGTCTTTTCGCATGCACTGCAAGACTCATGAGAATTGCTTTAGAATCAGCAAGTCTAAAAAAACCTTAGGGCCAGACACATACATGCGAGTTGAAGGTGGGAAACTCGCAGCGTGTCAGTATGAGGTTCCATTCTGACATAATGCTATATAATGCTGTGTGACCCTGAAAGTCCTCGAATCAACTGAATTACACTGACATAATGCTGTCACTGTAGTTCAATAGATGGAGCAGAGGTCAGAAAGGGACCTCACACTGACACATGCTGCAAGTTTCTCATATTCAATTCGCTAACACTTCTTTCTTCAGATGTTACTCCATTTCCTATGTCACCGCTTTACTGGAGACAATTTTTGCAATTGCAGTTAATAAATCTGCCTTAAAGGGAACCTGTCATCTCCGAATACAATTATGTAAGTTTTATCTTCATACTCACTTCCATTCCGGCGCTGTGCTCCCACAAACCAGCAGTAAAATGTACTCACTGGACTCCGGTGCTCACTGACATAATGGAGAGGACTCAAAGAAGAGTCCTCTCAATGTATTTTACTGCTGGTTTGTGGGAGCACAGCGTCAGAATGGAAGTGAGTATGAAGATAAAACTTACATATTCGGATTCAGCATCACTTACACTATACAACACTTACTCTAGTTCAGGGGGTGTTTTGGAGATGACAGGTTCCCTTTAAATAAAATCAACAGGCAACCGTGCACACTTTCCCACCCACTGGAGTAAATTTTGGAGTTCAGGGAGTGATAAACACCCCTATGGGCAAGCTGCTATAAGGAAAGCTAGGGCTAATCGATTATGTCAGTTGTACAACTGAAGTTTCCACATTCATTATGGTAAACGGTTACTGAAAATTTATGGTGCTAGTAGCCTTGTTTGAGCAGACAAGGCTAACAGTCATGCTTTACCACTAATTGCCTTATAAAAGTACAACCACACGGAGTATGCGTGTCACAGTCATGATGCAGGTAGGAAACGCATGTGCAGCTGAATGTTTCTGCTGATCGTAATGGGTTTCTGAATCTGTACCAGTGGTGATCAGTTGACTGCACAGTCAACCTAAATTATAAAAGGGTTCTATACATGAGCCCACCCCTTTAAAGGAGTATATTAAATAATCATATGAAGTGATGGCCCTAAGAATAAAGGGGCCACATTGCAGATCCCTGCACAGAAACAGTAAAGGAGGTGAAGTTCTAAACTGGAGCGGGGGAGCCAAGGGTTGGACCCTCACAGGTCATAAATGATGGCAAATGTAGTGATATACCAGTAATTTATTAGATGGGAAATTTATAAGATGTGACTAACCCATAATTTGACTTGATTCACATTTAGTGTAGAGCACAGTAAATTTCTATTACTGTGAACTGTAGCTTTGCATGTTTGGCTGTGCCATTTTTACATGTGAAACACATTTTCAAAGATGTTTCCTGTGTTACAGTTGTGCAGCCAATAACCGCAGCAATCTTCAGTAAAAGATCTGCTGTTCTGTCCCTCGGTAACTGGCTGCGCCGCACATTACCACTATGTGTGAACCCCCAGCCTTACAGTTCAAAGGTTGCTTCATAAGTGAGAAGGAACTATTGCTAGAGGAACCAGTGATGCCACTGGGAGACTCATTTATTGGGGAGGTGTCCAAAACAATACAATTATACAATATATGAAAAATTTTCATGACGTTCCCTGTAGTGAAATAGAAGGTGAGAAGGAGCAAATATTAATATTGATAAGGGTTTACAGTGGTGTGATAGTCCCCATCTGCCTGGATTTTGCTCCACCTGACATACAGAGTGTCATCTACTGCAGTAATTGGTCCAACAGGAAATAAAATGGAAAGTTGACAAACTGTGAGAGCCCCTTACCAAACTGATCTGTCATGGAAGCCATGGCGCTTAAAAACATGAGTACCATTATTACTAAAAATCAAAATACTATCATTTATTCTTGGTCAAGTGACCACACCATTTTTGTACTGGAATATGAAGCACCTGTACCTTCATAGTTTGTGTACAAATTGGTCTCTCCTCACTTCTCTTCCCAAGAAGGTAATAAATGCTGGAGGAGCGCACAGACTTATCCATGACATCAGTCTGTAGAGGTATGTCTATAGGCCCAGCTGTCACTGCTTCTCTTACTCTTCTGATACTTTCCATGACATTACACTGTACATAAAGGTTTGCAAGTGACAACTGTATAGTTTGCTGTGAATATTAGGGCTTGTTCACATCACCGTTAGGGATTCTGTTGGTTGCTTTCCCATAGGCTTCTATTATGATGGATCAAAACGGAATGCCTCTTAAAGGTATCCGTTTTGATTTCCGTCCTATGGATTCCGTTATTTTCCGTTATAACGATGTTATAATGGAAAGCTAGAACGGAATCCCTAACGGTGATGAACAAGCCCTTAGCAGTATCTAATGTGTTACTCAAGGATTTACTGTTATATGTAAAACAGTTTCTCTTTTGTCAACTAACTAAAGTCCACTCCGGCCCCATTCACTATAATGGGGGCGGGCCAGAAGTCCAGCCGCAGCACAGCAAACATGCCGAGAGGCGGCCGGAATAAAACTAAGCCGGAACAGTCGGCTGCCGCTAGTGTGAAAGTAGCCTAAGTTATGCCATTATTACTACTGCCTCAAGGAGAAACAAGTAACGCAGTGTAACCCCAGTATTGTGCTAGCCAAATGTAAAGGCTGTTTTCTTAATCCATCCTCTGTCCTATATGCCCCAATATCAGTTGCGAACAGTCCCAAATTTGCAAGGATTGTGCATAATTTTTTCAATGCCACGATATATGGACTGTCCTGAGCCAAAAAATGGTTGGGGCTTATTTAAAAGGGTTGTCTGCGAATACATATCACCACTGATGCCAGCAGTTGGCTGAAGAGGACCAGGTGACAATGCTGGTGAGGAAGAAAACAAACCCCAGACAGGAAGATGGAGACATGGTAGCCAGCACAGAGGACTGGAGTGGCATGGAGCAAGTAAGTATGATCCTTTCAGTAGAGGAGGCAAGCTGCTGGCACCTGTTAGGAATTATATATTCCAGGACAACCACTTTAAGCCTCACTCAGAAGTGGGCATTCCTGGTCAGGTTTGGACGTTTCGAGACTTAAAGGGGTTTGCCGGGACCTAAAGGCTATGAACACCTTAGGAGACAATTTTTGTTTGTGATTGCATTTTACTCATTTTTGGGTAAAAATCATATTTGGCCTTTATTAAAAGTATTGAGCCATTCTGTCACAAAGGGTTAACTGTTTTTCTAACTGTTTTTCTAACTGTGCGACTGGTACTTTCACTTTCACTTGGTGCTGGTCATCTAATAACCCTTATCTGTAGTTTACTAAGAGGACATACACACTTTCTTAAGCCACATTCTTATCAGTAAGCTATAGTGAGTGTTTAAAGGGTCACATAGCATAGATAAGAAGCCCCTCAGAATAGCTGGCTGACAGAAAAGAGAAAAAATCCAAAGGGTGCTAGTAGAACATATCAGCTCTGTACAGAAAAAAGAACTCTGTATTTTTAATAGAATGATTTTTATCTCAAAATGTATACAATGCAATAATAAAAAAAAAATGTGCCCAAAGGTGTACATAGCCATTAAATACTAATAACTTATCCGCTAATCAGCTGTTTGAGAAGGCACCGGCGCTCCAGTGAGCATGTATCACAATGCCACAATGTGTAAGGGCAGCTTGCAGTATAAAGTTAAATTCAAATGTAGTTTATTTGTTGCAGAGATTTCTGTGATCATCCCATTCATCTTAAACAGGTTGTACCACCAAATATCATAATCATTCTATAGAATAGAAAAATTAATAGTTTGCCATTTTTATTACAATTACTATTGTATTCTTGGTGAATAAATCAGGAATTGCATTAACATCGAGTGCTGCAGTTTGACATCGAGTGCTTGATTATCAGGGGTCAGCTGGGCTAAGGCCTAACACTGCTGGCACCGCCATTTCATGGACTGACCAATTTGGACCGAACGGTAGATTACTTACATAGTATGGTGCCACCTGGTGTTCAAACTGATAACAATGTACATGACCACCTAATAAGCTGAGTGTTGCTGGACGTCCATGCTCAGTCACTCTTTGCACAGCCATCTCCATACATACTGACCACTGTGCAACATTCAACAGAAGGAGATATCTGCCCTGCTGTGCAGTGGCGTGACAGTATAGCTGAGAGGAAAAATAAGAAAGGACTACATTGTCTGCTGCAAGAGGGGGAAGACTAATTCTGTTTAGAGCCTGCCTCCAGCAACAGAGATTATGATCAGCATGAAGCACATGGAACCATAAAAAGATGAAAAATGCATTTTTGTGCTATGATATAAACACTATAAATTACATTAAGACAGCTAACAACCTTTCAGGACTTGTGTTATCAATCCACATGTAACAAGCCTATTAAAGCGAACCTGTCACCATGAAATTGTAGTGCAAACTGCAGGCAGCATGCTATAGACCAGGAGGAGCTGAGCTGAAAAAAAAATGGAAAATATGTAATTTTAGACCTCTGCTCTTTCTATTCTTCAGAGTCATATGGGAGGTCCTACTAAGTGTCTGACAGGTAACTGCACAATTGTGCATACAAAAACGCTGTCAATCAGTAAGTAGGACCACCCACGTGACTCAGAAGTTCAAAAAACTGAAGTTTGAGTGAATAGATTACAAGTTATGAATAATCTTTTCATACATCAATTTGCTCAGTTCCTCCTTCTCTCCTCCTGGTGGCTGCAAATTACAGATTACTTTTAAGATGTATAGAACTGATTTTCAGCTGCAGAAATTTCTGCAACAAATTTCATGCATGAGAATATATCCTGATTTTCCAAACTAAGAAGTTTGGAAAAGCCCTATGGAAATAATAATGGCAGCTATTCTGGTTATCTAGAAACTTATAACTAATTGAAGGGAGTTTATGCAGCTTTTCTGGACTCGTGAAGAGAAAGGATGTCTGGTGACCAGTTGATCAGTGCAGGTCTGGTCTCTCTAACCCTAGTGATCAGCCATTATTGCTGGCGACACATATCCACTGCAATGGTAACTGGAAACCAGTACAGGATGGATAGGACAGATCCATCAGAGCACAGCTACTTGTACAGAGGTTCTGTCTTAAGACAACCCCTTGAGAGTAAGCTGGCCACTAGACACCTGCAAAATAGAAAGGGCTTGATCAAACAGGACAGTTTAACTGTAGAAGGTCAACACGACATAACAAGACGACTCAAGGACATATCTTTGGCGGTTTTGGTCATTAAATTCTCTTCAGTTGAAATCAAGATGAAGTGTCTGTCTTTTTACCTGACCTACAGGTACATAAACAGAAAGGCCACCCACCAAATGTTTAAGAACCAGAAAGCTGTGACATTTTCTTCTACACACCTGTTCACACCACATTACAATTACCTTTTGTCACACATAGTAACATTTGTTTGTGCTTTTACAAGACCACTGCCACCTTAACGTCACAGCAGTTAAAAGGTCTCAGACTAAGGCTTCATTCACACGACCGTATGTGTTTTGCGGTCCGCAAATTGCGGATCCGCAAAAAAATGGATGACGTTCCGTATGGCATCCGTGTTTCCGTTTTTTTTGCGGATCCATTGTAACAATGCCTATCCTTGTCAGCAAAACGGACAAGAATAGGACATGTTCTATCTTTTTTGCGGAACGGAAATATGGACATACGGAAACGGAATGCACACGGAGTGACTTCCGTTTTTTTTGCGGACCCATTGAAATGAATGGTTCCGCATACAGTCCGCAAAAAAACGGAACGGACACGGAAACAAAATACGGTTGTGTGAATGAAGCCTAAGGCTCCATTCACACGTCCTGTTTTTCTTTCCTGATTCGATCCTGATCCTGATCTGGATCCATTCATTTCAATGGGTTCTGAAAAAATCAGGATCGAATCAGGAGAGAAAATACGGTCGTGTGAATGAAGCCTAAGACTTTGAGGCAAAAAATTAGAATTGCTAATTTCCTAAAGGAAATGGCAAATGTTGCTTTTGGACAGCAAATATTGGTATAAACCCCTTGATGACGAAGCCAAGGAGAATGAGGCATTATTTGGGTACTGAACTAATACTACTCCAGTAACAGCAGCACAGACAGGTCTCCATGAGACCAGAAGTCTCTGACACCATTCTCACACCCACCCTGAAAATAACACCAAGCAGGCTGCTCTTGTCTAGGCAGGACCTCCCCTCATACAAACACAAGGGCAGAACAAAATGCTGAGCATGAAGGGAAATGATTGTCTGAGCATGGCACAGAAGCAAAATCAACATAGGAACAAAAGCTGCCCCACCCAGGGAGGAGGGCGTGAAGTGAATGTCAGACACTCCGCTTCTCAGCCCCCCATCAGGTTTCTCCAAAACCAACCTAAAAAAAAAACTGGAGTGACCTGTGAACATTACCCAAGCCCTCCACCCATCGTTCTATAGTTACCAGTGACACCCAGCCAGCTGCCTACAGTCACATATGTCTGGCATGTCAGTCACACATTTCTGAGCTGTTCACCCTTTCAGTACCAGCACCCAGGTGACTTTCCTTCCAGGTCCTTTATGCTCTTTCTTACGTATTAATCCTAGACTTTCAACATGAGTAAAACAAACAGGTCTTATAGGATGTTCATGTGTACTATGTGTTGTATTGACTCCTACACTTGCATGATAGATAGATAGATAGATAGATAGATAGACAGATAGATAGATAGAAAAAAACGTTAAACGGCTGCCTCAGACTGATGCCATACAGTGGCACCCATTCATCATAGAGTTCCATTGTAAAAAAAAAAGTATACTTTTTTTTACCATTGTAAAAAACTTATACATTTTTTACCAGCTTCTGCAGGATAGAAGAACATGGTATGCTGTGTTTCTGTATTCTTTATTTTTGTAACATATATGCCAAATGGAGGCATAAAACGTGATGTGAACCCAGCCTTAGCGCTATATAAGCAATGTTAAATAAAGAAAACCTATCCTCAACATGGTCAAATACACAAAAGTTTATAAAAGCAATTACTGTCATAAACAGTAGCTTGCAGTTCCTGAGCTATACCAGTATGTACCAGTGCCCCCAACCAACGGCTGCTATTTATACTGCTACTGACCTCTAATGTGGTAGAGGGGTCTTTGGGCCTCTTTAGACACCATGGCCTTTAACAGGACCTACCACCACTGTCCTCCACCCACACCAGGGCTGACCTCATTTTGACCACTTTCACAGGGTCAGTATATGTAAGCCAAAACGAGGAGTGGGTCCTCAACACAGAAGAGGCGCAGGTCTTTCCATCAGACTTCCTCCCTTTCGGTTGCACTCTTTGTTTTGGCCCATGTAAAATACTGTCTGTATGAAAGTGGCCTTAAGGTGCCTTTACACGAGCAGATGACTGGTACAATTGGGCACCGAACTAGTCGTTTCTTGGCGTAGTGAACGTTTCAACAATTACCTTTTAGATGCGCCAATTATCATTCACAACATCGTAATTTCCATCGCATATTCCATGGTTTATAAAGCATTTACACAAAGTTGCATTTACACAAGGCAATAACTTCAGTGGCATGCTTAAACACACTCACGGTGTAATCGTGCGTATCGCACGTATGATGTCCAATGATGATTTTTGTGCCCTCACAAATGATGGAACCAACGAGAAATCTACCAATTGTCGCTCTATCGTTCATTGCTTTTACAATGCTCGATAATGGCGCAGTTTCACTCGATGTAACGATAATTTACATGATAATCACCTCGTGTAAATGTACCTTTACTGTGAGACAAATTATCTGTATTAAGTCAGAAATAAAAATGATGTCCGGAAGACTTTTTCTCTGAATGTGAGGTATCATGTATAGAAATCAAACTGTAACCTACAGTTTTATCTCTTATATCGAGCACAGGCCATTCTGATGTGTCATGGAAATAGGAGCCTTTACTTCAAGGAATTCCTGTAATGAAACCGGATACACACATACTACTTTTCCTGTAACGCTCCTCTTAGTAGAACTTTTACAACTTTTAGCATTGTGCCTGCCAGGAAGGGACAGGGAGACGATGCAAGGGTTGGTATCACCTATATGCCAGCGTGCCATCTCTAGGTACAGATACAAAACCACCTATACATTAATTTAATTCCTCACAATGACACTTCAATAGAGATGCAATCTCCTGCAGCCTGGCAACCATGGGGCAAGGTAACAGCAGGCGGTCACTCACCCTGGAGATGGAAAGTGGCATGTTAAAGTCCTTGCCTCCCTGCAGTCGGAAGCCCCAAGGGGCCGGTCCATCCAAAGTCACTTTGTAATCCTCCATGTCATCAATCTGTAGAGAGACAATACAAACATATTCATGTAACTATACTAGGTGAGCAGCATTGCAGGGGTTACCCCAAGAGGAATTTCTCATCTACTATAGGTGTATAGGTATGTGGAGCCCCCCCGCAGTAGAAGAAAGAGTCACGTCTCCCCACAGGGAGGACACAAGGTCACCCACTAGCAGCCGCGGCGCCTATGGGAGCTCCATGCACCTCAGCGTCTCCCCCAGTCTCACCCAAGGCAGCAGGCGGAAGAAAGACAGGCTCCGAGTCCTGCCAGCTCTCCCCGGCTCCCAGGCTATATAAGGAGTGTAAGATGACACCCGTGCCGGGGCCGGGGGATACAGGAAAATGAATCATGCTTGGTTTTGGGAGGGACCAGGGCTGCAGTACAGCGCACACATTCCCAGCGAGGGGGGGCACATTCCACAGACGGACACAGGGATGTCTCAGGAGCCGGCTCCACGTCCTAGGTGCTAGTCATGAGAGGGGGCACTCAGTTGGTTGTGGGCTGACGGCCGGGGTAGCAGGGCAAAGCTTTACACAGAAGTCGCCCACAGCTCCTCATGTTTACAGAACTAATTCTAGACTTTTCAGCAATTTTCTCCACAATCCTAAAAGTCATAATGAAAAGGGGCAGCTATGTCCCTCATGTAGCTGAAGAGTATATTATAGATAGACCCACAGGCTAAAATACCAGCACTTCTTCTACACCAGGGTCTGTGTGGAGGAGAACGGCACTTATTTTTTTTATTAATTTGCAATTTTTTTTTTTATTTTGCCCATGCTATAAATCACATCTACTTTTTATCCCATTGATGGCGCAAGTGCCACTGAATTGTGCCTTTCTACCCAATAAGGGACAACTTGACTATGTCCAGCTAAGCCACTGCCACCTATGGCATGATCTTACTGCATCCAGGGTTGGCAACAGTCCCAAAAATTCCTGGACAGTCCGTAAAAATAGGCAACTTTATTCCTGTGTCCGTCAACAAAAAAATAGATATGGCCGTGATTTGTTTTGAGGCTGATGGTACTTGAGCAGGTTATTTTTTATGGTAATTATCATTATTTAACAGTTTCCAATTAACACTAGTAATACATTTTATCAGTATATTGAGCTATAGACATAGATTACTTATCATTTTTATTATTCATTATGGTTTTCCAATTTGTCCGTAAAAAATGTCTTTCTGTGATTTTTGGATAACTTGCCCACAGTAAAAAAAAAAAAAAGATTCCAGTTGGCAGCCCTGACTGCATGGCTTGGCTGTGTGCTGTCTGCCCATATCCTGACCCTTACATTTCATCAGTTTTACTATTAAAGGGTTGTTTGATTTATAAAGACTATCTTCAAATACTAATATTAGCTACATTCAGCATTTATGAAGGGGAGTCCCTCATTTAGAACTTACTACAAAGAATGTCTCTCCCGAGGACACAGTTGGGAACATTTATCAATACTTCTTTGCCACAAATATGGAGTAAAAAAAGTTGCAAATTATGCTGCACAATAAGTTGAGAATTTTTCCACTTCTTGGCACTTTGAAAAAATGCTGAGAAAAGTGTATGGGCGTGGCCTCCCACCACCCGACAGATTTTAATCTAATTTATGCTAGAAACTAGTGGACATCTACGACAGCTAGAATAGATTTCAATTTCTGCGCACAGACAGCCAGAAGATGGGTCAAATTTCATGAGGCCTGTGCCTCTTAATACATTTGTCGTATCTTACGCCAGTGGTCCTTTAACTAAGGCTGGTGCATGAAATGGCAGTTTTAGTAAACCTGTCCCAATATGTTCATACCTTGCATACACAGCCCATTCACTTCAATGGGCAGCTTGTAATGCTTCAATTTTAAAAATCTTATTTAGGCCATTGCCACACATGGTGGATTTTCTGCTATGGTATTTCCTCTGAAGACTTTGCCACAATTCCTCTGCGGATTTCACCCTTTGTATTGCAAAGAGTGAAATCTGTGGTGGAAATCCACAACATAAAGTTATTTACTGCAGATTTCCCAATATCTCGTCCTCTTTGCTGGTACTCTGATGAAGCAGAGGAGAAACCCTGGGTTGGGCGAGTCGGGCTAAGAAGGCTGTTTTAATGTGATACGCGTGTTGTATGTTTATATTTGGTGAGTGCAATAAATTGCCTTTGTTCGATATATGAAATGGTGGGGCTTCACTATTGGGATGTTTGCCTGTTTCCTTCTTTTGAATGATAAAGGTGAGAAGATCCAGAGTGGGAGCCATTGACATGGGTAAACCTTTCCAGGTTTCCAGAAACATCAGCAGAAAAGGACATCCTATCTCTTGAAAAAGCACCGTGGATCTATCTGTTTATATATAACTTTAAGCGGGAAAGGACCTACTTTGCAACGATCCAGTAGTCATCAATATCAGATTGGCGGGGGTCTGACTCCTAGCACCCTCACCGATCAGCTGTTAGAAGTGAATCCAGCACTCCTGTGAGTACCTGCTCGCTGTTGACATTGCAGCATTTCGCAGTGTAATTACAGCTTCTCAGTCTTATTCATTTCAATGGGAAGGAGCAGATCACAACACAACGATTCAGGTGGTCCCACAAATGCTCAACTGAGTTCGAATTTGGGGAATTAGGGGGCCAAGATAGTACTTGGAAGTCTTGGTCATTCCCTCACAACCAATGTCGGACATTTCTAGCCATGTGACATGCCGCACTGCCTTGCTGGAAGATCCCATCCACATCAGGGTAGTCAATCGGCATGTATCAGTGTATGTGATCTGCATGGATGGCATGGATGGATTCTTACACATCCTCATGGATAAGTGGGCCACAAAAACTTACCCCAGATCAGGGGCGTTGCTAGGGTCTCAAAAGATCTGGGGCCCAAGCCCCAATGAATATGGCTCAGTTCTCTATGTAGACCCTCACCCCACCCCTGGTATACAGGAGAACATACCTCACATCCAGTGCCTCCAGGTGACGTCTCCTCTGATGTAGATCTTCTCTGTCATCATCTTCTCCATTTGGTCCTGACAACTTCTCTCAGCCTCCTCGTCTCTGCAGAATGTGACATTTAGACATCTTAGCTTCCTCACATTTCTATCCTCATCCCCCAACCTGGAGTCCCCATAGCCTTATCCTGCTGCTCGCTGTGCCCCCCAAAACCTCCAAATACTATCCTGGAGAAATAATAGTGCCCCCCCATAGTAATAATCCTACCAGTAGAAATTCCCTCATTAGTAACACTGCACCCTACAGTGACCCCAGCACTGATAATGCTCCCCAAGATTGTCCCCATTAATAGAAGGGTCCTCCAGTATTAATAATGCCCTCACAGAGCTCCCAGTAGTAATAAGGCCCCCTATTGTTCCCCCAGTGGTAATAAAACTCTGTACAGATCCCTCAGTAGTAATAATGCCCCCCATAGTGCTCTTAGTGGAAATGAGGCAGATCTATAAGTCTCTCCTATAAAGCCCACAGTAGTAATAAGAACACCTAATGTCCCCTGGATTTATAATAACCCTACAGTGCCCCCAGTATTTATATCACTCCCCCTACTGTTGTAATGCTCGCCCTGAAGTGCCCACTGTAGTTTAGTGTCCTTAGAAGACAGAGTCCTGTGTAAATAACATCACACCATCTCTCCAGCCCCCTCCAATATACAGTCCCATGTAAATAACATCCCTCTCTATCTACAGCCCCCTCCAAATACAGTCCCATGTAAATAACATCACTCCACCCCACAGTCGCATGTAAATAACAGAACCCTGCCCAAATCACCTCCAACACACAGTCCCATGATAACATCCCTCCCTCCTGCCCTAACATAAAGTCCCAGTTAAATAACCACAACTCCCAGCATCCCTCTGCTTCTCCCTTCACTTACTTCTTCTGATGTAGCAGAACTCACTGCAGCTTCTTCCCCACAATTCTCCTCTTCAGTTTAGAAGACAGGAGTTTAAAAGGATCTGCGATGATGTCACAGTCATGTGACCAGTGCAGGATTGGATGGCATTGATCACATGACCTGTGATGTCATAACAGGTCCTACATATCTTGCAGTGCATTAGCTTCAATTGTACTGGCCTCCTAAGGACGGCAATACAATTGTATCTGTCTAACAGGCAGGACATTTGGGGCCTGGGAGAAAACATCAGGGGCCCAGGCCCCGAATGTTTTAGCCTAGCAACGCCCCTGCCCCAGATCATAGCACTGCCACCACTAGCTTCAGTTTTTCCAGCATGGTTGAGTTGTGAAATTTTTAATGTAGACTGTGATTTATTTGTGTCAAAAACCTGAGTTTACATGTCGAACCAAACTTCAAGATTATTTATAGGACTGTAAAGCCTCATTGACACATCAGTGTTTTGGTCAGTGATTTCCATCAGTGATTTTGAGCCAAAACCAGGTACGGCTCTAAACACAGAACAGGAGCAGATATTTCCCTTATACCTTATATCTGTGGATGCTCCACTCCTGGTTTTGGCTCACAATTACTGATGGAAATCACTGATGTGTGAATGAGACTTTATAGTTGTGTTCTAGAATGTTCAAGTCTTCTGCATAACCAGGAGTTTTCAACAAACACCAAGTATATTGCATCACCTAGACCCAGAGTGTATTGCAACAAACAAGCTTTCTGTGCCTTTAATGTGAATGATAACCATCAAGAGTTTTGTGCCACTGCCATGTGAAGAAAGAGAAATCTTCTTTTTAACTAATACAGTCAGCCACCTTTTACAAGTAGCCATAGGCAAAACAAAACAAAATTCGTTGGAGAAGTGCACATCTTGTGCCTGAATTGACAGGTTCGCAAAACCTGCCTTACCACACAGAGAAAGCTGCCTTCTGTATTAAAAAACCATTTGTGACGTTGCAAATGGTTTTGACAAGTCATGTTAATGGTTTTCAGAACTTCTTAGGAATTCGAATTCAAGTGTTTATTTTCTTTTTAATATTTTATATAACAGTTTTATTTAGTTTGTAATACCTAAGCAAGTATAAGTTAAAGAATAATGCCACATATTTGTTTTACACATTTCATACTCCCTCATCTTAAATTCTTGGAACGATATGCAAAATCTATTCCAGGAGATACATAATTATAAAATGTATGTGACGACAGTTTATGCTGGAACTTCTATACGAGACCTATTGTACATGATGTTAGAAAATCAATACCGCGCAGTATATCATATTGTTTGTAATTCTTTATTGTGTCAACCTGAAAAAAAAACATTTTAAACATAAAATGTATGCCAGGAATAGTTAAAAGGGTTTTCCAAAATTTTAATACTGATGACCTATCCTCAGGATTGGTCATCAGTATCTGATCGTGGGGGTCCAACACCAGGACCCCCACCAATCAGATGTTTGAGAAGGGCGGCGCTCTCGCAATTAACCAAGCACAGGGCCATACATTGTATAGCAGCTATGCTTGGTATTGCGCTAGGTGCAGCTGCGTGTCGTCACTGGTCTAGGGAAAGCTGTGAGAAAGCCGCAGCGCACCTAAAGATAGGTCATCAGTAGTAAAATCTCAGAAAACCCTTTTAAGTCTCCTTAGACATCAGGTTGTACCTGTGAATGCAACCACATCATCAGCCATTGTTATGACACTGAGCAAAATGTCTGAATTGGACATATGAGAGCTAATAAAAAAAAAGAAAAAACCCGTTATAACAAATATTGTCTGGTGTAGTAACCAAACTATTCCCAGCATTCAAAACATAGTGAAATAGCTGTTATGTAAATGGTTGCTATGGGCAACAGAAAGGGAAAATGTCAATTTTTTTCTGCCAGTTAGAACTGGATAGTAACACACATCATTTTTTCTAATCTATTTTTATTTTTGGATTGCAGATTTTTTTAATTACATTTCTTTAACCTGATTATGGGGGCTGCCATTTTGCCTGAGCTGTTGTTAACAGCATTTAGAGATATGCTTTACAGCACTCATGATGGGCTATAGACAAAATAGATTGAAGGGGACCCATTGACTTCTATGGGAGTATGTTAGTTTTTTAGTTACTCTTATTGGTTCTTTCCCTTTAATTATTGTTAGTGTACCTTTAGCTATTAGCCTTTTAATGTAGAGCTATTTCTTGTAATGTTGTCAGCTAGTTAGCATACTATATACAAGACCACATTGTTCTGTAAAGGCCGTGTATTCCTGTGTGATGAATTCACAAGACATGCATAATGCACACTGGAGAACCTTTACGAGGGGCTTCATATGAGGGTTCATTGAGGTAGGACATATAAAGCACTTACATGTAACAAAGAGCTTCAGTTCCACCAGTGGCATTGATCAGGTAAGATGATGTTGTGTTACTATCTCTCTCTGTATTACTATGGGGCATGAGCATGGTACCATAGTAACATAGTTTATAAGGCTGAAAAAAGACATCTGTCCATCGAGTTCGGCCCACTATCCTGCAAGTTGATCCAGAGGAAGGTAGCTTGGCAACTGGAGCTCCCCCAATTATTGCGGAAGCTAAGTGACTGTTACTTACTTTGACTCTATATATGATCTTTTTTATCTGATCGGTCTGTATCTTGTATGTATTTTATCACTTTTTATTAAACTTTTTATTCACTTAGCCTGTGCAGAGGTAATTGTACAAGGAAGGTGAATGGTGGATCCTGTGTTATCTATACAGAGGTGTAAAATGTCATTGCAATCCTGTCTGTGATAATAATGAGATGACTGCTGAAAAGTGTCTTTTATCATATTATTTGGCTTAGTGGCCTTATCAGGTCATTTTTAAAGGGGTTTTCTGGTAGTATGATATGGGAGCTTCAGCGGTGGCATGCTGCCTCTGGCAACATTACCACTGGAGCCAGTCATTGTGGTGTGGAGCAGGTAAATTAATCTTGTGTTTCAGGGGGCAGGCTAAAAAACAATATTACCAGAAAACCCATTTAAAGGGGTTACCCACAACAATTCCTTTCTATTAGAAAAGTCCCTGTAAATAAGGTAATCACAGGGTGTCTAGCAACTGGGATCCTTGGTAATCTGCTGCAATCTGTGAAGTAACCTTTTAGTAATTGTTCAATTTTCCTGCAGTGCCACCATAGGAGAATTATTACATAATGCCCAGTGAAATAGTATGTTTGTCCAATGATCACCACAGTGGCTTTTTTGGGGTGGGGGACACTATTAACTATTAACTCACAATCTTCACTTACTACACTCTAAGACCATACTTAATTTATTAAATTGCCATTTGGTGTGAAATTTTGATTCCCACTGAGGACAACTAGTGTGGTCTGGAAATACTATGTAATAATGTTATACAAATAAAAAGTGAAAATAAATGAATACACAACATAAATATATGAAAGAATAAAAGTAATTTTACTAGCACTCAAGGAAAACTGTTCTACAGAATACAGTAAGATGTTTTAGTCGAGTTTGTTTCATTCTCACAGGTCATTAAAGGCTATATAAGAAAAGATGATTGACCTCAGGGAGATCAACCATCATCATCACCACAGAGACACCATCACGAGTCTCAACGTTGGTGAATCTAAAACAAGGCTCCCTGGGAAAAGCAATGTGCAAATCAAAAAGAAAACCACGGAGACACCATCACGTGTCTCAACGACGGTCAAAACTAGCCAGGCCTTTCACCGGGAAGGAACAACCAACGGAAGGGCAGTCTCCAAAAGGAAACCACCTATGCCAAAGCATGGTATCCATCCACAGACAGCTGTTTCGGGGTATTTGCCCCTCATCAGTGTGGAGTAGGAATCTGGCTAGTAGGAGCAATGCCTAGTAGAAGATTATTTAAGAAAAGATGATTGACCTCAGGGAGATCAACCATGTTCATCACCACAGAGACACCATCACGAGTCTCAACGTTGGTGAATCTAAAACAAGGCTCCCTGGGAAAAGCAATGTGAAAATCAAAAATAAAACCATGGAGACACCATCACGTGTCTCAACGACAGTCAAAACTAGCCAGGCCTTTCACCGGGAAGGAACAACCAACGGAAGGGCAGTCTCCAAAAGGAAACCACCTATGCCAAAGCATGGTATCCATCCACAGACAGCTGTTTCGGGGTATTTGCCCCTCATCAGTGTGTAGTAGGAAATTGGCAAGTGGGAGCAATGCCTAGTAGAAGATTATTTAAGAAAAGATGATTGACCTCAGGGAGATCAACCATCATCATCACCACAGAAACACCATCACGAGTCTCAACGTTGGTGAATCTAAAACAAGGCTCCCTGGGAAAAGCAATGTGCAAATCAAAAAGAAAACCACGGAGACACCATCACGTGTCTCAACGACGGTCAAAACTAGCCAGGCCTTTCACCGGGAAGGAACAACCAAGGGAAGGGTAGTCTCCAAAAGGAAACCACCTATGCCAAAGCATGGTATCCATTCACAGACAGCTGTTTCGGGGTATTTGCCCCTCATCAGTGTGGAGTAGGAATCTGGCTAGTGGGAGCAATGCCTAGTAGAAGATTATTTAAGAAAAGACCTCCCTGAGGTCAATCATCTTTTCTTAAATAAGAAGTGTGAATGGAGCCTAAATGAGTGTTTAAGAGCTGTGAGAGCAGCTGACTGATAGATTTCAGCGAAGAGCAGAAAGAATAGTCTGCAGAGCATTGAAAACTGAAGTCTGCAGTGGTATACCGGGACCAGAGGGAATGCTCCTTCACTAGCAGCTCCTCCAGTGTCAAGCTACTAGAGTAAAAAGGAAGGCCTCTTTAAGCACCAGAGCCAGCCAATCAGTAAACACATGGGCACATCCGGCAAAGTGACGTCAAGGAGAAAGTGATGCTGGCTGTGTCGCATGACCGGTAGCGCAGCCTATTTTAACCCCTTAATGCATAATGACGTACATGTGCAGCATTATGCGCCCACATTTGTATGGGGTGGGCTGCTGCAGTGAGCATACGTGGTGGGTGCCCGCTATATCATACAGCAGATACCTTGATGCAATGACGGGCAATGGTGTTCATGCCGCACCCCGTCATTTAACCCCTCAGATACCGCGATCAATGCTGATTGCAGCATCTGTGAGGCAAGGCAGAAGGATCCAGCTCCCTCTAAATGCTACATTTCTTTTATTTTTCTGCTGATTGTCTTGTGCAATGCCCCTTTTTGTGCAGGAAGAGCTGACGTTTTTATTGGTACGATTTTTGGGTACATATAATTTTTGATCATTCAAAATTACACTTTTTGGGGGCAAGGTGACCAAAAATAGCTATTTTGGCACAGTTTTTTTTTGTTTGGTTTTAAACAGCATTCACCTGAGGGGGTAGACCATCTGATATTTTTATAGCATAAGTCATTACAGGCGTAGCAATAATATGTCTATTTTTTTAATGTTTATTTTTATTTTTTACGGCGTTCACCTGAGGTAGATTATATGACATTTTTATAGAGCCGGTCATTACAGACTTTTTAATTAATTTATTTTTATTATTAAAAAGCATTTTTTCACTTTTTTTCCTTTTCATATTTGTCCGACTGTGGGGCTTCACCTTTAGGGTTTGATCCCTGTTTCAATACAATATAATACATTCTGTATTGTGCATTGAACTGCCATTAGGGTTTGAATCTCCTGGGCTTCTGTAGCTGGCAGGCTCTGATGCCTGTATAAGGCATCGGAGCTGCCATAGCAATCATCAGCCCCCTGTCACCGCAACGCGGGGGGTCGATGTAGTCAGAGGGAGCCCCCTCCCTCTGTAAACCGCGCACGTGACTGCAGCATGTGAAGGGTTAATCTGCCGACATCATCGGACACAGCGATGCTGGCAGATGCACCAGGGGCCTGGCTGTCAGTAACAGCCAGGCCAATGCTGCTGATCGGGCGGGTCCAGCTTCTGCAGCTTCCCGATCACATCATGCACGTGAGGATGTGGCAAGTGACCGCATTCCCTCGCGTACATGTACGTGATGTGGGGAGGGGTTAAGGAGTTAAACAGGCAACTGCTGGCCACTGTTGCCTGTGATCGGTTTGTGTTAGGTTATCCACACTAGCCTTACTAA
The DNA here is from genome assembly GCA_900303285.1 of Rhinella marina. NCBI lineage: Eukaryota > Metazoa > Chordata > Amphibia > Anura > Bufonidae > Rhinella > Rhinella marina. Next base: position 313,718 of record ONZH01013690.1, read on the forward strand.
GCTGCTCTGGACTATTGGATTTTGGACCTTTGCTTTGGATTCTGACGTTGACCCTTTGCTTGACAATTTAGACCCTGATGTGACTTCCTGGTATCAACCCCTGGCCTGGTATTGTTTCTGGTTATTGTTCTATGATTTTGTCCTTTATATTTTTCTATATATAAATTGGAATTGTTTTAACTATTGCCAGAACAGTTTTATTTCAATTACACCCTATTCTTTATTTTCCTGTAAATATCCATGACAGTTACATTAATTGTAATCTCTGTCCAAAATTGGGAGCTGATTGTGAACTCTGATAGGCCTCACAAACTGAGGTAGTATACTTCCTAGTTACACGTGATATCCTTTTTGATTAAACAGCTGGCAGTATAGGATGGGTCTTTGGAAATCTTTAAACTATGGGACACATTTAGGCCTCTTTCACACGAACGTTGTGTTTTGCGGTCCGCAAATTGCGGAGCCGCAAAAACAATGGATAGCATCCGTGTGCATTCCGTATTTTGCGGAACGGAACAGCTGGCCCCTAATAGAACAGTACTATTCTTGTGCGTAATACGGACAAGAATAGGACATGCTCTTTTTTTTTTTGCGGCCACGGTGTGCTGTCCGCATTTTTTGCGGGCCCATAGAAATGAATGGGCCTGCAAAAACAACGTTCGTGTGAAAGAGGCCTTAGGCTTCATTCACACGTCCGGATTTTGTTTCCTTGTCTGTTCCATTTTTTTTGCGGACCGTATGCGGAACCATTCATTTCACTGGGGCTTCCTTCACACGAACGTTGTGTTTTGCGGTCCGCAAATTGCGGAGCCGCAAAAACAACGGATGGCATCCGTGTGCATTCCGTATTTTGTGGAACGGAACAGCTGGCCCCTAATAGAACAGTACTATTCTTGTCCGTAATACGGACAAGAATAGGACATGCTCTATTTTTTTTTGCGGGCTACGGAACGGAGCAATGGATGCGGACAGCACACGGTGTGCTGTACGCATTTTTTGCGGGCCCATAGAAATGAATGGGTCCGCATTTTTCATGTGAAAAATGCGGATCGGAGCCCGCAAAAACAACGTTCGTGTGAAAGAGGCCTGGGTCTGCAAAAAAAACGGAAGGTACTCCGTATGCATTCCGTTTCCGTATGTCCGTATTTCCGTTCCGCAAAATAGAAGCCTTATTAATAAATTCCCATAGCTGGCGGTGGATTGCCGGCTTTAGGCCTCTTTCACACGAACGTTGGGTTTTGCGGTCTGCAAATTGCGGAGCCGCAAAAACAACGGATGGCATCCGTGTGCATTCCGTATTTTGTGGAACGGAACAGCTGGCCCCTAATAGAACAGTACTATTCTTGTCCGTAATACGGACAAGAATAGGACATGCTCTTTTTTTTTTTTGCGGGCTACGGAACGGAGCAACAGATGCCGTGTGCTGTACGCATTTTTTCGGGCCCATAGAAATGAATGGGAGCCCGCAAAAACAACGTTCGTGTGAAAGAGGACTAATGAAGAGGTGCAGGCCTCTTCATAACTTCAGCGTGTCCCGAGCCAGTTCTAAATCTTAGTCAGCTTCTGAACTGTCTTGCATTTAGACCTTTTTCTATGCCTGAAACAGGCGTAGAAAATGGTAAATGAGATGGGCCTGCCAGCCCATCTCCTTCCCTGCCCATGCCACGTCCACAATTTTAGAAACACGCGTCGAGGGTATTTGTTTTACAGGGTACATTGGACCACTGCCATCATGGGATGATATAATGAATTATTGAACTGAACATACAAACACTACATATCGATTCCTGCATATATCAAAACATTATCACAGAGTTATATCTCTGCCGGCCCATCCTCATTCCTGCCCATACTATGCCCACTTTTTTACACCTGGTGTGAGCAGGGAAAAGTCGCAGATTTCGGCACAAATGACTAATATGCCTCTCTGGCATCTCCAATATATACAATATATTATTAGATTTTTTCTTTTTTTAGTATTCACTCCTGGTTTTCCTTTAAAATAATACAAATTACAACATAAAAATAATGTGAAAATGTGGACTAATTGTCACAAAAACTTTGATAAGTAGGAAAAAACACTATTTAGGAGTATGAAACACAAGTTGTACAATTCCTATAGAAACATGATGAGGTCATTTGTAGACATTGCACCATTCCTGCCCATTGATGCAGGTTCATGATTCACTCGATGAAACACAAAGGTAGACTAGACAGTAACTCCAGCACAGTACTTTTGAATGTATCATCAGAAAATGACCTATTATTTAAATAGTTTTTTTTTTTTATTTTCCTTGTCACTGGCTTTATATTTTTTAAATCCTAAAATCCTGCATGTTTTTGCACTCTCCATTATATGCCAACCAAAATCATGCCATTCACAATAGATGATGGGCACAACTCATCTACTTACCCTTACTATACAATGGTAACAGCCAAAGCCCCCTTTAACAAAAAGACATCTTAGTTTCCCACTTTTCCATCATCCTCCCACCTACTCAACACCCCATCCTGCCACCCCCATTACTATGTCCACTGTGCTCCCCAACATGATACTGCAGAAACAGTCCACCCAAAATTACCAATATCATGCAAAGAGGGCCCCCTTCACTAACTATTGGGACATAGTGCCCTAAAAAATAACTGCGCCCAGGAAACAGTGTCTCTGACACTAATAATGTCCCCCCCAAAAAAATGTGCTAAGTTGATACTGTGCCAGTATACCACCAAAGTAATAGTGCCCCCCAAAGTGTCACCAATAGAAATAATTATTTGGTGGCACCTTCAAGTGTGAATGCACTTTTATTTTATCTTAGGAGTAGAGCTCTTGTGCACTTTTGTCCCTCCTATCCCACAGGCGACCTTGATTAGGTTGTACGTGCTCCTCCTCTCATTGATTGCTGGATGCACTTAGAGGTGACCAGGAGCAGCACACTATATGTGCAGAGTCTGCGCTCCTGATTGTAGATGCCCAACGACATAGGTAGTAAGACATGCCTAACTGAAACCACCATGCTGGTAGGTGGCACAGATGTGTTTTGATCAAAATAAGAGGGGCGTTCATTAAAGATTTCCCCTGACCTACTTCTATTTATCACAGGACACTGAAACTGCACATGTGTAATCATATAAGTCTCTATAGGTGACGTGCCAATTTGCAACTCAGAACTGATAACGGTCTTGATTTTACAGATGCTGAAGTGGTATGAGGTTTGATAATGGACCCAGTGGAATACAGAGCAGTCATCAAGTTCCTTTACTTGAAAGGCCACACACCAAATGAGATGTTCGATGAGATGAAAGAGATTTATGGTGATGATTCCCCATCATATGATGTAGTCAAGAACTGGCATCGTCAATTCAAATGTGGTCGGACTTCGGTGAAACAGCTCCAATTCCAGGGTGACCCCACTCTGCTATCGATGAACACACCATCCAGCAAGTGGAGGTCAGCATTTTGGAAAATCGCTGTGTAACCATTCGCCACCTAGCCCAAAATGTCAAGAATAGTGTGGGGTCCGTGGAAAAAATTAGCCAAGACCATCTTCACATGCATAAGGTATCCGGTCGCTGGCTTCCCCGGCTGCTCACACCTTTCCAGAAGCAGAAACAAGTCGAATGCTCTCAGGTTCTATTGACGATGTGCCATGGAAACCAGGAGGACATTTTCAACAGACTGATCGCACAGGATGAAAACTGGATCCATCACTATGATCCGGAGACTAAAGTCCAGTCAATGAAATGGAAGCATCATGACTCATTGCCTCCAAAGAAGGCACGTGCCCAACCCTCAGCAGGCAAGGTCATGCTCACAGTATTTTGGGACCAGCACAGAGTAGTATTGATGGATTTCCTAGCAAAGGGTACCATGATCACTGGGGCATACTATGCTTCACTGCTGGGGAAATTGTGGGAGGCCATCAAAACCAAGAGATGTGGCATGCACACATGGAAGCATGCTTCTGTGGCTTTGAAATTCTACCGCATCCCCCTTATTCACCTGACCTCGCACCATGGGACTTCCACCTCTTTCCAACAAGTTATTTTTGAAGGGCAAGCATTTTCCAGATGACAAGACTGATTTCCGAAGTCACAACGTGGCTTTTGGAGCAACCTGTCGACTTCTACAAGCGAGGTGTTTACAGTTGCATAAAGAGATGGGGGAAGTGTGTGTCCCTAGGTGGCACCTATGTAGAGAAGGACTAATAACTATGCCAAGTTTCATTGCTCTCAGTCCACAGGAAGTAGGTCAAGTGAAGTCTTTAATGAACGCCCCTCGTATATTGGTTCAGAGTCTCAGATTTTACCATATCAGAGTGAGGGCTTAGTCTATAAAATGTTTGCATCTATTGTGCATAATTTTCTATGATTTTTCTTTTATAAATGTAGCCATGCACATTTACATGTTTATTTATCACATTGTGCAGGATGTTATATCTTTTTCTGTGATTTTTGTTTCTTTATAATCATGTACAGGGAATAGAATAAAAAAAATCTGCAATCAGAAAATGAAAACAGATTATATGAAAAAGAATATATATCTGTTACATGTCAAGGTTGCATAACGTTATTCAGAGATAAGAATAGATAGATCAGACAGACTAGATGTTAAGAATTCAAGTAGCATAATAATCTATATTTATATACTACAAGTGTGTCCTGTACTGGTGGAGTAATGGGGAAAATGACAAGTTATATAAACAAATAATGGAGAGAGGTCCCAGTCTATAAAGGCACTATTACACTGCCTGATTTTCAGGCAAATTATCAGGCCCATGTAATTCTGCTGCAGATCAGTTAAGGCTAGTTTTACACTAGCGTTATGAGTTATGTAGACTGTTCTAGCAGAGAACAGCCTGCCTGATCTCCCTGGATCCAGCATTGCTGGATATTAATGCAATGCCTGCCGCCCCCTTGTTTATAATGGAGTCCGGTGGAGAGCCGGCTCCTACCCAGTAAATATGCCAGAATTTGGCCAGACAAAAAACACTGCAGACCTCATACTATTAGTGTAAAAGGATCCTAACAAATGAGCATAACAACTCACAAGTGTTATGCAGCATAAAAGATGCTCGTTTATCGGCAGCACATCACCCTGTGAAATCAGAGATGTGCTACTGATCAATACAACTGAATGGGGGAGGAAAATTGTGGCAGAATTTGTTCCTCCACCATATACTTTGTATTAGCCAGTATAATAGGCCAATACAAATGAGCACTGGTCAGCGTAATAATACCTTAAAGGCTATGTACACCTTCAGGGAATTTCTTTTTTTAATGATTGCATTTTTGGGCGAAAAAATGTTTTTTTTTTAGTTGGTCTTTATTAAAAATATTGAGCTGTTCTGTCACAAAGGGTTAACTGTTTGTCTAGCTTTGTGAATGGTACTTTGTGCCATTCATTTAATAAACTCTTTTTGCTCAAAGTTCATATCATAAAAACTTATTTAAGCCACGTTATAATGAGTGTTTAGGAGGTCAGAGATAAGGAGCCGTCAGCTGAGCTGCCTGATAGAACAGGGTGAAAATTCAGAGCCCACTACTAGAGAAACTCTAGGCTGCATACAGACAGGGGTTCAAAATTTTTAATAAAGACCAATCAGAAAAAATTATTTATAGCTCAAAATGAGTACACTTTGCACTGTCTCTCACCAGGTTATGGTATTTCTCTCGACTTACACACTGCACTCTTTACAGTCATATCAACTTGTGGCAGGCCTATCTAAGCCAATATGACTTCCCAGATTGGTGAACCGCTATCGCAGCTGCCTGTGGCTTTTACCATTGGTCTGCAGCTGTGTACACTTTTTAGTCTAATACCTTTTTAAAGTACCATCACTGGTGTTTTCTAAGCAGTACCAAGCCCATATTAGAGTCAGAGCTTCACATCAGCTTAAAGGCACATTACTCACAGTGTATTAAACATGAATGCAAGTTACATGGTACACATATAGTTTACCTGTATTTTGATAAAACTTTACAGGTATCATAGTGTAATATCAAAGGTTATGATTAGTGGGGGTACAGGTGCTGAAGCGCCGCGATTGTTAAAACGAGGAGAAAGATATGCTCACACAGATCACTGTCTCTCCTCACTGCTGAAGATGGGCTCAGTAGAAAGTGTATGAGCCCATCTCGAGTATGTCTCCAGCAGTGAAGAGAGAGAGTGCTCTGTGTGAGTGCTTATATCTCCTCGCTTAGTGATCAGTGGGGTCTCAGCACTCGAACACCCAAAGATCAAAACCCTTGATAAGTCACTATGACACATCAAAAATGTTTTTAAAATACAAGTATACTTTAAGTGTGGGGAAATTTAATAGCATGCAATAAACAATGGCATAGCATACACTACTGGCATTATTCCTGTGTAATTTAACATGTTGAAGTCACATAACAGTTCAACAGTATATCTAAGGGTACAGCCGCATGGTCAGGTTTCCTGATGCAGTTTTGGAAGCTAAAACCAGGAATGAATTCTAAAAAATAGAAGATAGAAGAATCTATCCTTTTATATGTTCTCTTCTTGTAATAATCCACTCCTGACTTTGGTTTCCAAAACTACAACAGGAAACCTGACCACGTGGCCATATCCTTAGGTGGAGAGACCTCCGCAACTGGGTCAAATGTAATCCATAGCGACAAATTAACAGTAAAGAATGCTGCTCATAAACTCAGCAGCCACCCAGTGGCTAACCAAAAGAATATGTTCTGTTTTCTGGAGATCTGTATTAAGGCCTCAGATGTACTTATGCCTCCAAACTTAGGCAGAGGCTTAGGATACTTTCACACTAGCGCTAAAGCAATCCGGCAGGCTGTTCTCTGGATCCGGCCTAGCCATTTATGCTGGGAAGCGACCAGATTCCTGCCGGATCCCATTACAGTCTATGGGGCCCGGCGGTCACCCGGAACTATGCGGCTTTGCCAGATCTGCATGGAACCCTATATATGATAGATGCCACATTTTTCTTAGACATCTGTCTAATGAAGCGATGCCCAACCTGCGCCCCCCCCCAGCTGTTGCAAAACTACAATTCCAGGCATGCCTGCACAGCCTACAGCTATAAGAGCATGCTGGGAGTTGTAGTTTTGCAACAGCTGGAGGGACGCAGGTTGAGCTAATGTATATGTTATGCATATATGTACACAATGGGACAAAATTGTGAAGTACACTACCGTTCAAAAGTTCAGGGTCACTTAGAAATGTCCTTTTGAATTTGAAAGAGTATTTGAAAGAAAAGCATGAAGATAATATTAAATTAATCAGAAATACACTCTATACATTGTTAATGTGGTAAATGACTATTCTAGCTGCAAACATCTGTTTTTTAATGCAATATCTACATAGGTGTATAGAGGCCCATTTCCAGCAACCATCACTCCAGTGTTCTAATGGTACATTGTGTTTGCTGACTGTGTAAGAAGGCTAATGGATGTTTAGAAAACCCTTGAAAACCCTTGTGCAAGTATGTTAGCACAGCTGAAAACAGTTTTGCTACTTAGAGAAGCTATAAAACCAACCTTCCTTTGAGCTAGTTGAGAATCTGGAGCATTACAATTGTGGGTTTGATTAAACTCTCAAAATGGCCAGAAAAAGAGAACTTTCATGTGAAACTCGACACTATATTCTTGTTCTTAGAAATGAAGGCTATTCCATGGGCGTACCTTTTACACTAGAAATTAAATTATGGTATAATGTCTATCGAATGGTCTTTTCTATTGCTGTACCCTTATTGGACAGTTTTTTAGCTGTTTTATTAAAGTTATATTATTGTGTATGCAAATGTTTATGATAACGGGGCGTTCCCAGATGAGTGGGTACCACCCCCCATGCATTAAATCTGTAAAGTGCCATTATATTGTAAACCTGAGGAAGGGGGCTTTAGTACCCCCGTTTTATGTTATATATGAACTAAATAATAAAGAAAAGAAGATTCCTTTATTACCACTGGCATGAGATTCCTTGCGCTTGAAAAAGGAGATTTCGTCTTTCCATTGTTAAACCTTGAAAGATTGGGCATCCGCTACTACAAGGTCATCATTCTCCACGGCAGCAGATCCAGACACTGGTGTGCGATTCTTCTTTAAGTCTATACGTCTACAGTAGGGTTGTGCCTATTATAGCACAACCCGTTAAGGTGAGCAGCCATTTGTCATAACCTCACTTTTGTTGGCAATTGTACATACTACACTATTTTGCTCTTCTCTCTCATGACCAGTTTCTCTGGACACGCCCATTTTACCTAGTTTGAGAAATAGACGCCTCACAGGTCCTCAACTGGCAGCTTCATTAAATAGTACCCGCAAAACGCCAGTGTCAACTTCTACAGTGAAGAGGCGACACCTGGATGCTGGCCTTCAGGGCAGAGTGGCAAAGAAAAAGCCATATCTGAGACTGGCTAATAAAAGGAAAAAATTAATATGGGCAAAAGAACACAGACACTGGACAGAGGAAGATTGGAAAAAAGTCTTATGGACAGACGAATCAAAGTTTGAGGTGTTTGGATCACACAGAAGAACATTTGTTAGACGCAGAACAACTGAAAAGATGCTGGAAGAGTGCCTGACGCCATCTGTCAAGCATGGTGGAGGTAATGTGATGGTCTGGGGTTGCTTTGGTGCAGGTAAAGTGGGAGATTTGAATAAGGAAGGCTATCACTCCATTTTGCAACGCCATGCCATACCCTGTGGACAGCACTTGATTGGAGCCAATTTCCTCCTACAACAGGACAATGACCCAAAGCACACCTCCAAATTATGCAAGAACTATTTAGGGAAGAAGCAGGCAGCTGGTATTCTATCTGTAATGGAGTGGCCAGCGTATGATACGCAAAAAGTGCCCATCAAGCCAATCCAACTTGTGGGAGGGGCTTCTGGAAGCATGGGACGAAATTTTCTCCAGATTACCTCAGCAAATTAACAGCTAGAATGCCAAAGGTCTGCAATGCTGTAATTGCTGCAAATAGAGCATTCTTTGACGAAAGCAAAGTTTGAAGGAGAAAATTATTATTTCAAATAAAAATCATTATTTCTAACCTTGTCAATGTTTTCTATTCATTTTGCAACTCATTTGATAAATAAAAGTATTTTCATGGAAAACGCTAAATTGTCTGGGTGACCTCAAACTTTTGAACAGTAGTGTAATGCAGCTACGAACATCACTGTATTTTGGCTTAGTGTTGTACTGAGTCCCATAGTGGTACATGAACATATATTGTACCTCGATATGCCTCCAATTACATATGGAACATACAAACAATTTTTTCTGTCTGACTGATTGTGGTATGTTCCATCAGTTATCATATGTACTAATGTAATCTCCTCTAGGGGGAATAGCTATGCGCATGCCAGATCTGATAGAGAAGGGATCAGCAACCTTCGGCACTCCAGCTGCTATGAAACTACAACTCCCATAATGCACACTTGCTTGGCTGTTCTTGTAACTCCCATAGAAGGGAAATGATGATTCTGAGAGTTGTAGTTTCAGAACAGCTACTGTAGAGTGTCGGAGGTTGCTGATCCCTGTGATAGAGCCTGTAATACAGCACACAGAGGTTCATGTAACTTTGTGCCAGACCACCATGCACTGTAGTGTAGGTTCCATGCACACCACCAGACAGTGTGGGGCCTTTCAACATAAAACTATTCCTGATCTATTCACAATTGTGCCATGTAGAGTGTACATGATGATTGGGAAGAACTGCAGGGCTTTATTTTGGTTTGTGTTCCCATCATAGCAAAATATCCAAAAGTGTAAATAAAGAAGTCAGTCCAGTGTCCCAATAATAAATAATTGGATAGTCCATAGGATTAGAAGAGAATCTACCACAGTAAATCAGCCTGATTAAAGGCTCTTTTGTAAGACAGCTTGTATGTTAAAAAATAAATTTGTCACTATGTCCGAGCCAATGCTAACAACCCAGCGATCTACAATTAGATACATATGTATGACTGGGAGACAATCTATTCCATGACATTGCAAGGACATAGGATTAACAGCCAATGAATTCCCAAAGGAGAGAGAGGATTAGAGGTCTGCTAGCTGTGCCGTGGAATTCAGAATGTATGCTGTGCTATGAATTGTGAGCTATAGTTTCCTCCAAAGTGAAATATGTTTTACCTCTTACTTTTATTGCATAGAAGACATGATACACTCTACATTTACATTTGTTGCCATTGATTCTGCAACATGAAATCATTTTTGGGTTCCAGCTATTTTTATGGACAGCTGCCCTGATAGAAGCGAGTTGTCCAAACCCAACTGTCCCACTATTAACAGGTGCTGTTTACCAATCTATACTCTAATACAGGCAACTTTACTGGCAGATGGCTGGAGTGATAGCAGGGATGTAATAGGGATACTAGCAGATATTAAGGAAAAGTGACCATCTGTCATCAGTAACATTGTATGCTGTATATCTCTATAGTGAAAATACTATGAACTTAATAAGCTTCAAGGTTTTATGGAATTATTTGGACATAAAATAAGCACCTTCTCTGGTTTAATATAGCAACAGACATGTACTGTTTATTAAAGGGGTTTACCAGAGTTTAAATATTGATGACCGATCCAGGATAGGTAATTGGTAATCAATATCATATTGGTGGGGGGGGGGACTTGACTCCTAACATCCCTGCTGATCAGCTGTTGTATAATGGCTGCGTTTGGTATTGCAGCTCAATTTCATTCACTTAAATGGAATGCTGTTGCAGAAAGGCCTTGTGACCAATGGATGTGACATCACAGGCCGAAGAAGAGGATGCAGTATATGTGCTGCAGACCCTTCCATCAGTTATTGATAGGTCCTGGAAAACCCCTTTAATTTTTTATTACAACATTATACTCAAAGGTGGACATAGGCAGCCAAGGGTCCCTGTGCCAGAACAGTCACTCTCCCCTTTTCAAACATATGAGTGCCCTCGTTTCTCTAAGCCTACTCTACTGACTACATTTCAAAAAAGATTTTTCAAAAATTGCGTTAAAGGGATTGTCCAGGAGGGAAAATATTTGGGAAAAGGGTTTATAGTGGGTTAAAATCTAGTCTAGTCTTAAGATGGCCTAAGCTGATTTCATAATATGTATCGGATATGATGTCAGGGAAGAAAAGGATTTGGCAGTTGAATTTCAAGGATAGGAGTCTAGCAGTGGCTTACTCCCCTACATTCTCAGTAGGTGAGTGATCCAAACTATATTCAGCCAAAAGGGTGCTGTCAGGATTATTGAGACCTGGTCATGCACTACCTTTTTGAGGACCATATAGATCAACTTTATTGATGGAAATACATATACTAGATGAAAATTCCATTTGGGGGTGTCTATTGTACATGACTTGTCCTGCGCTGAGTAGGGAACAAGATTTAGTCAGCTGAGGATTGTGATGGGTGGCCATCAGGTCTGTCTGATACATTCCTAACTTCTTCATCAACTCATCCACACTTGAAAATCCACAGTGTATAAACCCCATGTGGCTGTACCCTTACAGTCCCCAGATCCCCTTAACAAATACAGACTGAAGGGCAGACCATCCCTGACCAGAGCCCTTAAATAAATACAGACTTCTGCCCCAAGCAAGGCCCTCTAAATGCAGACTCAAATCAGACCCTCTAAATAAATTCAGACCCCCAACAAGAAACACCTACACTTACCCAGCATCATCTTCTCTGGTAATATGACCATCTGAAGGTTCTTCAGCAGGTCCAGTAGAAAGGTGCACACAGCAGGTTTACTGTGGTTTTTGCTACCCTTCACAGCAAAATAAGGCAATAAAACTTTGTCTTGGGGTCAGGGATCATTGCACAAAGCAGTTGTGTCACGGTTAAAACCACAATCTGCATAAAGTATTTGGGCAAGCCACCCCAAACGCCCATATTATAATCCGACACTGGTGACATCTATTTTCTGTTGTGCTGCTTATTACTCCAATTTTATTTAATTATTGTTGTTATTGCTGTATGATTTAGGGATGACTTGGTACCTTCTAATCTAAAAGGTCCCTGTATCCAAAAATAAATGCACTTGAAAGTGCAACATGGAGTTTTACAGAACGATGCAGCAATATTTGGGTCAGAAAAGTTGTTCTAAATGCCAAGTGAACATTTTTCCCAGAGAATGCAAATAATTACCTGATAGCAAAGGAATTATGTTGCATCACATGATATTAATTATAGAAGAATGTGGAGTGGAACAGTAAATCTCTAACAAAGGCAAAAATAAGAAAAAAAGCAAAAATATCATAATGCAGAATTATAGCAGCATGTACTGTATATTATAAATCTTGTCACAATGCTGATAACTTAATCCTTGTGTTATCTATTTTATCAGACAGGAGTGATAATTTATAACTTAATAATCTGTGTTATTTTAAATGACAAATGCATTGTACAGACCAAAAGTTTGGACACACCTTCTCATTCAAAGACTTTTCTGTATTTTCATGACTATGAAAATTGTAGATTCACACTGAAGGCATCAAAACTATGAATTAACACATGTGGCATTATATACTTAACAAAAAAGTGTGAAACAACTGAAAATATGTCTTATATTCTAGGTTCTTCAAAGTAGCCACCTTTTGCTTTGATTACTGCTTTGCACACTCTTGGCATTCTCTTGATGAGCTTCAAGAGGTAGTCACCTAAAATGGTATTCCAACAGTCTTGAAGGAGTTCCCAGAGATGCTTAGCACTTGTTGGCCCTTTTGCCTTCACTCTGCGGTTGTCACGTGCCGCAGGTCACACTAGACCTCCGGGACGTCTTTTATACTGACACGTGCCGCAGGTCCAAACTAGACCTCCGGGACGTCATGCAAACAGCATACAGAGACAAACCAGAAACCCACAGAGTACTGTAATACAAGGTAAACAAGGAACACAAAAGTAAAGCAGGTAAGCAAGGGTGGAAACACTCTACAGAACCAAGTGTACCAAGGGCCAGAACAAAACCCAGATGGCCGAGAGACAGTGAGCCACGTTCTGCACAGAGCCCCTGGTGGTGGGGATGAACTGGGCCGAGGGCTCACTGCTCGCACCTGCAGGAAGGTCCCGGAACACTAGGCCCCTACCTGCAGGAACCAACTGGTGCAAGCACCAGTGAAACAGACGAACCCCAGAACAAGACAAATGGGACAAAACAGAAGCAGATGCCTAGACCCCAAACTGAATGGAAGCTTGGCGGTCTCAGGCAAAGCTGCACACAGACACGTTGTCCCCCCTCCGGGGAAAACAGGGACCCTCTCATGAAGGCAGGACATACACTAGAACGGAAGCAGTAGCACACTGCAGGACAAACAAGGAGCAGAAGACACCAGAAGCAGTTAAAGGGGTTGTCCCACGAAAAATATTCTACAGTTTTCAAACCAGCACCTGGATCTGAATACTTTTGTAATTGCATGTAATTAAAAGTTTTGTACAGCTACTGAGTTATTCAATAAAATGTATCTGTATAGGACCACTTAATTTCTTATTTCTTTGACCTATTCACTGAGCAGGCCGCACATGCTCAGTTTCAACTTTTAACTGTCTCCTGAGCTGTGATAGGCAGAGCATGGACACGCCTCCAGAGCTACAGCCTAAAAGACACTTCCCTTGAGCTGCCAGCTTGATATAAATCTAGAGTAATGAATGGGGAGATCTCTGGATCCATGTGAGATACAGGGCTGGTTCTAGCTTTGTTAGAAAGATGCTGTCTGGTATTATATGATCTCTGATTTTCATTTTTTACATTATTCGTGGGATAACCCCTTTAAGCACTGCCAGGCTATCAGATGCAGTAAGGCACTGCTAGGCTAGACATAGGACAGGTACAGAGAACAGGAACAAAAGCACAGGCAAGGATAAACATCAAAATACAAAGTCACAGAACAGGTAGAAAAGATCAGACAATGAAATACCAGGGGATACCACAAAGGTAGATGACAAACTCCCCAGCAAGGCAGCAGGGGTAAACACCCAGGAAGGCACAGAGACTGACAGAACCTCCCTTGGTGCGCAGCACAGTGAAACCCCCAGCAAAACAAAAATCAACTGCCCAAGACCCAAAGCTCACAGCTAGAAATAGCTAACAAGGGCACCTGAAAGCCACGCACAGGAGCAGACCAGGGGAATTAACCCCAACAGAGCCAGGAGACCAGAAACACAATACACAGGCAGGAGTGCAGGAAGTTGCCCATGGCAACCAGAACACATGGACACAGAAACAGACAAGAGGGGAAAACATACACGGGCACGATTCACACTAGACACCGCAGCCAGCACACAGTCAAGAGCAACCAGCATCCACAAGTTACCACCTGCAGCCAGTACGCAAAAACATGCAGCCAGCCTACATGGGTAAAACTGTCACGGTAACCGCACCGTGACAGAGGTCCAGCTCACCCCAAACCATCTTGATTGGGTTCAGGTCTGGTGACTGTGGAGGCCAGGTCATCTGGCGTAGCACCCCATCACTTGGTCAAATAGCCCTTGCACAGCCTGGAGGTGTGTTTGGGGTCATTGTCCTGTTGATAAATAAATGATGGTCCAACTAAACGCAAACCGGATGGAATAGCATGCCACTGCAAGATGCTGTGGTAGCCATGCTGGTTCAGTATGCCTTCAATTTTGAATAAATCCCCAACAGTGTCACCAGCAAAGCATCCCCACACCATCACACCTCCTCCTCCATGCTTCACGGTGGGAACCAGTCCATCCGTTCACCTTTTCTGCGTCGCACAAAGACACGGTGGTTGGAACCAAAGATCTCAAATTTGGACTCATCAGACCAAAGCACAGATTTCCACTGGTCTAATGTCCATTCCTTGTGTTCTTTAGCCCAAACAAGTCTCTTCTGCTTGTTGCCTGTCCTTAGCAGTGGTTTCCTAGCAGCTATTTTACCATGAAGGCCTGCTGCACACAGTCTCCTCTTAACAGTTGTTGAAGAGATGTGTCTCTGCTAGAACTCAGTGTGGCATTGACCTGGTCTCTAATCTGAGCTGCTGTTAACCTGCGATTTCTGAGGCTGGTGACTCGAATGAACTTATCCTCCACAGCAGAGGTGACTCTTGGTCTTCCTTTCCTGGGGTGGTCCTCATGTGAGCCAGTTTCTTTGTAGCGCTTGATGGTTTTTGTGACTGCACTTGGGGACACTTTCAAAGTTTACCCAATTTTTCGGACTGACTGACCTTCATTTCTTAAAGTAATGATGGCCACTCGTTTTTCTTTACTTAGCTGCTTTTCTCTTGCCATAATACAAATTCTTACAGTCTATTCAGTAGGACACCTGACTTCTGCCCAACACAACTCATGGTCCCAACCCCATTTATAAGGCAAGAAATCCCACTTATTAAACCTGACAGGCAGGGGCGTCGCTAGAGCATTTTATCCGGGGCCATAGCCCCGAATCAAACTGCCACTGCCCCGAACTTTGGGACTGATGAAGACTGGCTGGCAGCTGCAGTGCTGCACTGCCATATCACCTCTATCAAGGATGAGCTGAGCGTACTCACTGTATTGTAAATCGATTCGCCTGGGCTGGCTCAGCTTAGGTGACTTCACTGGCTGAATACTACTGGGGAAGGACCTCCGGACGTCACACATCACGTGACATTCCTAGGTCACGTGGGTCAGCAGCCGGCACGCTCTGCACTGCAGTATACTAGGAAGGTTATGGATGGCTGCTCTCCACATGCATCAATAAGCCTTGGGTGCCCAGGACTCTGTTGCCCTTGGACAACTTTTAGTATGTACTAACCTCTAGCCAGCACAGTTTGGCTCTTGTCAAAGGTTTTGGCTAATGTATTCCACCACCTCTATCTATCTTATCTATTATCTCATGTCCATCTATAATATCCATTTAATATATACTTATCTATCACATTAATATCTTTCTTTCCTCCCTTTACGTCACTTCATAATGCAAACAGTTCTGCATTCCAGGTAGGCTTTGTCATGTTGGTGTATGTGATGTTCAGTTTCTACAGCAAACTGTGCATTTTAACTGTTTATTAGGATTAGTTAATCCAGAAATGTCTCCTCCTCCCAGAAGATTATCAAGCTCAGGAGTCAGTCTTGCACAGGAGTCATAGGTACTTTTCCCTTACAACAATACAAGGCAAGCAGTAACATTTCACATAGAAACCCAATACAGCAATATTGCTCAGATTTTTGCAAATCTGCAAGGTTTAAATTAAACCTTCTGAACATATTTACTAAGCTCACAAAATGTTTTTATATGGAGAAAACTGAATGTAAGCAGCGTCATTATAACACTACAACGTACATGCGTCCTCCCCTGAATGACAGGAGGAATGTCATTGCTGCTTTTAGGTACATTTTTGTACACAGGTAAAAAGCATGGTATAGTAGTTATATTCTTCTAAACAGAGGCAGTATTATAGTAGTTACTGTTCCCTGTGTATAAGAATATATTATAGTAGTTATATTCTTCTACATAGAGGCAGTATTATAGTAGTTATATTCTTATACACAGGGAACAGTATTATAGTAGTTATATTCTTGTACATAGGAGCAGTATTATAGTAGTTATATTCTTGTACATAGGAGGTAGTATTATAGTAGTTATATTCTTGTACATAGGAGTAGTATTATAGTAGTTATAGTCTTGTACATAGGAGGCAGTATTATAGTAGTTATATTCTTCTACATAGAGGCAGTATTATAGTAGTTATATTCTTGTACATAGGAGGCAGTATTATAGTAGTTATATTCTTCTACATAGGAGCAGTATTATAGTAGTTATATTCTTGTACATAGGAGGCAGTATTATAGTAGTTATATTCTTGTACATAGGAGCAGTATTATAGTAGTTATATTCTTGTACATGGAGCAGTATTAGTAGTTATATTCTTGTACATAGCAGCAGTATTATAGTAGTTATATTCTTGTACATAGGAGCAGTATTATAGTAGTTATATTCTTGTACATAGGAGCAGTATTATAGTAGTTTTATTCTTGTACATAGGAGCAGTATTATAGTAGTTATATTCCTTTACATAGGAGCAGTATTATAGTAGTTATATTCTTGTACATAGGAGCAGTATTATAGTAGTTATATTCTTGTACATAGGAGGTAGTATTATAGTAGTTATATTCTTGTACATAGGAGCAGTATTATAGTAGTTATAGTCTTGTACATAGGAGGCAGTATTATAGTAGTTATATTCTTCTACATAGAGGCAGTATTATAGTAGTTATATTCTTGTACATAGGAGACAGTATTATAGTAGTTATATTCTTCTACATAGGAGCAGTATTATAGTAGTTATATTCTTGTACATAGGAGGCAGTATTATAGTAGTTATATTTTTGTACATAGGAGCAGTATTATAGTAGTTATATTCTTGTACATAGGAGCAGTATTATAGTAGTTATATTCTTGTACATAGCAGCAGTATTATAGTAGTTATATACTTGTACATAGGAGTAGTATTATAGTAGTTATATTCTTGTACATAGGAGGCAGTATTATAGTAGTTATATTCTTCTACATAGAGGCAGTATTATAGTAGTTATATTCTTGTACATAGGAGCAGTATTATAGTAGTTATATTCTTGTACATAGGAGCAGTATTATAGTAGTTATATTCTTGTACATAGGAGCAGTATTATAGTAGTTTTATTCTTGTACATAGGAGCAGTATTATAGTAGTTATATTCCTTTACATAGGAGCAGTATTATAGTAGTTATATTCTTGTACATAGGAGCAGTATTATAGTAGTTATATTCTTGTACATAGGAGGTAGTATTATAGTAGTTATATTCTTGTACATAGGAGCAGTATTATAGTAGTTATATTCTTGTACATAGGAGGCAGTATTATAGTAGTTATATTCTTCTACATAGAGGCAGTATTATAGTAGTTATATTCTTGTACATAGGAGACAGTATTATAGTAGTTATATTCTTCTACATAGGAGCAGTATTATAGTAGTTATATTCTTGTACATAGGAGGCAGTATTATAGTAGTTATATTTTTGTACATAGGAGCAGTATTATAGTAGTTATATTCTTGTACATAGGAGCAGTATTATAGTAGTTATATTCTTGTACATAGGAGCAGTATTATAGTAGTTATATTCTTGTACATAGCAGCAGTATTATAGTAGTTATATTCTTGTACATAGGAGCAGTATTATAGTAGTTATATTCTTGTACATAGGAGCAGTATTATAGTAGTTTTATTCTTGTACATAGGAGCAGTATTATAGTAGTTATATTCCTTTACATAGGAGCAGTATTATAGTAGTTATATTCTTGTACATAGGAGCAGTATTATAGTAGTTATATTCTTGTACATAGGAGGTAGTATTATAGTAGTTATATTCTTGTACATAGGAGCAGTATTATAGTAGTTATAGTCTTGTACATAGGAGGCAGTATTATAGTAGTTATATTCTTCTACATAGAGGCAGTATTATAGTAGTTATATTCTTGTACATAGGAGACAGTATTATAGTAGTTATATTCTTCTACATAGGAGCAGTATTATAGTAGTTATATTCTTGTACATAGGAGGCAGTATTATAGTAGTTATATTTTTGTACATAGGAGCAGTATTATAGTAGTTATATTCTTGTACATAGCAGCAGTATTATAGTAGTTATATTCTTGTACATAAGAGCAGTATTATAGTAGTTATATTCCTGTACATAGGAGCAGTATTATAGTAGTTATATTCTTGTACATAGGAGCAGTATTATAGTAGTTATATTCTTGTACATAGGAGCAGTATTATAGTAGTTATATTCCTGTACATAGGAGCAGTATTATAGTAGTTATATTCATGTACATAGGAGCAGTATTATAGTAGTTTTATTCATGTACATAGGAGGCAGTATTATAGTAGTTATATTCTTGTACATAGGAGCAGTATTATAGTAGTTATATTCTTGTACATAGCAGCAGTATTATAGTAGTTATATTCATGTACATAGGAGCAGTGTTATAGTAGTTATATTCTTGTACATAGGAGGTAGTATTATAGTAGTTATATTCTTCTACATAGGAGGCAGTATTATAGTAGCTACATTCTTGTACATAGGAGCAGTGTTATAGTAGTTATATTCTTGTACATAGAAGGCAGTATTATGGTAGTTATATTCTTGTACTGTACATAGTGTGCAGTATTATAGTAGTTATATTCTTCTACATATGCTGCAGTTGATGGCAAAGCAGCGGTAGAGCAGGAAGAGAGAAGGGAGATGGCACTCCCACACCGCGGTCTCCTCATACAGCTGATCGTGGGGGGTGCGGGTGTCGGACCCCCACTGATCTGATATTAAAGGGAGTCTTTCACCTGTTTTTCACCAATATAACTAACAGCACCCATAGAAGATTACATATACATCCCAGACATAACTGTGTGCACTTTGTGTCTATATTCCATGTCCAGGAAAAGCACTTTTATTCTGCAGGAAAACAGCTCCCAAGTGCCCAGCTCTGCTGCTGCTGCAAACCAGACTGAAGAGGGGAGGGATGCTTTAGCTGCTCATATCTTGGGATTAGTAGCAGATAGAAAAACGGTTATGACCTTTTTTGAAAGCTGACATTCCAAGCTGGTTGGGGGTGAAGTGCTGTAAGAAGGGGGGTCTGAAGGGCTGATAAGGGGTGGTCTGAAGGGCTGATAAGGGGGGGTCTGAAGGGTTGATAAGGGGTTCTGAGGTCTGATAAGGGGGTCTGAGGTCTGATAAGGGGGGACTGAGGTCTGATAAGGGGGGACTGAGGTCTGATAAGGGGGATCTGAGGTCTGATAAGGGGGCATCTGAGGTCTGATAAGGGGGCATCTGAGGTCTGATAAGGGGGGTCTGGAGGTCTGATTGTGGGTCTGAGGCCTGATATGGGACATCTGGAGTTCTGATATAGGGGTTTTGGTGGTCTGAGGTCTGATTAGGGAAGTCTGATTAGAGGGGTCTGAGGTCTGATTGAGGGTCTAAAGCCTGATATGGGGGGTCTGAGGTCTGATTGAGGGTCTAAAGCCTGATATGGGGGGTCTGAAGGTCTGATTGGGGGTCTAAAGGTCTGATATGGGGGGTCTGATGTCCAGTGGGGGGTCTGGAGGTCTAATATAGGGGTCAGTAAGTCTAATGGGGGCCTGGAGGTCTAATGAGGGTTTGATATTGGGGTCTGGAGATCTAATAAGGGTCTGAAGGTCTGGTCTGAGGTCTGATATGGGGGTCTGGTCTGAGGTCTTATACATGGGGGGGGGTTGGTCTGAGATGGTGGGGGTTCTGACATGAAGGTCTAATGGGGGTCTGATCTGAGGTCTGATATGGGGTCTGTCGGACATCTAATGAAGGTTTGGTCTGAGATAGGGGTCTCATCTGAGGTTTGATATGGGTCTGATCTGAAAGGTAAGGGGGTATTTTTTGTACTGGCACACTATCTGTGTGGTACCAAATTTTTCAGGGGGACTGTTTCTACAGTATAGTTTTGGGGAGCACAGTGGGCACAGTATTAGAGGTGGCAAAATGGAATGTTCAGAAAGTGAGGAGGAGGATGGAAAAGTAGAAAACTAAAATGTTTGTTTGTCAAACTCTGCAGAGAGAAGAGATGGCTGAAAGAAATCATCATGGCGGTCTGGTCTGACAGGAGAAGATGAGGAAAGAGAACGTCTACATCAAAGGAGATGTCACTGAATGTAAGAGGTACATATATGGAGCTGTATGTCCCTGTACGAGCGCTGCCTTCTCTGCTCTGTTTACCTGATCACCACTGCAAATGCTGCGGTGAGCAGATGAACAGAAAAGAGAAAACAGCTCTCATATGAGCACTGCCTTCTCTTTAAACAGCTGATCGGCGGTGGTGCGGTATGTTGGACCCTCGCCGAACTGGAGGGTTAGGTTGAGAATTTGGCATGTGGGTAACGTTTTTAATTTTTACATCATGCAGCAGAAAGGCTAGGTGCTTCCCTGCCCTGGGGGAAGGGGGGGTGGGGGCCGTCATTTCATTGTTCGCCTCAGGAAGCAGAAAAGCCAGAATCAGCCCTGCTGGTAGTTATACAGTTAAATTACCGTGGCCGCACTTCTGTGGCGGGCTCACTCTGGAGCGCAGGCTGGGGACCGCAGGGCTGCAGCATTAAACGTCAGTAGGCAGGCGGTCCATGCAGCAAGTAAAATATGTCTTTGGTCCTAGGGCGAGCTTGTGTGTGTATTTAGGGTGGATACTTTGAGAATATGGCATATATGTATTGGGGCTCGGGCCCCGGATCTTTTGAAACCCTAGCAACGCCCCTGCTGACAGGGCACACCTGTGAAGTGAAAACCATTTCAGGTGACTACCTCTTAAAGCTCATCAAGAGAATGCCAAGAGTGTGCAAAGCAGTAATCAAAGCAAAATGTGGCTACTTTGAAGAACCTAGAATATAAGACATATTTTCAGTTGTTTCACACTTTTTTGTTAAGTATATAATTCCACGTGTTAATTCATAGTTTTGATGCCTTCAGTGTGAATCTACAATTTTCATAGTCATGAAAATACAGAAAACTCTTTGAATGAGAAGATGTGTCCAAACTTTTGGTCTGTACTGTATATCATATGTCACTGTTGTACACAATGAACTGCAGATGATGACAGGACATAGAAAAATGTGAATCTAATAAAGCAAATAGAAAGCATTTTTCTATTTACTCATCAAAATGAACCTACATTAAAGTGTATAAAATGATTATAATGCAGGACTTTGCAGAGTAACAATTTTTCTTAACTTGATTTAGCACTTTAGCACATCCACCACAGTCGGTCCTTGCTGCTGTTCCGCTAATCAAATTATTAAGAAATACTATTATTTTGCAAGTTCCTGCACTATCATCATTTTTCAATATAACTAGAGGTACACTTGAAACGCATTAACCTTTGTATATACTTTTATTTTAGTCCTGTTATACATGAAGAATGAAAAGTCTTAAAAATTAGATGTTTTTTAAAAAAAATACCCTTGTCCCTTATTTACTGCACCCCTTCCCTTAGTACCCTACTGAATGTAAGGCAGCTATCAGTATCTCACAAAAGTGATTACACCCCTCACATTTTTGTAAATTAGGGGAGTACTCACTTTTGTTGCCAGCGGTTTGGACATTAACCCCTTCTACCCCTGGCCTGTTTTCACCTTTCTGCCCAGGCCATTTTTTGCTAATCTGACATGTGTCACTTTATGTGGTAATAACTTTGGAACGCTTTTACTTATCCAGGCCATTCTGAGATGTTTTCTCCTCACATATTGTGCTTCATGACAGTAGTAAATTTGCGGCAAAATTTTCATTTTTATTTATAAAAAAAATACCAAATTTAGCAAAAATGTGGAAATTTTGCTAATTTCCAAATTTCAATTTCTCTACTTTCAAAATACATAGTAATACCTCCAAAAATAGTTATTATTTTACATTCCCCATATGTCTACTTTATGTTGCCATCATTTTAGAGAAAGCTTAGAAGTTTAGAAGCCATTTTTCTAATTTTCAACAAAATTTCCAAAACCATTTTTTTAAGCACCAATTCAGATATAAAGTGATTTTGAGGGGCTTACGTAATAGAAACCACCCATAAATGACCCCATTTTAGAAACTACACCCCTCAAATTATTTAAAACTGACATTACAAACTTTGTTAACCCTTTATGTGTTCTACAAGAATTAAAGGAAAATGGAGGCGAAATTTCAAAATTTCATTTAATGCAGATTTTTCATGTTGATCAATTTTTTCTTGCAACACAGCAAGGGTTAACAGCAATATACATTACTCTGATTCTGCAGTTTACGGAAATACCCCATATGTGGTGGTAAACTGCTCTATGGGCATGTGGCAGTGGTCAGAAGGAAAGGAGCGCCATACAGATTTTTGAGGCAGATTTTGCTAGAATGGTTTTTAGGCATCATTTTGTAATTGAGAGACCCTGACGTACCCCTAGAGCGGAAACCCTCAAAAAGTGACCCCATTTTGGAAACTATACCCTTCAAAGAATATATTAAGGGGTGTACTGACCACTTTGACCCCCTAAGCATTTTATGGAGTTTGGAAACACTTGCCTGTGGAAATGAAAAGTTTCATTTCTTCCAATAAAATGTTGCTTTAGCCCCAAATTTTTCATTTTCACAAGGG